>CM073747.1:5117300-5717300 GCA_037127355.1 Schoenoplectus tabernaemontani
GTTTTTATAATTGTATATTCAATATGAAGATTCTAATTTACACTCATTTTGGCTAAAACATCATCCATATGTACTTGCCAAAACTAATGTTTAAACAAGTTGGCTGTGTTTCATGTTATTTTAAGCACTCATAACTGTGTGCATAAATTTGTGCCAGATTCATATGAACACTTCTAATTATTGTCTATTATGTATTTTTGCAATTAAATATTCAATATGAATATTCTACGACACTCATTTTGCACAAAAGTTCATCCTGATGGATTAAAAACTGGTATTTAAATAAGTTGTGTTTATGTTTTGGCCTTCAATTTTTTCTCATAGCATGTGTAAACTCATCAAAATTCATTGTTGAATAATCCTATTATAAACTTTATAATTTAATTTTTGATATAGAGGATTCTATGATACTTATTTTTGTATAAACTCCATCCACGTATACATTAAAAATTGTTTAAATAAGTTTGTTTGCTATTTCAGTTATTTTGGCCTCATAACATCACGTAAATCTCATCCAAATTGATATGGACTTTCCAATATTATTTATTATATATTTTTATAATTAAATATGCAGTATTAAGATTCTACGACTTTTATTTTTCTAAAATCTTCATCCGATGCATTAAAAACTCCGTTTATTCAACTAAGTTGCTTGTGTGTTTTACGTTATTTTGGCCTCATAACTCCGTAGCGTAAATTCATGCAAGTTCATATGGACACGGCTAATATTGTCTATTATATGTTTTTATAATTTAATATTCGTTATGAGTATTCTACGTATTATTTTATGAAACTTCATCCTGATGCATTCAAACATTGCTGTTTAAATAAATTATTTGTGTTTTATGTCATTTTGGTCTCGTGAATCACGAGATAAATTAGTGAAAATTCATATGAATACTCATAATACTGCCTATAAAAAATTTATTATTTAATATTCAATATCAAGATTCTACTAGCTATAATTTTAGGCAAACGCCATATCGATGCATTAAAAGCAATTTGTTTAAACAAGTTGTTTGTGTTATATGTTATTTTGACTGCATATCCAAGCATACATTCGTAAAAATTCATATGGTTACTTCTATTATTGTGTATTATATGTTGGTATAATGAAATATTCAATAATACAGATTCTAAAGTCTTACTTCATCATTTTTCCCGAAACATCATCCAGCACTAAAAACTCGTCTATTTATACATGTCATTTGTGTTTTATGTTAGTTTGGCCTCATAATTGCACATAAATTCATGCAAATTCATATCGACTCTCCTAATATTGTTTATTATATACTATTTATAATTAAATATTCAATACGAATATTCTACGACACTCATTTTTCACAAAACATCAACCTAATGCGTTGAAATCAAGAGCTTTTAAACAAGTTATTTGCATTTTTTTATGTTATTTTGGCCTCATATGTAGCGCATAAATTCGTTAAAATTCTTTTAATAAAACTCCTAATATCTGTCTATTAAAAAAATTATAATTAGATATTCAATATCAAGATTCTACGACTACAATGTTTACAAAACTCCATCCCGATGCATTAAAAGCACAAGCTGCTTTTATCAAATTATTGTTGTTTTATGTTATTTTGGCCACATAAATCCGTGCATAAATTAATAGATATGCATATGAACACTTATAATATTGTTTATTATGTGTTTTATAATGAAATATTCAATATAAAGATTCATTTGACAATCATTTTACCTAAAACATCATCCAGATACATTAAAAGTCGTTATTTGAACAAGTTGTTTGTAGTTTTGACGTTATTTTGTTCTCATAATCGCATGCATAAATTAATGCAAATTTATACACTCTAATATTGTCTATTATATGATTTTATAATTAAATATTCAATACGAATATTCTACGACACTCATTTTTCACAAAACTTCATCCGGTTCATTAAAAACTGTTTTCTTAAACACATTGTTTGAATTTTATGTTATTTTGGCCTCATAACTGTGCATAAATTCGATTAAAGTCATATGAAATCTCCTAACACTGTCCGTTAAAAGTTTTTACAGTTAAATATTCAATATAAAGATACTTACGACTATAATTTTGATAAAACCTCATCCCGTTGCATTAAAAGCGTTTGTTTTAATAAGTTATTTGTGTTTTATGTTTTTTTTGGCCACATAGCCGTGCATAAATTCATCAAAATTCATATGGACGCTTCTAATATTGTCTTATTACATATTTTTGTAAGGACACATCCGATATAAAGATTCTACGATTGCCCAAAACTTCATCCAAGATGCATTAAAAATGCTTATTCAAACAAGTTATTAGTATTTTATATTAGTTTAGCCTCATAACTTCAAATAAAATCATGCAAATTGATATCGACACTTCTAATATTGCCTATTATATGTTTTTATAATTGTATATTCAATATGAAGATTCTAAGACACTCATTTTGGCTAAAACATCATCCATATTTACTTAAAAACTAATGTTTAAACAAGTTGGCTGTGTTTCATGTTATTTTAGCCTCATAACTGTGCATAAATTTGTGCATTCATATGAACACTTCTAATATTGTTTATTATATGTTTTTGCAATTAAATATTCAATATGAATATTCTACGACACTCATTTTGCACAAAAGTTCATCCTGATGGATTAAAAACCGTTTAAATAAGTTGTTTGCGTTTTGTATTAATTTTTTCTCATAGCAAAGGCATAAACTCATCAAAATTCGTGTGAATAATCCTATTATAAACTTTATAATTTAATTTTTGATATGAAGATTCTATGATACTTATTTTGTATAAAACTCCATCCGTATGCATTAAAATTCTGTTTAAATAAGTTGTTTGTTATTTCAGTTATTTTGGCCTCATAACATCACGTAAATTCATCCAAATTGATATGGACTCTTCCAATATTATTTATTATATATTTTTATAATTAAATATGCAGTATTAAGATTCTACGACTTTTATTTTGCCTAAATCTTCATCCGGATGCATTAAAAACTGTTTATTCAACTAAGTTGTTTGTGTTTTACGTTATTTTGGCCTCATAACCGTGCGTAAATTCATGCAAGTTCATATGGACACGCCTAATATTGTCTATTATATGTTTTTATAATTTAATATTCGTTATGAGTATTCTACGTCGCATATTTTGCATGAAACTTCATCCGGATGCATTCAAAACTGCTGTTTAAATAAATTATTTGTGTTTTATGTCATTTTGGTCTCGTAACCACGCATAAATTAGTGAAAATTCATATGAATACTCATAATACTGCCTATAAAAAAATTTATTATTTAATATTCAATATCAAGATTCTACTTAGCTATAATTTTAGGCAAAACGCCATATCGATGCATTAAAAGTACCGCATGTTTCGTTTAAACAAGTTGTTTGTGTTATATGTTATTTTGACCGCATATCCGCGCATACATTCGTAAAAATTCATATGGTTACTTCTATTATTGTGTATTATATGTTGGTATAATGAAATATTCAATATACAGATTCTACGACGATCATTTTTCCCGAAACATCATCCAGGGGCACTAAAAACTCTGTCATTTATACATGTCATTTGTGTTTTATGTTAGTTTGGCCTCATAATTGCACATAAATTCATGCAAATTCATATCGACTCTCCTAATATTGTTTATTATATACTTTTATAATTAAATATTCAATACGAATATTCTACGACACTCATTTTTCACAAAACATCAACCTAATGCGTTAGGAAACCGAATTGTTTTAAACAAGTTATTTGCATTTTATGTTATTTTGGCCTCATAGCCGCGCATAAATTCGTTAAAATTCTTATGAAAACTCCTAATACTGTCTATTAAAAAAAATTATAATTAGATATTCAATATCAAGATTCTACGACTACAATGTTTGGCAAAACTCCATCCCGATGCATTAAAAGCACTGCTTTATCAAATTGTTGTTGTTTTATGTTATTTTGGCCACATAACCGTGCATAAATTAATAGATATGCATATGAACACTTATAATATTGTTTATTATGTGTTTTATAATGAAATATTCAATATAAAGATTCAACGACAATCATTTTACCCAAAACATCATCCAGATACATTAAAAGTCTGTTATTTGAACAAGTTGTTTGTGTTTTACGTTATTTTGGCCTCATAATCTGCGCATAAATTCATGCAAATTTATACACACACTCCTAATATTGTCTATTATATGATTTTATAATTAAATATTCAATACGAATATTCTACGACACTCATTTTTCACAAAACTTCATCCGGTGCATTAAAAACTGTTTCTTTAAACACATTGTTTGAATTTTATGTTATTTTGGCCTCATAACTGTGCATAAATTCGATTAAAGTCATATGAAATCTCCTAACACTGTCCGTTAAAAGTTTTTACAGTTAAATATTCAATATAAAGATACTACGACTATAATTTTTGATAAAACCTCATCCCGTTGCATTAAAAGCGGTTGTTTTAATAAGTTATTTGTGTTTTATGTTTTTTTGGCCACATAGCCGTGCATAAATTCATCAAAATTCATATGGACGCTTCTAATATTGTCTTATTACATATTTTTGTAAGGACACATCCGATATAAAGATTCTACGACGCCCAAAACTTCATCCGTATGCATTAAAAACAGTTATTCAAACAAGTTATTAGTATTTTATATTAGTTTAGCCTCATAACTTCAAATAAAATCATGCAAATTGATATCGACACTTCTAATATTGCCTATTATATGTTTTTATAATTGTATATTCAATATGAAGATGCTAAGACACTCATTTTGGCTAAAACATCATCCATATTTACTTAAAAACTAATGTTTAAACAAGTTGGTTGTGTTTCATGTTATTTTAGCCTCATATCTGTGCATAAATTTGTGCAGATTCATATGAACACTTCTAATATCGTTTATTATATGTTTTTGCAATTAAATATTCAATATGAATATTCTACGACACTCATTTTGCACAAAAGATCATCCGGATGGATTAAAAACCACTGTTTAAATAAGTTATTTGCGTTTTGTATTAATTTTTTCTCATAACAGTGCATAAACTCATCAAAATTCGTGTGAATAATCCTATTATAAACTTTATAATTTAATTTTTGATATGAAGATTCTATGATACTTATTTTGTATAAAACTCCATCCGTATGCATTAAAAATTCTGTTTAAATAAGTTGTTTGCTATTTCAGTTATTTTGGCCTCATAACATCACGTAAATTCATCCAAATTGATATGGACTCTTCCAATATTATTTATTATATATTTTTATAATTAAATATGCAGTATTAAGATTCTACGACTTTTATTTTGCCTAAATCTTCATCCGGATGCATTAAAAACTGTTTATTCAACTAAGTTGTTTGTGTTTTACGTTATTTTGGCCTCATAACCGTGCGTAAATTCATGCAAGTTCATATGGACACGCCTAATATTGTCTATTATATGTTTTTATAATTTAATATTCGTTATGAGTATTCTACGTCGCATATTTTGCATGAAACTTCATCCGGATGCATTCAAAACTGCTGTTTAAATAAATTATTTGTGTTTTATGTCATTTTGGTCTCAGAACCACGCATAAATTAGTGAAAATTCATATGAATACTCATAATACTGCCTATAAAAAAATTTATTATTTAATATTCAATATCAAGATTCTACGGCTATAATTTTAGGCAAAACGCCATATCGATGCATTAAAAGCACTGTTTAAACAAGTTGTTTGTGTTATATGTTATTTTGACCGCATATCCGCGCATACATTCGTAAAAATTCATATGGTTACTTCTATTATTGTGTATTATATGTTGGTATAATGAAATATTCAATATACAGATTCTACGACGATCATTTTTCCCGAAACATCATCCAGGGGCACTAAAAACTGTCATTTATACATGTCATTTGTGTTTTATGTTAGTTTGGCCTCATAATTGCACATAAATTCATGCAAATTCATATCGACTCTCCTAATATTGTTTATTATATACTTTTATAATTAAATATTCAATACGAATATTCTACGACACTCATTTTTCACAAAACATCAACCTAATGCGTTAGAAACCGTTGTTTTAAACAAGTTATTTGCATTTTATGTTATTTTGGCCTCATAGCCGCGCATAAATTCGTTAAAATTCTTATGAAAACTCCTAATACTGTCTATTAAAAAAATTATAATTAGATATTCAATATCAAGATTCTACGACTACAATGTTTGGCAAAACTCCATCCCGATGCATTAAAAGCAGCTGTTTTATCAAATTGTTGTTGTTTTATGTTATTTTGGCCACATAACCGTGCATAAATTAATAGATATGCATATGAACACTTATAATATTGTTTATTATGTGTTTTATAATGAAATATTCAATATAAAGATTCTACGACAATCATTTTACCCAAAACATCATCCAGATACATTAAAAGTCTGTTATTTGAACAAGTTGTTTGTGTTTTACGTTATTTTGGCCTCATAACTGCGCATAAATTCATGCAAATTTATACACACACTCCTAATATTGTCTATTATATGATTTTATAATTAAATATTCAATACGAATATTCTACGACACTCATTTTTCACAAAACTTCATCCGGGTGCATTAAAAACTGTTTCTTTAAACACATTGTTTGAATTTTATGTTATTTTGGCCTCATAACTGTGCATAAATTCGATTAAAGTCATATGAAATCTCCTAACACTGTCCGTTAAAAGTTTTTACAGTTAAATATTCAATATAAAGATACTACGACTATAATTTTTGATAAAACCTCATCCCGTTGCATTAAAAGCGGTTGTTTTAATAAGTTATTTGTGTTTTATGTTTTTTTGGCCACATAGCCGTGCATAAATTCATCAAAATTCATATGGACGCTTCTAATATTGTCTTATTACATATTTTTGTAAGGACACATCCGATATAAAGATTCTACGACGACCCAAAACTTCATCCGATGCATTAAAAACAGCTTATTCAAACAAGTTATTAGTATTTTATATTAGTTTAGCCTCATAACTTCAAATAAAATCATGCAAATTGATATCGACACTTCTAATATTGCCTATTATATGTTTTTATAATTGTATATTCAATATGAAGATTCTAAGACACTCATTTTGGCTAAAACATCATCCATATTTACTTAAAAACTAATGTTTAAACAAGTTGGCTGTGTTTCATGTTATTTTAGCCTCATAACTGTGCATAAATTTGTGCGATTCATATGAACACTTCTAATATTGTTTATTATATGTTTTTGCAATTAAATATTCAATATGAATATTCTACGACACTCATTTTGCACAAAAGTTCATCCGGATGGATTAAAAACCGCATTTGTTTAAATAAGTTGTTTGCGTTTTGTATTAATTTTTTCTCATAGCGAGTGCATAAACTCATCAAAATTCGTGTGAATAATCCTATTATAAACTTTATAATTTAATTTTTGATATGAAGATTCTATGATACTTATTTTGTATAAAACTCCATCCGTATGCATTAAAAATTTGTTTAAATAAGTTGTTTGCTATTTCAGTTATTTTGGCCTCATAACATCACGTAAATTCATCCAAATTGATATGGACTCTTCCAATATTATTTATTATATATTTTTATAATTAAATATGCAGTATTAAGATTCTACGACTTTTATTTTGCCTAAATCTTCATCCGGATGCATTAAAAACTGTTTATTCAACTAAGTTGTTTGTGTTTTACGTTATTTTGGCCTCATAACCGTGCGTAAATTCATGCAAGTTCATATGGACACGCCTAATATTGTCTATTATATGTTTTTATAATTTAATATTCGTTATGAGTATTCTACGTCGCATATTTTGCATGAAACTTCATCCGGATGCATTCAAAACTGCTGTTTAAATAAATTATTTGTGTTTTATGTCATTTTGGTCTCGTAACCACGCATAAATTAGTGAAAATTCATATGAATACTCATAATACTGCCTATAAAAAAATTTATTATTTAATATTCAATATCAAGATTCTACGGCTATAATTTTAGGCAAAACGCCATATCGATGCATTAAAAGCATTTGTTTAAACAAGTTGTTTGTGTTATATGTTATTTTGACCGCATATCCGCGCATACATTCGTAAAAATTCATATGGTTACTTCTATTATTGTGTATTATATGTTGGTATAATGAAATATTCAATATACAGATTCTACGACGATCATTTTTCCCGAAACATCATCCGGGGCACTAAAAGCTGTCATTTATACATGTCATTTGTGTTTTATGTTAGTTTGGCCTCATAATTGCACATAAATTCATGCAAATTCATATCGACTCTCCTAATATTGTTTATTATATACTTTTATAATTAAATATTCAATACGAATATTCTACGACACTCATTTTTCACAAAACATCAACCTAATGCGTTAGAAACCGTTGTTTTAAACAAGTTATTTGCATTTTATGTTATTTTGGCCTCATAGCGCGCATAAATTCGTTAAAATTCTTATGAAAACTCCTAATACTGTCTATTAAAAAAAATTATAATTAGATATTCAATATCAAGATTCTACGACTACAATGTTTGGCAAAACTCCATCCCGATGCATTAAAAGCAGCTATTTTATCAAATTGTTGTTGTTTTATGTTATTTTGGCCACATAACCGTGCATAAATTAATAGATATGCATATGAACACTTATAATATTGTTTATTATGTGTTTTATAATGAAATATTCAATATAAAGATTCAACGACAATCATTTTACCCAAAACATCGTCCGGATACATTAAAAGCTGTTATTTGAACAAGTTGTTTGTGTTTTACGTTATTTTGGCCTCATAACTGCGCATAAATTCATGCAAATTTATACACACACTTCTAATATTGTCTATTATATGATTTTATAATTAAATATTCAATACGAATATTCTACGACACTCATTTTTCACAAAACTTCATCCGGTGCATTAAAAACTGTTTCTTTAAACACATTGTTTGAATTTTATGTTATTTTGGCCTCATAACTGTGCATAAATTCGATTAAATTCATATGAAATCTCCTAACACTGTCCGTTAAAAGTTTTTACAGTTAAATATTCAATATAAAGATACTACGACTATAATTTTTGATAAAACCTCATCCCGTTGCATTAAAAGCGGTTGTTTTAATAAGTTATTTGTGTTTTATGTTTTTTTTGGCCACATAGCCGTGCATAAATTCATCAAAATTCATATGGACGCTTCTAATATTGTCTTATTACATATTTTTGTAAGGACACATCCGATATAAAGATTCTACGACGGCCCACCAAAACTTCATCCAGATGCATTAAAAACAGTTATTCAAACAAGTTATTAGTATTTTATATTAGTTTAGCCTCATAACTTCAAATAAAATCATGCAAATTGATATCGACACTTCTAATATTGCCTATTATATGTTTTTATAATTGTATATTCAATATGAAGATTCTAAGACACTCATTTTGGCTAAAACATCATCCATATTTACTTAAAAACTAATGTTTAAACAAGTTGGTTTGTGTTTCATGTTATTTTAGCCTCATAATCGTGCATAAATTTGTGCGATTCATATGAACACTTCTAATATTGTTTATTATATGTTTTTGCAATTAAATATTCAATATGAATATTCTACGACACTCATTTTGCACAAAAGTTCATCCGGATGGATTAAAAACCATTGTTTAAATAAGTTGTTTGCGTTTTGTATTAATTTTTTCTCATAGCAGTGCATAAACTCATCAAAATTCGTGTGAATAATCCTATTATAAACTTTATAATTTAATTTTTGATATGAAGATTCTATGATACTTATTTTGTATAAAACTCCATCCGTATGCATTAAAAATTCTGTTTAAATAAGTTGTTTGCTATTTCAGTTATTTTGGCCTCATAACATCACGTAAATTCATCCAAATTGATATGGACTCTTCCAATATTATTTATTATATATTTTTATAATTAAATATGCAGTATTAAGATTCTACGACTTTTATTTTGCCTAAATCTTCATCCGGATGCATTAAAAACTGTTTATTCAACTAAGTTGTTTGTGTTTTACGTTATTTTGGCCTCATAACCGTGCGTAAATTCATGCAAGTTCATATGGACACGCCTAATATTGTCTATTATATGTTTTTATAATTTAATATTCGTTATGAGTATTCTACGTCGCATATTTTGCATGAAACTTCATCCGGATGCATTCAAAACTGCTGTTTAAATAAATTATTTGTGTTTTATGTCATTTTGGTCTCGTAACCACGCATAAATTAGTGAAAATTCATATGAATACTCATAATACTGCCTATAAAAAAATTTATTATTTAATATTCAATATCAAGATTCTACGGCTATAATTTTAGGCAAAACGCCATATCGATGCATTAAAAGCAGCTGTTTAAACAAGTTGTTTGTGTTATATGTTATTTTGACCGCATATCCGCGCATACATTCGTAAAAATTCATATGGTTACTTCTATTATTGTGTATTATATGTTGGTATAATGAAATATTCAATATACAGATTCTACGACGATCATTTTTCCCGAAACATCATCCAGGGGCACTAAAAACTGTCATTTATACATGTCATTTGTGTTTTATGTTAGTTTGGCCTCATAATTGCACATAAATTCATGCAAATTCATATCGACTCTCCTAATATTGTTTATTATATACTTTTATAATTAAATATTCAATACGAATATTCTACGACACTCATTTTTCACAAAACATCAACCTAATGCGTTAGAAACCGTTGTTTTAAACAAGTTATTTGCATTTTATGTTATTTTGGCCTCATAGCCGCGCATAAATTCGTTAAAATTCTTATGAAAACTCCTAATACTGTCTATTAAAAAAAATTATAATTAGATATTCAATATCAAGATTCTACGACTACAATGTTTGGCAAAACTCCATCCCGATGCATTAAAAGCAGCTGTTTTATCAAATTGTTGTTGTTTTATGTTATTTTGGCCACATAACCGTGCATAAATTAATAGATATGCATATGAACACTTATAATATTGTTTATTATGTGTTTTATAATGAAATATTCAATATAAAGATTCTACGACAATCATTTTACCCAAAACATCATCCAGATACATTAAAAGCTGTTATTTGAACAAGTTGTTTGTGTTTTACGTTATTTTGGCCTCATAACTGCGCATAAATTCATGCAAATTTATACACACACTCCTAATATTGTCTATTATATGATTTTATAATTAAATATTCAATACGAATATTCTACGACACTCATTTTTCACAAAACTTCATCCGGGTGCATTAAAAACTGTTTCTTTAAACACATTGTTTGAATTTTATGTTATTTTGGCCTCATAACTGTGCATAAATTCGATTAAAGTCATATGAAATCTCCTAACACTGTCCGTTAAAAGTTTTTACAGTTAAATATTCAATATAAAGATACTACGACTATAATTTTTGATAAAACCTCATCCCGTTGCATTAAAAGCGGTTGTTTTAATAAGTTATTTGTGTTTTATGTTTTTTTTGGCCACATAGCCGTGCATAAATTCATCAAAATTCATATGGACGCTTCTAATATTGTCTTATTACATATTTTTGTAAGGACACATCCGATATAAAGATTCTACGACGGCCCAAAACTTCATCCAGATGCATTAAAAACAGTTATTCAAACAAGTTATTAGTATTTTATATTAGTTTAGCCTCATAACTTCAAATAAAATCATGCAAATTGATATCGACACTTCTAATATTGCCTATTATATGTTTTTATAATTGTATATTCAATATGAAGATTCTAAGACACTCATTTTGGCTAAAACATCATCCATATTTACTTAAAAACTAATGTTTAAACAAGTTGGCTGTGTTTCATGTTATTTTAGCCTCATAACTGTGCATAAATTTGTGCAGATTCATATGAACACTTCTAATATTGTTTATTATATGTTTTTGCAATTAAATATTCAATATGAATATTCTACGACACTCATTTTGCACAAAAGTTCATCCGGATGGATTAAAAACCGCTGTTTAAATAAGTTGTTTGCGTTTTGTATTAATTTTTTCTCATAGCAGTGCATAAACTCATCAAAATTCGTGTGAATAATCCTATTATAAACTTTATAATTTAATTTTTGATATGAAGATTCTATGATACTTATTTTGTATAAAACTCCATCCGTATGCATTAAAAATTCTGTTTAAATAAGTTGTTTGCTATTTCAGTTATTTTGGCCTCATAACATCACGTAAATTCATCCAAATTGATATGGACTCTTCCAATATTATTTATTATATATTTTTATAATTAAATATGCAGTATTAAGATTCTACGACTTTTATTTTGCCTAAATCTTCATCCGGATGCATTAAAAACTGTTTATTCAACTAAGTTGTTTGTGTTTTACGTTATTTTGGCCTCATAACCGTGCGTAAATTCATGCAAGTTCATATGGACACGCCTAATATTGTCTATTATATGTTTTTATAATTTAATATTCGTTATGAGTATTCTACGTCGCATATTTTGCATGAAACTTCATCCGGATGCATTCAAAACTGCTGTTTAAATAAATTATTTGTGTTTTATGTCATTTTGGTCTCGAACCACGCATAAATTAGTGAAAATTCATATGAATACTCATAATACTGCCTATAAAAAAATTTATTATTTAATATTCAATATCAAGATTCTACGGCTATAATTTTAGGCAAAACGCCATATCGATGCATTAAAAGCAGCTGTTTAAACAAGTTGTTTGTGTTATATGTTATTTTGACCGCATATCCGCGCATACATTCGTAAAAATTCATATGGTTACTTCTATTATTGTGTATTATATGTTGGTATAATGAAATATTCAATATACAGATTCTACGACGATCATTTTTCCCGAAACATCATCCAGGGGCACTAAAAACTGTCATTTATACATGTCATTTGTGTTTTATGTTAGTTTGGCCTCATAATTGCACATAAATTCATGCAAATTCATATCGACTCTCCTAATATTGTTTATTATATACTTTTATAATTAAATATTCAATACGAATATTCTACGACACTCATTTTTCACAAAACATCAACCTAATGCGTTAGAAACCGTTGTTTTAAACAAGTTATTTGCATTTTATGTTATTTTGGCCTCATAGCCGCGCATAAATTCGTTAAAATTCTTATGAAAACTCCTAATACTGTCTATTAAAAAAAATTATAATTAGATATTCAATATCAAGATTCTACGACTACAATGTTTGGCAAAACTCCATCCCGATGCATTAAAAGCAGCTGTTTTATCAAATTGTTGTTGTTTTATGTTATTTTGGCCACATAACCGTGCATAAATTAATAGATATGCATATGAACACTTATAATATTGTTTATTATGTGTTTTATAATGAAATATTCAATATAAAGATTCTACGACAATCATTTTACCCAAAACATCATCCAGATACATTAAAAGCTGTTATTTGAACAAGTTGTTTGTGTTTTACGTTATTTTGGCCTCATAACTGCGCATAAATTCATGCAAATTTATACACACACTCCTAATATTGTCTATTATATGATTTTATAATTAAATATTCAATACGAATATTCTACGACACTCATTTTTCACAAAACTTCATCCGGGTGCATTAAAAACTGTTTCTTTAAACACATTGTTTGAATTTTATGTTATTTTGGCCTCATAACTGTGCATAAATTCGATTAAAGTCATATGAAATCTCCTAACACTGTCCGTTAAAAGTTTTTACAGTTAAATATTCAATATAAAGATACTACGACTATAATTTTTGATAAAACCTCATCCCGTTGCATTAAAAGCGGTTGTTTTAATAAGTTATTTGTGTTTTATGTTTTTTTTGGCCACATAGCCGTGCATAAATTCATCAAAATTCATATGGACGCTTCTAATATTGTCTTATTACATATTTTTGTAAGGACACATCCGATATAAAGATTCTACGACGGCCCAAAACTTCATCCAGATGCATTAAAAACAGTTATTCAAACAAGTTATTAGTATTTTATATTAGTTTAGCCTCATAACTTCAAATAAAATCATGCAAATTGATATCGACACTTCTAATATTGCCTATTATATGTTTTTATAATTGTATATTCAATATGAAGATTCTAAGACACTCATTTTGGCTAAAACATCATCCATATTTACTTAAAAACTAATGTTTAAACAAGTTGGCTGTGTTTCATGTTATTTTAGCCTCATAACTGTGCATAAATTTGTGCAGATTCATATGAACACTTCTAATATTGTTTATTATATGTTTTTGCAATTAAATATTCAATATGAATATTCTACGACACTCATTTTGCACAAAAGTTCATCCGGATGGATTAAAACCGCTGTTTAAATAAGTTGTTTGCGTTTTGTATTAATTTTTTCTCATAGCAGTGCATAAACTCATCAAAATTCGTGTGAATAATCCTATTATAAACTTTATAATTTAATTTTTGATATGAAGATTCTATGATACTTATTTTGTATAAAACTCCATCCGTATGCATTAAAAATTCTGTTTAAATAAGTTGTTTGCTATTTCAGTTATTTTGGCCTCATAACATCACGTAAATTCATCCAAATTGATATGGACTCTTCCAATATTATTTATTATATATTTTTATAATTAAATATGCAGTATTAAGATTCTACGACTTTTATTTTGCCTAAATCTTCATCCGGATGCATTAAAAACTGTTTATTCAACTAAGTTGTTTGTGTTTTACGTTATTTTGGCCTCATAACCGTGCGTAAATTCATGCAAGTTCATATGGACACGCCTAATATTGTCTATTATATGTTTTTATAATTTAATATTCGTTATGAGTATTCTACGTCGCATATTTTGCATGAAACTTCATCCGGATGCATTCAAAACTGCTGTTTAAATAAATTATTTGTGTTTTATGTCATTTTGGTCTCAGAACCACGCATAAATTAGTGAAAATTCATATGAATACTCATAATACTGCCTATAAAAAAATTTATTATTTAATATTCAATATCAAGATTCTACGGCTATAATTTTAGGCAAAACGCCATATCGATGCATTAAAAGCAGCTGTTTAAACAAGTTGTTTGTGTTATATGTTATTTTGACCGCATATCCGCGCATACATTCGTAAAAATTCATATGGTTACTTCTATTATTGTGTATTATATGTTGGTATAATGAAATATTCAATATACAGATTCTACGACGATCATTTTTCCCGAAACATCATCCAGGGGCACTAAAAACTGTCATTTATACATGTCATTTGTGTTTTATGTTAGTTTGGCCTCATAATTGCACATAAATTCATGCAAATTCATATCGACTCTCCTAATATTGTTTATTATATACTTTTATAATTAAATATTCAATACGAATATTCTACGACACTCATTTTTCACAAAACATCAACCTAATGCGTTAGAAACCGTTGTTTTAAACAAGTTATTTGCATTTTATGTTATTTTGGCCTCATAGCCGCGCATAAATTCGTTAAAATTCTTATGAAAACTCCTAATACTGTCTATTAAAAAAAATTATAATTAGATATTCAATATCAAGATTCTACGACTACAATGTTTGGCAAAACTCCATCCCGATGCATTAAAAGCAGCTGTTTTATCAAATTGTTGTTGTTTTATGTTATTTTGGCCACATAACCGTGCATAAATTAATAGATATGCATATGAACACTTATAATATTGTTTATTATGTGTTTTATAATGAAATATTCAATATAAAGATTCTACGACAATCATTTTACCCAAAACATCATCCAGATACATTAAAAGCTGTTATTTGAACAAGTTGTTTGTGTTTTACGTTATTTTGGCCTCATAACTGCGCATAAATTCATGCAAATTTATACACACACTCCTAATATTGTCTATTATATGATTTTATAATTAAATATTCAATACGAATATTCTACGACACTCATTTTTCACAAAACTTCATCCGGTGCATTAAAAACTGTTTCTTTAAACACATTGTTTGAATTTTATGTTATTTTGGCCTCATAACTGTGCATAAATTCGATTAAAGTCATATGAAATCTCCTAACACTGTCCGTTAAAAGTTTTTACAGTTAAATATTCAATATAAAGATACTACGACTATAATTTTTGATAAAACCTCATCCCGTTGCATTAAAAGCGGTTGTTTTAATAAGTTATTTGTGTTTTATGTTTTTTTTGGCCACATAGCCGTGCATAAATTCATCAAAATTCATATGGACGCTTCTAATATTGTCTTATTACATATTTTTGTAAGGACACATCCGATATAAAGATTCTACGACGGCCCAAAACTTCATCCAGATGCATTAAAAACAGTTATTCAAACAAGTTATTAGTATTTTATATTAGTTTAGCCTCATAACTTCAAATAAAATCATGCAAATTGATATCGACACTTCTAATATTGCCTATTATATGTTTTTATAATTGTATATTCAATATGAAGATTCTAAGACACTCATTTTGGCTAAAACATCATCCATATTTACTTAAAAACTAATGTTTAAACAAGTTGGCTGTGTTTCATGTTATTTTAGCCTCATAACTGTGCATAAATTTGTGCAGATTCATATGAACACTTCTAATATTGTTTATTATATGTTTTTGCAATTAAATATTCAATATGAATATTCTACGACACTCATTTTGCACAAAAGTTCATCCGGATGGATTAAAAACCGCTGTTTAAATAAGTTGTTTGCGTTTTGTATTAATTTTTTCTCATAGCAGTGCATAAACTCATCAAAATTCGTGTGAATAATCCTATTATAAACTTTATAATTTAATTTTTGATATGAAGATTCTATGATACTTATTTTGTATAAAACTCCATCCGTATGCATTAAAAATTCTGTTTAAATAAGTTGTTTGCTATTTCAGTTATTTTGGCCTCATAACATCACGTAAATTCATCCAAATTGATATGGACTCTTCCAATATTATTTATTATATATTTTTATAATTAAATATGCAGTATTAAGATTCTACGACTTTTATTTTGCCTAAATCTTCATCCGGATGCATTAAAAACTGTTTATTCAACTAAGTTGTTTGTGTTTTACGTTATTTTGGCCTCATAACCGTGCGTAAATTCATGCAAGTTCATATGGACACGCCTAATATTGTCTATTATATGTTTTTATAATTTAATATTCGTTATGAGTATTCTACGTCGCATATTTTGCATGAAACTTCATCCGGATGCATTCAAAACTGCTGTTTAAATAAATTATTTGTGTTTTATGTCATTTTGGTCTCGAACCACGCATAAATTAGTGAAAATTCATATGAATACTCATAATACTGCCTATAAAAAAATTTATTATTTAATATTCAATATCAAGATTCTACGGCTATAATTTTAGGCAAAACGCCATATCGATGCATTAAAAGCAGCTGTTTAAACAAGTTGTTTGTGTTATATGTTATTTTGACCGCATATCCGCGCATACATTCGTAAAAATTCATATGGTTACTTCTATTATTGTGTATTATATGTTGGTATAATGAAATATTCAATATACAGATTCTACGACGATCATTTTTCCCGAAACATCATCCAGGGGCACTAAAAACTGTCATTTATACATGTCATTTGTGTTTTATGTTAGTTTGGCCTCATAATTGCACATAAATTCATGCAAATTCATATCGACTCTCCTAATATTGTTTATTATATACTTTTATAATTAAATATTCAATACGAATATTCTACGACACTCATTTTTCACAAAACATCAACCTAATGCGTTAGAAACCGTTGTTTTAAACAAGTTATTTGCATTTTATGTTATTTTGGCCTCATAGCCGCGCATAAATTCGTTAAAATTCTTATGAAAACTCCTAATACTGTCTATTAAAAAAAAATTATAATTAGATATTCAATATCAAGATTCTACGACTACAATGTTTGGCAAAACTCCATCCCGATGCATTAAAAGCAGCTGTTTTATCAAATTGTTGTTGTTTTATGTTATTTTGGCCACATAACCGTGCATAAATTAATAGATATGCATATGAACACTTATAATATTGTTTATTATGTGTTTTATAATGAAATATTCAATATAAAGATTCTACGACAATCATTTTACCCAAAACATCATCCAGATACATTAAAAGCTGTTATTTGAACAAGTTGTTTGTGTTTTACGTTATTTTGGCTCTCATAACTGCGCATAAATTAATTCAAATTTATACACACACTCCTAATATTGTCTATTATATGATTTTATAATTAAATATTCAATACGAATATTCTACGACACTCATTTTTCACAAAACTTCATCCGGTTCATTAAAAACTGTTTCTTTAAACACATTGTTTGAATTTTATGTTATTTTGGCCTCATAACTGTGCATAAATTCGATTAAAGTCATATGAAATCTCCTAACACTGTCCGTTAAAAGTTTTTACAGTTAAATATTCAATATAAAGATACTACGACTATAATTTTTGATAAAACCTCATCCCGTTGCATTAAAAGCGGTTGTTTTAATAAGTTATTTGTGTTTTATGTTTTTTTTGGCCACATAGCCGTGCATAAATTCATCAAAATTCATATGGACGCTTCTAATATTGTCTTATTACATATTTTTGTAAGGACACATCCGATATAAAGATTCTACGACGGCCCAAAACTTCATCCAGATGCATTAAAAACAGTTATTCAAACAAGTTATTAGTATTTTATATTAGTTTAGCCTCATAACTTCAAATAAAATCATGCAAATTGATATCGACACTTCTAATATTGCCTATTATATGTTTTTATAATTGTATATTCAATATGAAGATTCTAAGACACTCATTTTGGCTAAAACATCATCCATATTTACTTAAAAACTAATGTTTAAACAAGTTGGCTGTGTTTCATGTTATTTTAGCCTCATAACTGTGCATAAATTTGTGCAGATTCATATGAACACTTCTAATATTGTTTATTATATGTTTTTGCAATTAAATATTCAATATGAATATTCTACGACACTCATTTTGCACAAAAGTTCATCCGGATGGATTAAAAACCGCTGTTTAAATAAGTTGTTTGCGTTTTGTATTAATTTTTTCTCATAGCAGTGCATAAACTCATCAAAATTCGTGTGAATAATCCTATTATAAACTTTATAATTTAATTTTTGATATGAAGATTCTATGATACTTATTTTGTATAAAACTCCATCCGTATGCATTAAAAATTCTGTTTAAATAAGTTGTTTGCTATTTCAGTTATTTTGGCCTCATAACATCACGTAAATTCATCCAAATTGATATGGACTCTTCCAATATTATTTATTATATATTTTTATAATTAAATATGCAGTATTAAGATTCTACGACTTTTATTTTGCCTAAATCTTCATCCGGATGCATTAAAAACTGTTTATTCAACTAAGTTGTTTGTGTTTTACGTTATTTTGGCCTCATAACCGTGCGTAAATTCATGCAAGTTCATATGGACACGCCTAATATTGTCTATTATATGTTTTTATAATTTAATATTCGTTATGAGTATTCTACGTCGCATATTTTGCATGAAACTTCATCCGGATGCATTCAAAACTGCTGTTTAAATAAATTATTTGTGTTTTATGTCATTTTGGTCTCAGTAACCACGCATAAATTAGTGAAAATTCATATGAATACTCATAATACTGCCTATAAAAAAATTTATTATTTAATATTCAATATCAAGATTCTACGGCTATAATTTTAGGCAAAACGCCATATCGATGCATTAAAAGCAGCTGTTTAAACAAGTTGTTTGTGTTATATGTTATTTTGACCGCATATCCGCGCATACATTCGTAAAAATTCATATGGTTACTTCTATTATTGTGTATTATATGTTGGTATAATGAAATATTCAATATACAGATTCTACGACGATCATTTTTCCCGAAACATCATCCAGGGGCACTAAAAACTGTCATTTATACATGTCATTTGTGTTTTATGTTAGTTTGGCCTCATAATTGCACATAAATTCATGCAAATTCATATCGACTCTCCTAATATTGTTTATTATATACTTTTATAATTAAATATTCAATACGAATATTCTACGACACTCATTTTTCACAAAACATCAACCTAATGCGTTAGAAACCGTTGTTTTAAACAAGTTATTTGCATTTTATGTTATTTTGGCCTCATAGCCGCGCATAAATTCGTTAAAATTCTTATGAAAACTCCTAATACTGTCTATTAAAAAAAATTATAATTAGATATTCAATATCAAGATTCTACGACTACAATGTTTGGCAAAACTCCATCCCGATGCATTAAAAGCAGCTGTTTTATCAAATTGTTGTTGTTTTATGTTATTTTGGCCACATAACCGTGCATAAATTAATAGATATGCATATGAACACTTATAATATTGTTTATTATGTGTTTTATAATGAAATATTCAATATAAAGATTCTACGACAATCATTTTACCCAAAACATCATCCAGATACATTAAAAGCTGTTATTTGAACAAGTTGTTTGTGTTTTACGTTATTTTGGCCTCATAACTGCGCATAAATTAATTCAAATTTATACACACACTCCTAATATTGTCTATTATATGATTTTATAATTAAATATTCAATACGAATATTCTACGACACTCATTTTTCACAAAACTTCATCCGGGTTCATTAAAAACTGTTTCTTTAAACACATTGTTTGAATTTTATGTTATTTTGGCCTCATAACTGTGCATAAATTCGATTAAAGTCATATGAAATCTCCTAACACTGTCCGTTAAAAGTTTTTACAGTTAAATATTCAATATAAAGATACTACGACTATAATTTTTGATAAAACCTCATCCCGTTGCATTAAAAGCGGTTGTTTTAATAAGTTATTTGTGTTTTATGTTTTTTTGGCCACATAGCCGTGCATAAATTCATCAAAATTCATATGGACGCTTCTAATATTGTCTTATTACATATTTTTGTAAGGACACATCCGATATAAAGATTCTACGACGGCCCAAAACTTCATCCAGATGCATTAAAAACAGTTATTCAAACAAGTTATTAGTATTTTATATTAGTTTAGCCTCATAACTTCAAATAAAATCATGCAAATTGATATCGACACTTCTAATATTGCCTATTATATGTTTTTATAATTGTATATTCAATATGAAGATTCTAAGACACTCATTTTGGCTAAAACATCATCCATATTTACTTAAAAACTAATGTTTAAACAAGTTGGCTGTGTTTCATGTTATTTTAGCCTCATAACTGTGCATAAATTTGTGCAGATTCATATGAACACTTCTAATATTGTTTATTATATGTTTTTGCAATTAAATATTCAATATGAATATTCTACGACACTCATTTTGCACAAAAGTTCATCCGGATGGATTAAAAACCGCTGTTTAAATAAGTTGTTTGCGTTTTGTATTAATTTTTTCTCATAGCAGTGCATAAACTCATCAAAATTCGTGTGAATAATCCTATTATAAACTTTATAATTTAATTTTTGATATGAAGATTCTATGATACTTATTTTGTATAAAACTCCATCCGTATGCATTAAAAATTCTGTTTAAATAAGTTGTTTGCTATTTCAGTTATTTTGGCCTCATAACATCACGTAAATTCATCCAAATTGATATGGACTCTTCCAATATTATTTATTATATATTTTTATAATTAAATATGCAGTATTAAGATTCTACGACTTTTATTTTGCCTAAATCTTCATCCGGATGCATTAAAAACTGTTTATTCAACTAAGTTGTTTGTGTTTTACGTTATTTTGGCCTCATAACCGTGCGTAAATTCATGCAAGTTCATATGGACACGCCTAATATTGTCTATTATATGTTTTTATAATTTAATATTCGTTATGAGTATTCTACGTCGCATATTTTGCATGAAACTTCATCCGGATGCATTCAAAACTGCTGTTTAAATAAATTATTTGTGTTTTATGTCATTTTGGTCTCGAACCACGCATAAATTAGTGAAAATTCATATGAATACTCATAATACTGCCTATAAAAAAATTTATTATTTAATATTCAATATCAAGATTCTACGGCTATAATTTTAGGCAAAACGCCATATCGATGCATTAAAAGCAGCTGTTTAAACAAGTTGTTTGTGTTATATGTTATTTTGACCGCATATCCGCGCATACATTCGTAAAAATTCATATGGTTACTTCTATTATTGTGTATTATATGTTGGTATAATGAAATATTCAATATACAGATTCTACGACGATCATTTTTCCCGAAACATCATCCAGGGGCACTAAAAACTGTCATTTATACATGTCATTTGTGTTTTATGTTAGTTTGGCCTCATAATTGCACATAAATTCATGCAAATTCATATCGACTCTCCTAATATTGTTTATTATATAATTTTATAATTAAATATTCAATACGAATATTCTACGACACTCATTTTTCACAAAACATCAACCTAATGCGTTAGAAACCGTTGTTTTAAACAAGTTATTTGCATTTTATGTTATTTTGGCCTCATAGCCGCGCATAAATTCGTTAAAATTCTTATGAAAACTCCTAATACTGTCTATTAAAAAAAAATTATAATTAGATATTCAATATCAAGATTCTACGACTACAATGTTTGGCAAAACTCCATCCCGATGCATTAAAAGCAGCTGTTTTATCAAATTGTTGTTGTTTTATGTTATTTTGGCCACATAACCGTGCATAAATTAATAGATATGCATATGAACACTTATAATATTGTTTATTATGTGTTTTATAATGAAATATTCAATATAAAGATTCTACGACAATCATTTTACCCAAAACATCATCCAGATACATTAAAAGCTGTTATTTGAACAAGTTGTTTGTGTTTTACGTTATTTTGGCCTCATAACTGCGCATAAATTCATGCAAATTTATACACACACTCCTAATATTGTCTATTATATGATTTTATAATTAAATATTCAATACGAATATTCTACGACACTCATTTTTCACAAAACTTCATCCGGGTGCATTAAAAACTGTTTGTTTAAACACATTGTTTGAATTTTATGTTATTTTGGCCTCATAACTGTGCATAAATTCGATTAAAGTCATATGAAATCTCCTAACACTGTCCGTTAAAAGTTTTTACAGTTAAATATTCAATATAAAGATACTACGACTATAATTTTTGAGAAAACCTCATCCCGTCGTTGCATTAAAAGCGGTTGTTTTAATAAGTTATTTGTGTTTTATGTTTTTTTGGCCACATAGCCGTGCATAAATTCATCAAAATTCATATGGACGCTTCTAATATTGTCTTATTACATATTTTTGTAAGGACACATCCGATATAAAGATTCTACGACGGCCCAAAACTTCATCCGATGCATTAAAAACAGTTATTCAAACAAGTTATTAGTATTTTATATTAGTTTAGCCTCATAACTTCAAATAAAATCATGCAAATTGATATCGACACTTCTAATATTGCCTATTATATGTTTTTATAATTGTATATTCAATATGAAGATTCTAAGACACTCATTTTGGCTAAAACATCATCCATATTTACTTAAAAACTAATGTTTAAACAAGTTGGCTGTGTTTCATGTTATTTTAGCCTCATAACTGTGCATAAATTTGTGCAGATTCATATGAACACTTCTAATATTGTTTATTATATGTTTTTGCAATTAAATATTCAATATGAATATTCTACGACACTCATTTTGCACAAAAGTTCATCCGGATGGATTAAAAACCGCTGTTTAAATAAGTTGTTTGCGTTTTGTATTAATTTTTTCTCATAGCAGTGCATAAACTCATCAAAATTCGTGTGAATAATCCTATTATAAACTTTATAATTTAATTTTTGATATGAAGATTCTATGATACTTATTTTGTATAAAACTCCATCCGTATGCATTAAAAATTCTGTTTAAATAAGTTGTTTGCTATTTCAGTTATTTTGGCCTCATAACATCACGTAAATTCATCCAAATTGATATGGACTCTTCCAATATTATTTATTATATATTTTTATAATTAAATATGCAGTATTAAGATTCTACGACTTTTATTTTGCCTAAAACTTCATCCGGATGCATTAAAAACTGTTTATTCAACTAAGTTGTTTGTGTTTTACGTTATTTTGGCCTCATAACCGTGCGTAAATTCATGCAAGTTCATATGGACATGCCTAATATTGTCTATTATATGTTTTTATAATTTAATATTCGTTATGAGTATTCTACGTCGCATATTTTGCATGAAACTTCATCCGGATGCATTCAAAACTTTGTTTAAATAAATTATTTGTGTTTTATGTCATTTTGGTCTCGTAACCACGCATAAATTAGTGAAAATTCATATGAATACTCATAATACTGCCTATAAAAAATTTTATTATTTAATATTCAATATCAAGATTCTACGGCTATAATTTTAGGCAAAACGCCATATCGATGCATTAAAAGCAATTTGTTTAAACAAGTTGTTTGTGTTATATGTTATTTTGACCGCATATCCGCGCATACATTCGTAAAAATTCATATGGTTACTTCTATTATTGTGTATTATATGTTGGTATAGTGAAATATTCAATATACAGATTCTACGACGATCATTTTTCCCGAAACATCATCCAGGGGGCACTAAAAACTGTCATTTATACATGTCATTTGTGTTTTATGTTAGTTTGGCCTCATAATTGCACATAAATTCATGCAAATTCATATCGACTCTCCTAATATTGTTTATTATATACTTTTATAATTAAATATTCAATACGAATATTCTACGACACTCATTTTTCACAAAACATCAACCTAATGCGTTAGAAACCGTTGTTTTAAACAAGTTATTTGCATTTTATGTTATTTTGGCCTCATAGCCGCGCATAAATTCGTTAAAATTCTTATGAAAACTCCTAATACTGTCTATTAAAAAAAATTATAATTAGATATTCAATATCAAGATTCTACGACTACAATGTTTGGCAAAACTCCATCCCGATGCATTAAAAGCAGCTGTTTTATCAAATTGTTGTTGTTTTATGTTATTTTGGCCACATAACCGTGCATAAATTAATAGATATGCATATGAACACTTATAATATTGTTTATTATGTGTTTTATAATGAAATATTCAATATAAAGATTCTACGACAATCATTTTACCCAAAACATCATCCAGATACATTAAAAGCTGTTATTTGAACAAGTTGTTTGTGTTTTACGTTATTTTGGCCTCATAACTGCGCATAAATTCATGCAAATTTATACACACACTCCTAATATTGTCTATTATATGATTTTATAATTAAATATTCAATACGAATATTCTACGACACTCATTTTTCACAAAACTTCATCCGGGTGCATTAAAAACTGTTTCTTTAAACACATTGTTTGAATTTTATGTTATTTTGGCCTCATAACTGTGCATAAATTCGATTAAAGTCATATGAAATCTCCTAACACTGTCCGTTAAAAGTTTTTACAGTTAAATATTCAATATAAAGATACTACGACTATAATTTTTGAGAAAACCTCATCCCGTCGTTGCATTAAAAGCGGTTGTTTTAATAAGTTATTTGTGTTTTATGTTTTTTTGGCCACATAGCCGTGCATAAATTCATCAAAATTCATATGGACGCTTCTAATATTGTCTTATTACATATTTTTGTAAGGACACATCCGATATAAAGATTCTACGACGGCCCAAAACTTCATCCAGATGCATTAAAAACAGTTATTCAAACAAGTTATTAGTATTTTATATTAGTTTAGCCTCATAACTTCAAATAAAATCATGCAAATTGATATCGACACTTCTAATATTGCCTATTATATGTTTTTATAATTGTATATTCAATATGAAGATTCTAAGACACTCATTTTGGCTAAAACATCATCCATATTTACTTAAAAACTAATGTTTAAACAAGTTGGTGTGTTTCATGTTATTTTAGCCTCATAACTTGTGCATAAATTTGTGCAGATTCATATGAACACTTCTAATATTGTTTATTATATGTTTTTGCAATTAAATATTCAATATGAATATTCTACGACACTCATTTTGCACAAAAGTTCATCCGGATGGATTAAAAACCATTTGTTTAAATAAGTTGTTTGCGTTTTGTATTAATTTTTTCTCATAGCAGTGCATAAACTCATCAAAATTCGTGTGAATAATCCTATTATAAACTTTATAATTTAATTTTTGATATGAAGATTCTATGATACTTATTTTGTATAAAACTCCATCCGTATGCATTAAAAATTCTGTTTAAATAAGTTGTTTGCTATTTCAGTTATTTTGGCCTCATAACATCACGTAAATTCATCCAAATTGATATGGACTCTTCCAATATTATTTATTATATATTTTTATAATTAAATATGCAGTATTAAGATTCTACGACTTTTATTTTGCCTAAAACTTCATCCGGATGCATTAAAAACTGTTTATTCAACTAAGTTGTTTGTGTTTTACGTTATTTTGGCCTCATAACCGTGCGTAAATTCATGCAAGTTCATATGGACATGTCTAATATTGTCTATTATATGTTTTTATAATTTAATATTCGTTATGAGTATTCTACGTCGCATATTTTGCATGAAACTTCATCCGGATGCATTCAAAACTTGTTTAAATAAATTATTTGTGTTTTATGTCATTTTGGTCTCGTAACCACGCATAAATTAGTGAAAATTCATATGAATACTCATAATACTGCCTATAAAAAATTTTATTATTTAATATTCAATATCAAGATTCTACGGCTATAATTTTAGGCAAAACGCCATATCGATGCATTAAAAGCATTTGTTTAAACAAGTTGTTTGTGTTATATGTTATTTTGACCGCATATCCGCGCATACATTCGTAAAAATTCATATGGTTACTTCTATTATTGTGTATTATATGTTGGTATAGTGAAATATTCAATATACAGATTCTACGACGATCATTTTTCCCGAAACATCATCCAGGGGCACTAAAAACTGTCATTTATACATGTCATTTGTGTTTTATGTTAGTTTGGCCTCATAATTGCACATAAATTCATGCAAATTCATATCGACTCTCCTAATATTGTTTATTATATACTTTTATAATTAAATATTCAATACGAATATTCTACGACACTCATTTTTCACAAAACATCAACCTAATGCGTTAGAAACCGTTGTTTTAAACAAGTTATTTGCATTTTATGTTATTTTGGCCTCATAGCCGCGCATAAATTCGTTAAAATTCTTATGAAAACTCCTAATACTGTCTATTAAAAAAAATTATAATTAGATATTCAATATCAAGATTCTACGACTACAATGTTTGGCAAAACTCCATCCCGATGCATTAAAAGCAATTGTTTTATCAAATTGTTGTTGTTTTATGTTATTTTGGCCACATAACCGTGCATAAATTAATAGATATGCATATGAACACTTATAATATTGTTTATTATGTGTTTTATAATGAAATATTCAATATAAAGATTCTACGACAATCATTTTACCCAAAACATCATCCAGATACATTAAAAGCTTTTATTTGAACAAGTTGTTTGTGTTTTACGTTATTTTGGCCTCATAACTGCGCATAAATTCATGCAAATTTATACACACACTCCTAATATTGTCTATTATATGATTTTATAATTAAATATTCAATACGAATATTCTACGACACTCATTTTTCACAAAACTTCATCCGGTGCATTAAAAACTGTTTGTTTAAACACATTGTTTGAATTTTATGTTATTTTGGCCTCATAACTGTGCATAAATTCGATTAAAGTCATATGAAATCTCCTAACACTGTCCGTTAAAAGTTTTTACAGTTAAAT
The DNA here is from genome assembly GCA_037127355.1 of Schoenoplectus tabernaemontani. NCBI lineage: Eukaryota > Viridiplantae > Streptophyta > Magnoliopsida > Poales > Cyperaceae > Schoenoplectus > Schoenoplectus tabernaemontani. The sequence goes on from CM073747.1 coordinate 5,145,208, forward strand.
ATTCAATATAAAGATACTACGACTATAATTTTTGAGAAAACCTCATCCGTCGTTGCATTAAAAGCGGTTGTTTTAATAAGTTATTTGTGTTTTATGTTTTTTTGGCCACATAGCCGTGCATAAATTCATCAAAATTCATATGGACGCTTCTAATATTGTCTTATTACATATTTTTGTAAGGACACATCCGATATAAAGATTCTACGACTGACCCAAAACTTCATCCGATGCATTAAAAACAGCTTATTCAAACAAGTTATTAGTATTTTATATTAGTTTAGCCTCATAACTTCAAATAAAATCATGCAAATTGATATCGACACTTCTAATATTGCCTATTATATGTTTTTATAATTGTATATTCAATATGAAGATTCTAAGACACTCATTTTGGCTAAAACATCATCCATATTTACTTAAAAACTAATGTTTAAACAAGTTGGTTTGTGTTTCATGTTATTTTAGCCTCATAACTGTGCATAAATTTGTGCAGATTCATATGAACACTTCTAATATTGTTTATTATATGTTTTTGCAATTAAATATTCAATATGAATATTCTACGACACTCATTTTGCACAAAAGTTCATCCGGATGGATTAAAAACCGCTGTTTAAATAAGTTGTTTGCGTTTTGTATTAATTTTTTCTCATAGCAGTGCATAAACTCATCAAAATTCGTGTGAATAATCCTATTATAAACTTTATAATTTAATTTTTGATATGAAGATTCTATGATACTTATTTTGTATAAAACTCCATCCGTATGCATTAAAAATTCTGTTTAAATAAGTTGTTTGCTATTTCAGTTATTTTGGCCTCATAACATCACGTAAATTCATCCAAATTGATATGGACTCTTCCAATATTATTTATTATATATTTTTATAATTAAATATGCAGTATTAAGATTCTACGACTTTTATTTTGCCTAAAACTTCATCCGGATGCATTAAAAACTGTTTATTCAACTAAGTTGTTTGTGTTTTACGTTATTTTGGCCTCATAACCGTGAGTAAATTCATGCAAGTTCATATGGACATGCCTAATATTGTCTATTATATGTTTTTATAATTTAATATTCGTTATGAGTATTCTACGTCGCATATTTTGCATGAAACTTCATCCGGATGCATTCAAAACTGCTGTTTAAATAAATTATTTGTGTTTTATGTCATTTTGGTCTCAGAACCACGCATAAATTAGTGAAAATTCATATGAATACTCATAATACTGCCTATAAAAAATTTTATTATTTAATATTCAATATCAAGATTCTACGGCTATAATTTTAGGCAAAACGCCATATCGATGCATTAAAAGCATTTGTTTAAACAAGTTGTTTGTGTTATATGTTATTTTGACCGCATATCCGCGCATACATTCGTAAAAATTCATATGGTTACTTCTATTATTGTGTATTATATGTTGGTATAGTGAAATATTCAATATACAGATTCTACGACGATCATTTTTCCCGAAACATCATCCGGGGGCACTAAAAACTGTCATTTATACATGTCATTTGTGTTTTATGTTAGTTTGGCCTCATAATTGCACATAAATTCATGCAAATTCATATCGACTCTCCTAATATTGTTTATTATATACTTTTATAATTAAATATTCAATACGAATATTCTACGACACTCATTTTTCACAAAACATCAACCTAATGCGTTAGAAACCGTTGTTTTAAACAAGTTATTTGCATTTTATGTTATTTTGGCCTCATAGCCGCGCATAAATTCGTTAAAATTCTTATGAAAACTCCTAATACTGTCTATTAAAAAAAATTATAATTAGATATTCAATATCAAGATTCTACGACTACAATGTTTGGCAAAACTCCATCCCGATGCATTAAAAGCATTTGTTTTATCAAATTGTTGTTGTTTTATGTTATTTTGGCCACATAACCGTGCATAAATTAATAGATATGCATATGAACACTTATAATATTGTTTATTATGTGTTTTATAATGAAATATTCAATATAAAGATTCTACGACAATCATTTTACCCAAAACATCATCCAGATACATTAAAAGCTTTTATTTGAACAAGTTGTTTGTGTTTTACGTTATTTTGGCCTCATAACTGCGCATAAATTCATGCAAATTTATACACACACTCCTAATATTGTCTATTATATGATTTTATAATTAAATATTCAATACGAATATTCTACGACACTCATTTTTCACAAAACTTCATCCGGTGCATTAAAAACTGTTTGTTTAAACACATTGTTTGAATTTTATGTTATTTTGGCCTCATAACTGTGCATAAATTCGATTAAAGTCATATGAAATCTCCTAACACTGTCCGTTAAAAGTTTTTACAGTTAAATATTCAATATAAAGATACTACGACTATAATTTTTGAGAAAACCTCATCCCGTCGTTGCATTAAAAGCGGTTGTTTTAATAAGTTATTTGTGTTTTATGTTTTTTGGCCACATAGCCGTGCATAAATTCATCAAAATTCATATGGACGCTTCTAATATTGTCTTATTACATATTTTTGTAAGGACACATCCGATATAAAGATTCTACGACGGCCCAAAACTTCATCCAGATGCATTAAAAAATGTTATTCAAACAAGTTATTAGTATTTTATATTAGTTTAGCCTCATAACTTCAAATAAAATCATGCAAATTGATATCGACACTTCTAATATTGCCTATTATATGTTTTTATAATTGTATATTCAATATGAAGATTCTAAGACACTCATTTTGGCTAAAACATCATCCATATTTACTTAAAAACTAATGTTTAAACAAGTTGTTTGTGTTTCATGTTATTTTAGCCTCATAACTGTGCATAAATTTGTGCGATTCATATGAACACTTCTAATATTGTTTATTATATGTTTTTGCAATTAAATATTCAATATGAATATTCTACGACACTCATTTTGCACAAAAGTTCATCCGGATGGATTAAAAACCATTGTTTAAATAAGTTGTTTGCGTTTTGTATTAATTTTTTCTCATAGCAGTGCATAAACTCATCAAAATTCGTGTGAATAATCCTATTATAAACTTTATAATTTAATTTTTGATATGAAGATTCTATGATACTTATTTTGTATAAAACTCCATCCGTATGCATTAAAAATTCTGTTTAAATAAGTTGTTTGCTATTTCAGTTATTTTGGCCTCATAACATCACGTAAATTCATCCAAATTGATATGGACTCTTCCAATATTATTTATTATATATTTTTATAATTAAATATGCAGTATTAAGATTCTACGACTTTTATTTTGCCTAAAACTTCATCCGGATGCATTAAAAACTGTTTATTCAACTAAGTTGTTTGTGTTTTACGTTATTTTGGCCTCATAACCGTGCGTAAATTCATGCAAGTTCATATGGACATGCCTAATATTGTCTATTATATGTTTTTATAATTTAATATTCGTTATGAGTATTCTACGTCGCATATTTTGCATGAAACTTCATCCGGATGCATTCAAAACTCATTGTTTAAATAAATTATTTGTGTTTTATGTCATTTTGGTCTCGTAACCACGCATAAATTAGTGAAAATTCATATGAATACTCATAATACTGCCTATAAAAAATTTTATTATTTAATATTCAATATCAAGATTCTACGGCTATAATTTTAGGCAAAACGCCATATCGATGCATTAAAAGCATTTGTTTAAACAAGTTGTTTGTGTTATATGTTATTTTGACCGCATATCCGCGCATACATTCGTAAAAATTCATATGGTTACTTCTATTATTGTGTATTATATGTTGGTATAGTGAAATATTCAATATACAGATTCTACGACGATCATTTTTCCCGAAACATCATCCAGGGGCACTAAAAACTGTCATTTATACATGTCATTTGTGTTTTATGTTAGTTTGGCCTCATAATTGCACATAAATTCATGCAAATTCATATCGACTCTCCTAATATTGTTTATTATATACTTTTATAATTAAATATTCAATACGAATATTCTACGACACTCATTTTTCACAAAACATCAACCTAATGCGTTAGAAACCGTTGTTTTAAACAAGTTATTTGCATTTTATGTTATTTTGGCCTCATAGCCGCGCATAAATTCGTTAAAATTCTTATGAAAACTCCTAATACTGTCTATTAAAAAAAATTATAATTAGATATTCAATATCAAGATTCTACGACTACAATGTTTGGCAAAACTCCATCCCGATGCATTAAAAGCAATTGTTTTATCAAATTGTTGTTGTTTTATGTTATTTTGGCCACATAACCGTGCATAAATTAATAGATATGCATATGAACACTTATAATATTGTTTATTATGTGTTTTATAATGAAATATTCAATATAAAGATTCTACGACAATCATTTTACCCAAAACATCATCCAGATACATTAAAAGCTTTTATTTGAACAAGTTGTTTGTGTTTTACGTTATTTTGGCCTCATAATCTGCGCATAAATTCATGCAAATTTATACACACACTCCTAATATTGTCTATTATATGATTTTATAATTAAATATTCAATACGAATATTCTACGACACTCATTTTTCACAAAACTTCATCCGGTGCATTAAAAACTCATTTGTTTAAACACATTGTTTGAATTTTATGTTATTTTGGCCTCATAACCGTGCATAAATTCGATTAAAGTCATATGAAATCTCCTAACACTGTCCGTTAAAAGTTTTTACAGTTAAATATTCAATATAAAGATACTACGACTATAATTTTTGAGAAAACCTCATCCGTCGTTGCATTAAAAGCGGTTGTTTTAATAAGTTATTTGTGTTTTATGTTTTTTTGGCCACATAGCCGTGCATAAATTCATCAAAATTCATATGGACGCTTCTAATATTGTCTTATTACATATTTTTGTAAGGACACATCCGATATAAAGATTCTACGACGGCCCAAAACTTCATCCGATGCATTAAAAACAGTTATTCAAACAAGTTATTAGTATTTTATATTAGTTTAGCCTCATAACTTCAAATAAAATCATGCAAATTGATATCGACACTTCTAATATTGCCTATTATATGTTTTTATAATTGTATATTCAATATGAAGATTCTAAGACACTCATTTTGGCTAAAACATCATCCATATTTACTTAAAAACTAATGTTTAAACAAGTTGGTTTGTGTTTCATGTTATTTTAGCCTCATAACTGTGCATAAATTTGTGCAGATTCATATGAACACTTCTAATATTGTTTATTATATGTTTTTGCAATTAAATATTCAATATGAATATTCTACGACACTCATTTTGCACAAAAGTTCATCCGGATGGATTAAAAACCGCACTGTTTAAATAAGTTGTTTGCGTTTTGTATTAATTTTTTCTCATAGCGAAGGCATAAACTCATCAAAATTCGTGTGAATAATCCTATTATAAACTTTATAATTTAATTTTTGATATGAAGATTCTATGATACTTATTTTGTATAAAACTCCATCCGTATGCATTAAAAATTCTGTTTAAATAAGTTGTTTGCTATTTCGTTATTTTGGCCTCATAACATCACGTAAATTCATCCAAATTGATATGGACTCTTCCAATATTATTTATTATATATTTTTATAATTAAATATGCAGTATTAAGATTCTACGACTTTTATTTTGCCTAAAACTTCATCCGGATGCATTAAAATCGTTTATTCAACTAAGTTGTTTGTGTTTTACGTTATTTTGGCCTCATAACCGTGCGTAAATTCATGCAAGTTCATATGGACATGCCTAATATTGTCTATTATATGTTTTTATAATTTAATATTCGTTATGAGTATTCTACGTCGCATATTTTGCATGAAACTTCATCGGATGCATTCAAAGCTTTGTTTAAATAAATTATTTGTGTTTTATGTCATTTTGGTCTCGTAACCACGCATAAATTAGTGAAAATTCATATGAATACTCATAATACTGCCTATAAAAAATTTTATTATTTAATATTCAATATCAAGATTCTACGGCTATAATTTTAGGCAAAACGCCATATCGATGCATTAAAAGCATTGTTTAAACAAGTTGTTTGTGTTATATGTTATTTTGACCGCATATCCGCGCATACATTCGTAAAAATTCATATGGTTACTTCTATTATTGTGTATTATATGTTGGTATAGTGAAATATTCAATATACAGATTCTACGACGATCATTTTTCCCGAAACATCATCCAGGGGCACTAAAAAGCGTCATTTATACATGTCATTTGTGTTTTATGTTAGTTTGGCCTCATAATTGCACATAAATTCATGCAAATTCATATCGACTCTCCTAATATTGTTTATTATATACTTTGATAATTAAATATTCAATACGAATATTCTACGACACTCATTTTTCACAAAACATCAACCTAATGCGTTAGAAACCGTTGTTTTAAACAAGTTATTTGCATTTTATGTTATTTTGGCCTCATAGCCGCGCATAAATTCGTTAAAATTCTTATGAAAACTCCTAATACTGTCTATTAAAAAAAATTATAATTAGATATTCAATATCAAGATTCTACGACTACAATGTTTGGCAAAACTCCATCCCGATGCATTAAAAGCTACTGTTTTATCAAATTGTTGTTGTTTTATGTTATTTTGGCCACATAACCGTGCATAAATTAATAGATATGCATATGAACACTTATAATATTGTTTATTATGTGTTTTATAATGAAATATTCAATATAAAGATTCTACGACAATCATTTTACCCAAAACATCATCCAGATACATTAAAAGTCTGTTATTTGAACAAGTTGTTTGTGTTTTACGTTATTTTGGCCTCATAACTCGCGCATAAATTCATGCAAATTTATACACACACTCCTAATATTGTCTATTATATGATTTTATAATTAAATATTCAATACGAATATTCTACGACACTCATTTTTCACAAAACTTCATCCGGGTGCATTAAAAGCGTTTGTTTAAACACATTGTTTGAATTTTATGTTATTTTGGCCTCATAACTTGTGCATAAATTCGATTAAAGTCATATGAAATCTCCTAACACGTCCGTTAAAAGTTTTTACAGTTAAATATTCAATATAAAGATACTACGACTATAATTTTTGAGAAAACCTCATCCCGTCGTTGCATTAAAAGCGGTTGTTTTAATAAGTTATTTGTGTTTTATGTTTTTTTGGCCACATAGCCGTGCATAAATTCATCAAAATTCATATGGACGCTTCTAATATTGTCTTATTACATATTTTTGTAAGGACACATTGTTTACCCTTGAAAAATTTCAAGGATGAGTAGATGAATAAATGAAATAAATTGATGATAAATCATAAGAAAGGGGAAGAAGAGAGAGAGCAGTGGAAAGGTGGCCCACTGATCGGAAAGGTCATTTGCGCATAACCCGGAACAAATCCATTAGTCCCACAATGGAATGTTGGGCATGAAGTGAAGAGTATAAATACCCCGCTATTCTCTATCCATTCAAAGATGAGTGACACCCAAGAAGATCGAGGGAGAGAGGAGACCTCTTGGGTGTCACCATGTGATTTTATCTTTTCTGACAAGTGGGACCCACATGGCAGTCCCTTATGAGCAGCTCCAATGACATGGACCTAGCCTATTTTTGTTAAGAAAGCTAACCAACCCGGAACAGAGGTTAAGCATTAATCCCACAATGAAATAATATGGTGAAAGACGAGGATATAAATACCCCACCACCTCCTACTCATTCGAGGTGGCTGACCCTCGGGAGATTTAGGAGAGAGAAAATCTCTTGATGGGTCAGCCATTTGATTACATTTTATCTGACAAGTGGGACCCACCTGGCAGTCCCTTGTAGATGAATCTAATAACATAGCCTATCTGATGAGTCAGCCATTTGACTCCATTTTCTCTGACAAGTGGGACCCACCTGGCAGTCCCTTGTAGATGAATCTAACAACATAGCCTATCTGATGAGTCACCATGTGACCATTTTCACCGACAAAGTGGGCCCCACACCTCGTGACCTATTGAAGAGAGGTCGAATTGAACCCTAGAAATCGCCTTTGAAGCTAACCCAGGAAGGAGAGTGAAGCAGTGTAATCCCTATACTACATGAAATGATGTCAATGCCAAGCTAGCATTTTGATGCAACTAATCATGAGAAATTCCAAATGTGATTTTGCTTTCGAGGCTGACCTGGTGCCAAAGCTGCAGAGCAACCACCTAACCATGCTTTGATTTGTGTCAATTGCGATAAGTAGTCGGTTCTTTGACCAAGTCACCCTCATGTTAAGGGATTGAAAGTCAATTTCACAAGAGATCGATCAGTGCAAAGTGGGAGCAACCACTGATCAAGTCTAGATTTGTATTAATTGGCGATAAGTAGTCGCATTTGATCAAATCAAGCCCTAATGAATATCAATATAAGTCTAATTGGTATTTAGTTAGGGTGGTTTCTGCAAGAGGAGATAATTGGCGAGAGACCATTTGAGCTACAATTGAGATCGGGATTAATTCGAGGAAATAATAGGGTTTATTTGATAAAAGAATTTTTAATTCAGAGAAGGAGGGGTAAAAATGGAATTAAAAATTACAGGGATGATCATCATGATTTTAGGGATTTTTGGTGAAATTTTCATGATTTTTGGATAAGTGGAGCTATTAAAATAAATTCAGGGAAAATAAAGGCAGAATAAATGAATTAATCAAGGGTGAGATTTGATCGGAGCGATTCTAGGTGCAAGTTGGGGATAACGGCAGCTACGGGTACAAACTGGGTGCAAGAAACACAGAAGGAATAAAATAAGAGAAGAGAGAGGGTGTGCCACGTGTCGGCGATCTCACCTGGGCCACCTCATGCCACGTGTCAAGACCCTATTGGTCCACCTCGGCCATGTGGGCCCCACCCCAGTATGAGTCAGCGACAGTGGGCCCCACCTCGTGCCACGTGGCGGATGACCAGTGGGCCACCTCACCACCCTAGTGCCACATGGCACCACACCAGAGGTCCACTTAACCCAACCCTATGCCACATGGCACAGCCAGAGGAGGCCACCTCACTACCCCAGTGCCACATGGCTCTACCTGACAGGCCCACCTCATCTCTACACTTACCACATGGCAGCACCACAGCAGCACACCTCACTCCCCATATGCCACATGGCAATCTGTTAGCAAAACACCTCAGCAGATCATACTAAACCTATTGCCACATGGCTGCATGTTATTGGTCCAACTAGGTAACACAGACCCCAGAGGTGACACATGGCACTACACTACAGAGCCACCTCAGCATACTATAACAGATGATTAATAGATTGATTAAACAAGTGGACCTATCAGAGTATGCCAAGTCAGATTAATTAGATTTAAGCAGAGAGTTAATCAATCCACAGCTGGACTAATGGGCCGAGACTCATATACTTACATGTGGGGCCCATTTGTCAGGTTTATGAATGTATAGCTCACACAGGCAATCATACACCAAGTCCATATGCAGATTCAAACAGAAATTTAAATGAGAAAGAAAAGGGAATGTGCACCTGGCCTATCTATGTTGCGCCTCTGACTGTGGGTCCCACCTAGCTGTGGACTTTGTGCGCCAGGCGCACCTCCTTCCCTCTCTTCTCCTTCACCCCTCCCTCTCTTTCTCCTTCTTCTTGCCGAGGCTGATGGCGCCATTAACTTCAATTGAGTTCTCTAGAGCTTAAAGCTTCGAATTCTTTATAGCCAGAGGTAATCCATGCATAGGAGAGAAAGGGTGAGCACTCGAAATTAAAAAGGGATAAGTGAATAGAGCAGTGAGAGAGGATGATCACCTCGGGCGATTAATGAAGAACTTTGCTCCGTAAGTCTAAGCTTGAAATTGATGATACAAGCAAACTTTAATCACCTAGGCGATGCTGTAAATGAAAGAAAAAGCAGCAATTAAACGTTGAATAAGAGCAATTGAGATGAGACGACAAGATCGGGTAAATTGAGGAAAGTTAGAACCTTGCGCTATAAACTCGAATCGCGCATTTATGGCTTCTATGCACTCACACGATGATGTTGAAATGGTGAAGTTTGGCAATTGAATGGAGGAGCTATGATAATGGCCAAGGTGTGAGCTCGGGTGAGTGAATGGAACTTGAAGAGATGAATTACAATGCAGAGAGAGAGAGAGAGGCGCCTTGGGTGCATTCAAATGGGTATATATAGCATGTTGAAGATGCTAGAAGGTTACGTGAGTGATTTGGAGTGGAGATAACTAAATCAAGTCAAAGGTCAAAGATCAAAGCTTTGGATTCTTTGAATGGGGCCCACAACATAACAGAAGCAATAACTGAAAGCAAAGACCATGTCTATAGGCCAGGGCAAGTTAATTGATGGTGTTTAGAGGGTGTATGGCTATAATCCTTTGGTGCACCACTCCAATTGCCTATATAACCCGATTAATAGCCCACACAACAACAAGACACAATACAATGCAGACAGAGAGAGATAGAGAGTGATAGATTAGAGAGCATATATAGCACGTAAAAGGCAATTGGAAGAGAAGAATTGGTTGTGAGAAAGAAAGAAAGCCAAGAAACCGATTGATCTCGTTTTAACTTGAGAACTCGGTTGTTATATCTCCAATTATTCACTAGAAGGTCGGTCTTGAGCTTAATTTCAATTGGATTTGAAGTTTCAAGTATTGAATTTTCGATGTAATTGATATATCACATCCGAATCTTAGAGTAATGATATTTTTGAGTTGAATTTTTCAATCTCTTTCCTTTAATTTGCAAATTCATAACTTCTTTCCTCTAGTACTTAATCGAATTACAGTTCTTGCTTTGTTTCTTGGTTGGATTTCAAGTAATTAAGTTTGGTTAGATCGATTGATCTCGGTTAAAACACGAGAACTCGATACCAAGAAAGTTCTTGCTTTGATTCTTTGTTTAAACGTCAAATTCATCTCGGTTTGTGTTTGTATCACATGTATCCAAGGTTGTAGTGTTGTTCGTAGTCGATTGATCTCGCTTTAACTTGAGAACTCGACGAATCGATGATCTTCAATATGCTATCGCGTCGTACCGCTTAAATCCGATTCCAAACTTGAGATTAGGGAAAATTGCATGCATGATTGGATATAGCTTGGTTATAATTGTCATTAAGAAGTCTATTAAGTGCATAAGTCGTATTGAAAGTAAGTGAATAGTCGGAATTTTGAGTGAAATTGTAATCGGTGTTGAGCGATCGAATCCGTACCCATTTTTATCCAATTATAACATGATTATCATCCAAATTAAAGGTATGATGTTAGCCTGATCCATGCAAAAGTGTCAAACGATGCATTATGAATTTTAATTTGATAAGAACATTGTTAAGATTCATTGTAATACATAGTTATATCTTCGGTACCGAATTATACTGTTATGCTTTGGATAACATTTGAACTTGAGATGCTGTTGAGTCAATTTGCGTTATAATAATCATGCTAATCCACCTTAGTATACATATACGATATGAATAGAGGGGTTAATTGTCAAAAACATCAACTAATTTCGTTGAATTAGCAAGAATTGAGACTCGGTACCGATTGGTACCAAGCCAACTCATATGGCATTGGTGCACAGCAAGAACCACCATATAGATCGTTGATCAGGCCTCATGAAACAACTCCCCGAGAAGAGACGACGCCGGAGGTACCTTCTGATCGGAAAGAGACGACCTTAATCGCGAAAACGCAGCAGGCACAAATCTTGAAGGCGCCATTGGCGGAGAGTCAACCAAACACGCTAGCACGAGTATTGGCGCCGAGCACGAATATTGAAGCGTACATACGAATCTTAAAATGAATCGAACGAATATAACTTGAATAAAGTGATAAGAGAATCTCGGGCCTCTCATCTAATACGAATCAATCTTGAAGCATATTCTAAGTGGCCCAAATAAGAAACAAAGTTATATAAAAGATGTACACCGATCTTGATACTGAGATCTGCGCCCGATTAGGCCCATTAATTAAATAATAACGAGAATAGTAATAATATGGAGTAAATAAATGATTTGAAAATGCTATTGAACTCCAAATTGACTCAAATTTGTTTCTAAAATTTTCTTATTTTTCATACTACTTTTCTATTCAATAATATTCCAGTTTTAGAAATATAACCATGATAAAACAATTTAAAAGCAAAATACATCACATATATTGGTATATTTGACTTAGCTTTGACTTGTCATTTTAAATACTATAAAAATTCCAAAAATACAAATAAAAATCATAAATAACAACTAGATATATTTTAGTGATTTTTCAAAGTGATTTTCTATGAAATAATAATAGTGATAGTAATATACTATAATAAATTAGCTATATTCTTTGATAAATAAAAAATATAATAATAATAATAATAATAGATATTATATTGATATTTTCTGTAAAAAAAATAATAATAAAAATAAATAGCACAAAATAAACAAAAATATACTACTATGGTAATAAATAGTAAAATGCATTTTCTTTATAATAAAGAATAATAATATAGTTTTATAATATGAATTGTGTTTCTTTTGTTATTTCTATACAAATATACAAAAATATACTTTTGATGAATAAAATGTGATAAAAATAATAGTTTTAATAAAAACATAATGAATTTCATCCCTTATGACTAATAATAAAAATTTTATACTTTTCTATAGATAATAAATAGAGATAATAAAAATAGATATAATGAATAGTATAATAAATAGAATAGAATATTAGTAATGATTTCTTTTAGCTATTATAGATATTAAAAAAAATATAATAATAAAATAATAATAATAATAATAATAATGATAATAGTAAAATAGTATAGCTAACCATCTTTTGATTTTGTAAATAATTCTTACATAATGAATAGTATTACAATATAATAGAATATAATAACAAAATTCTATTACTTTAGCTATTATAAGCATTTTTAAAAATATAAATAAAACATAGCTATCTTACTTTCTATTATTTTTGTAAGTGATTTTCTACAAAATAAATAGAGTTTAGAAATAATAAAAATAAAATTCTACTATTTTAGCCATTATAAAGAAAAAATCCCAAAAATATTAATAGCTACCCCTTTTCCTATTTTTGTAAATAATTTTCTACATAGACAAATAGGGTTTAAGAAATAAAAATAATAATGATAAAAATAATAATAGTAATATAATAATTGTAATAATAATAATAATAATAATAGTAATAATAATAATAATAATAAATGCATCTTTATAATAATGGAAGATATTATAATAGACTTTGTGCATTTTAAGAAATGAATAAATATGCTCACATAAGGAGTGTAGAGCCACATATGAATATTTGCACACATGACATGACATTTAAAGTGATTAGTCAAGACAAGAACATCTTGATGTGGGATGATTAAGGCTTCAATAGCAATATGAGAAGATATGTCGAGACAAGAACATCTTGACACTTGATGAAGAACAACAAGATACGTCGAGACGGGAACATCTTGACGTGAGATGAATAAGGCTTTGATAGCGGCATGAAGAAGTATGTTGAGACACGGGAACATCTTGACACCGATGAAGAATAACCAGCTACGACACTAACATGAAGATATACGTCGACTCGAAGAAGAAGAACATTACGATGTCCTGAGAGGTGACATCTTAATGACTCGCCGCCATGAGCAAGTAACTCATGATTGAATACGCTCACACAAGGGTGTAGGGCTACATAGTAATTTTGCACAAGTAATGCAACACGTAGGATGATTAGTCGAGACAAGAACATCTTGACGTTCGTTGAAGATTGACCAAAGCTACGACATCGCATGGAGAGATATGTCGACTTTGAAGATGAAGAACATTACGATGTCCTAGCGAAGTGACATCTTAATGACTCGGTGTCATGAACAAGTAATTCATGACCATTTGGTAGCTCGGCAAGACCGAACTTGTCCGTCGATGAGTTTGTCTCCGGCTCATTTCCGAGAATGTGAGATTGAATCGGTACGTTGGTAGATTCATCCACAAAAAAAGTGAATGTGAACCGTTACGTAGGTAGGTTCCTTCACTAACACATGCCTCAATGTTGAGCGGCCGGCGCTTCGGGTTTGACATTGTGTGCAATTGTGTTTCCTAGGTTTATGAATCGGCTTAGTGCTACGAATTCATGATCTAGAAGATCGGTGAGAAGAAACACGTGGGCCATATCCACCTTCTCCGATTCACCAACCTCAAGATCAACCGCTCGTTGCTTCGAGTTGTATTTTGTGTGATTGGTTGTTGACTAGTTAAGATTGAACCGGTCTGTTTGTAGGTTTATCTTCTAGATCAACGGAGGTCGAGTCTGGCCTCGTATGTAGACTCACCTCAAGCCCCCTATGAAGAGATTAACCGGTCCGTCGGTAAGGTTACATCTCGAGGTGGCATGGATCGAACCGATCTGTTTGTAGGTTCGTCCCCCATAGGATAAAACCGATCGTTTGTAGGTTTTGTCTTCCCTAGATTGAACCGGTCTGTTTGTAGGTTCATCTTCCGTAGACCCCGTTTTATAAACCTAGACGACCACTTGACCATCTTTTAACTATACTATTTGCTTCTCTCTTTCAAAGATCCAGAGGTGCCTCGAGGTTCGTAGCCCAGGGTAATTAACGGTGGGGGCTTGCGCCCACCGGAATCTACAAGAACTCACAATCACTAAAAACCCCCTGAATGTGCATCCAAATAATCTCTAAACGGCAGAATCGGCCGACACCCAGCAGATGCACGCTCGGGAGGGATCTCCGTGTCCTTCTTCCGCAACCCATCGCCCGGCGGCGGTGCGGAGCGCGCGAAAAAGGGTCGCACACACATCCGATATAAAGATTCTACGACGGCCCAAAACTTCATCCAGATGCATTAAAAACAGTTATTCAAACAAGTTATTAGTATTTTATATTAGTTTAGCCTCATAACTTCAAATAAAATCATGCAAATTGATATCGACACTTCTAATATTGCCTATTATATGTTTTTATAATTGTATATTCAATATGAAGATTCTAAGACACTCATTTTGGCTAAAACATCATCCATATTTACTTAAAAACTAATGTTTAAACAAGTTGTTTGTGTTTCATGTTATTTTAGCCTCATAGCTGTGCATAAATTTGTGCGATTCATATGAACACTTCTAATATTGTTTATTATATGTTTTTGCAATTAAATATTCAATATGAATATTCTACGACACTCATTTTGCACAAAAGTTCATCCGGATGGATTAAAAACCATTGTTTAAATAAGTTGTTTGCGTTTTGTATTAATTTTTTCTCATAGCAAAGGCATAAACTCATCAAAATTCGTGTGAATAATCCTATTATAAACTTTATAATTTAATTTTTGATATGAAGATTCTATGATACTTATTTTGTATAAAACTCCATCCGTATGCATTAAAAATTTGTTTAAATAAGTTGTTTGCTATTTCAGTTATTTTGGCCTCATAACATCACGTAAATTCATCCAAATTGATATGGACTCTTCCAATATTATTTATTATATATTTTTATAATTAAATATGCAGTATTAAGATTCTACGACTTTTATTTTGCCTAAAACTTCATCCGGATGCATTAAAAACTGTTTATTCAACTAAGTTGTTTGTGTTTTACGTTATTTTGGCCTCATAACCGTGCGTAAATTCATGCAAGTTCATATGGACATGCCTAATATTGTCTATTATATGTTTTTATAATTTAATATTCGTTATGAGTATTCTACGTCGCATATTTTGCATGAAACTTCATCCGGATGCATTCAAAAGCTATTTCGTTTAAATAAATTATTTGTGTTTTATGTCATTTTGGTCTCGAACCACGCATAAATTAGTGAAAATTCATATGAATACTCATAATACTGCCTATAAAAAAATTTATTATTTAATATTCAATATCAAGATTCTACGGCTATAATTTTAGGCAAAACGCCATATCGATGCATTAAAAGCATTTGTTTAAACAAGTTGTTTGTGTTATATGTTATTTTGACCGCATATCCGCGCATACATTCGTAAAAATTCATATGGTTACTTCTATTATTGTGTATTATATGTTGGTATAGTGAAATATTCAATATACAGATTCTACGACGATCATTTTTCCCGAAACATCATCCAGGGGCACTAAAAGCTGTCATTTATACATGTCATTTGTGTTTTATGTTAGTTTGGCCTCATAATTGCACATAAATTCATGCAAATTCATATCGACTCTCCTAATATTGTTTATTATATACTTTTATAATTAAATATTCAATACGAATATTCTACGACACTCATTTTTCACAAAACATCAACCTAATGCGTTAGAAACCGTTGTTTTAAACAAGTTATTTGCATTTTATGTTATTTTGGCCTCATAGCCGCGCATAAATTCGTTAAAATTCTTATGAAAACTCCTAATACTGTCTATTAAAAAAAATTATAATTAGATATTCAATATCAAGATTCTACGACTACAATGTTTGGCAAAACTCCATCCCGATGCATTAAAAGCGGTACTGTTTTATCAAATTGTTGTTGTTTTATGTTATTTTGGCCACATAACCGTGCATAAATTAATAGATATGCATATGAACACTTATAATATTGTTTATTATGTGTTTTATAATGAAATATTCAATATAAAGATTCTACGACAATCATTTTACCCAAAACATCATCCAGATACATTAAAAGTGTTATTTGAACAAGTTGTTTGTGTTTTACGTTATTTTGGCCTCATAACTGCGCATAAATTCATGCAAATTTATACACACACTCCTAATATTGTCTATTATATGATTTTATAATTAAATATTCAATACGAATATTCTACGACACTCATTTTTCACAAAACTTCATCCGGTGCATTAAAAACTGTTTGTTTAAACACATTGTTTGAATTTTATGTTATTTTGGCCTCATAACTGTGCATAAATTCGATTAAAGTCATATGAAATCTCCTAACACTGTCCGTTAAAAGTTTTTACAGTTAAATATTCAATATAAAGATACTACGACTATAATTTTTGAGAAAACCTCATCCCGTCGTTGCATTAAAAGCGGTTGTTTTAATAAGTTATTTGTGTTTTATGTTTTTTTGGCCACATAGCCGTGCATAAATTCATCAAAATTCATATGGACGCTTCTAATATTGTCTTATTACATATTTTTGTAAGGACACATCCGATATAAAGATTCTACGACGGCCCAAAACTTCATCCGGATGCATTAAAAACAGTTATTCAAACAAGTTATTAGTATTTTATATTAGTTTAGCCTCATAACTTCAAATAAAATCATGCAAATTGATATCGACACTTCTAATATTGCCTATTATATGTTTTTATAATTGTATATTCAATATGAAGATTCTAAGACACTCATTTTGGCTAAAACATCATCCATATTTACTTAAAAACTAATGTTTAAACAAGTTGTTGTGTTTCATGTTATTTTAGCCTCATAACTCGTGCATAAATTTGTGCAGATTCATATGAACACTTCTAATATTGTTTATTATATGTTTTTGCAATTAAATATTCAATATGAATATTCTACGACACTCATTTTGCACAAAAGTTCATCAGGATGGATTAAAAACCGCATTGTTTAAATAAGTTGTTTGCGTTTTGTATTAATTTTTTCTCATAGCAGTGCATAAACTCATCAAAATTCGTGTGAATAATCCTATTATAAACTTTATAATTTAATTTTTGATATGAAGATTCTATGATACTTATTTTGTATAAAACTCCATCCGTATGCATTAAAAATTCTGTTTAAATAAGTTGTTTGCTATTTCAGTTATTTTGGCCTCATAACATCACGTAAATTCATCCAAATTGATATGGACTCTTCCAATATTATTTATTATATATTTTTATAATTAAATATGCAGTATTAAGATTCTACGACTTTTATTTTGCCTAAAACTTCATCCGGATGCATTAAAAACTGTTTATTCAACTAAGTTGTTTGTGTTTTACGTTATTTTGGCCTCATAACCGTGCGTAAATTCATGCAAGTTCATATGGACATGCCTAATATTGTCTATTATATGTTTTTATAATTTAATATTCGTTATGAGTATTCTACGTCGCATATTTTGCATGAAACTTCATCCGGATGCATTCAAAACTGCTGTTTAAATAAATTATTTGTGTTTTATGTCATTTTGGTCTCATAATACTGCCTATAAAAAATTTTATTATTTAATATTCAATATCAAGATTCTACGGCTATAATTTTATGCAAAACGCCATATCGATGCATTAAAAGCAGCTGTTTAAACAAGTTGTTTGTGTTATATGTCATTTTGACCGCATATCCGCGCATACATTCGTAAAAATTCATATGGTTACTTCTATTATTGTGTATTATATGTTGGTATAATGAAATATTCAATATACAGATTCTACGACGATCATTTTTCCCGAAACATCATCCAGGGGCACTAAAAACTGTCATTTATACATGTCATTTGTGTTTTATGTTAGTTTGGCCTCATAATTGCACATAAATTCATGCAAATTCATATCGACTCTCCTAATATTGTTTATTATATACTTTTATAATTAAATATTCAATACGAATATTCTACGACACTCATTTTTCACAAAACATCAACCTAATGCGTTAGAAACCGTTGTTTTAAACAAGTTATTTGCATTTTATGTTATTTTGGCCTCATAGCCGCGCATAAATTCGTTAAAATTCTTATGAAAACTCCTAATACTGTCTATTAAAAAAAAATTATAATTAGATATTCAATATCAAGATTCTACGACTACAATGTTTGGCAAAACTCCATCCCGATGCATTAAAAGCAAATTTGTTTTATCAAATTGTTGTTGTTTTATGTTATTTTGGCCACATAACCGTGCATAAATTAATAGATATGCATATGAACACTTATAATATTGTTTATTATGTGTTTTATAATGAAATATTCAATATAAAGGTTCAACGACAATCATTTTACCCAAAACATCATCCAGATACATTAAAAGTCGTTATTTGAACAAGTTGTTTGTGTTTTACGTTATTTTGGCCTCATAACTGCGCATAAATTCATGCAAATTTATACACACACTCCTAATATTGTCTATTATATGATTTTATAATTAAATATTCAATACGAATATTCT
Organism: Schoenoplectus tabernaemontani; assembly: GCA_037127355.1. Classification (NCBI taxonomy): domain Eukaryota; kingdom Viridiplantae; phylum Streptophyta; class Magnoliopsida; order Poales; family Cyperaceae; genus Schoenoplectus; species Schoenoplectus tabernaemontani. The sequence goes on from CM073747.1 coordinate 5,164,324, forward strand.
ACGACACTCATTTTTCACAAAACTTCATCCGGTGCATTAAAAACTGTTTGTTTAAACACATTGTTTGAATTTTATGTTATTTTGGCCTCATAACTGTGCATAAATTCGATTAAAGTCATATGAAATCTCCTAACACTGTCCGTTAAAAGTTTTTACAGTTAAATATTCAATATAAAGATACTACGACTATAATTTTTGATAAAACCTCATCCCGTTGCATTAAAAGCGGTTGTTTTAATAAGTTATTTGTGTTTTATGTTTTTTTGGCCACATAGCCGTGCATAAATTCATCAAAATTCATATGGACGCTTCTAATATTGTCTTATTACATATTTTTGTAAGGACACGTCCGATATAAAGATTCTACGACAACCAAAACTTCATCCGGATGCATTAAAAACAGTTATTCAAACAAGTTATTAGTATTTTATATTAGTTTAGCCTCATAACATCAAATAAAATCATGCAAATTGATATCGACACTTCTAATATTGCCTATTATATGTTTTTATAATTGTATATTCAATATGAAGATTCTAAGACACTCATTTTGGCTAAAACATCATCCATATTTACTTAAAAACTAATGTTTAAACAAGTTGGTGTGTTTCATGTTATTTTAGCCTCATAACTCGTGCATAAATTTGTGCGGATTCGTATGAACACTTCTAATATTGTTTATTATATGTTTTTGCAATTAAATATTCAATATGAATATTCTACGACACTCATTTTGCACAAAAGTTCATCCGGATGGATTAAAAACCATTGTTTAAATAAGTTGTTTGCGTTTTGTATTAATTTTTTCTCATAAAATTGCATAAACTCATCAAAATTCGTGTGAATAATCCTATTATAAACTTTATAATTTAATTTTTGATATGAAGATTCTATGATACTTATTTTGTATAAAACTTCATCCGTATGCATTAAAAATTCTGTTTAAATAAGTTGTTTGCTATTTCAGTTATTTTGGCCTCAAAACATCACGTAAATTCATCCAAATTGATATGGACTCTTCGAATATTATTTATTATATATTTTTATAAATAAATATGCAGTATTAAGATTCTACGACTTTTATTTTGCCTAAAACTTCATCCGGATGCATTAAAAACTGTTTATTCAACTAAGTTGTTTGTGTTTTACGTTATTTTGGCCTCATAACCGTGCGTAAATTCATGCAAGTTCATATGGACACGCCTAATATTGTCTATTATATGTTTTTATAATTTAATATTCGTTATGAGTATTCTACGTCGCATATTTTGCATGAAACTTCATCCGGATGCATTCAAAACTGCTGTTTAAATAAATTATTTGTGTTTTATGTCATTTTGGTCTCATAATACTATAAAAAATTTTATTATTTAATATTCAATATCAAGATTCTACGGCTATAATTTTAGGCAAAACGCCATATCGATGCATTAAAAGCAGCTGTTTAAACAAGTTGTTTGTGTTATATGTTATTTTGACCGCATATCCGCGCATACATTCGTAAAAATTCATATGGTTACTTCTATTATTGTGTATTATATGTTGGTATAACGAAATATTCAATATACAGATTCTACGACGATCATTTTTCCCGAAACATCATCCAGGGGCACTAAAAACTGTCATTTATACATGTCATTTGTGTTTTATGTTAGTTTGGCCTCATAATTGCACATAAATTCATGCAAATTCATATCGACTCTCCTAATATTGTTTATTATATACTTTTATAATTAAATATTCAATACGAATATTCTACGACACTCATTTTTCACAAAACATCAACCTAATGCGTTAGAAACCGTTGTTTTAAACAAGTTATTTACATTTTATGTTATTTTGGCCTCATAGCCGCGCATAAATTCGTTAAAATTCTTATGAAAACTCCTAATACTGTCTATTAAAAAAAATTATAATTAGATATTCAATATCAAGATTCTACGACTACAATGTTTGGCAAAACTCCATCCCGATGCATTAAAAGCACTGTTTTATCAAATTGTTGTTGTTTTATGTTATTTTGGCCACATAACCGTGCATAAATTAATAGATATGCATATGAACACTTATAATATTGTTTATTATGTGTTTTATAATGAAATATTCAATATAAAGATTCAACGACAATCATTTTACCCAAAACATCATCCAGATACATTAAAAGCTGTTATTTGAACAAGTTGTTTGTGTTTTACGTTATTTTGGCCTCATAACTGCGCATAAATTCATGCAAATTTATACACACACTCCTAATATTGTCTATTATATGATTTTATAATTAAATATTCAATATGAATATACTACGACACTCATTTTTCACAAAACTTCATCCGGGTGCATTAAAAACTGTTTGTTTAAACACATTGTTTGAATTTTATGTTATTTTGGCCTTATAACTGTGCATAAATTCGATTAAATTCATATGAAATCTCCTAATACTATCCGTTAAAACGTTTTAATAAGTTATTTGTGTTTTATGTTTTTTTTTGGCCACATAGCCGTCCATAAATTCATCGAAATTCATATGAACGCTTCTAATATTGTCTTATTACATATTTTTATAAGGACACATCCGATATAAAGATTCTACGACGACCCAAAACTTCATCCAGATGCATTAAAAATAGTTATTCAAACAAGTTATTAGTATTTTATATTAGTTTAGCCTCATAACTTCAAATAAAATCATGCAAATTGATATCGACACTTCTAATATTGCCTATTATATGTTTTTATAATTGTATATTCAATATGAAGATTCTAAGACACTCATTTTGGCTAAAACATCATCCATATTTACTTAAAAACTAATGTTTAAACAAGTTGGTTGTGTTTCATGTTATTTTAGCCTCATAATGTGCATAAATTTGTGCGATTCATATGAACACTTCTAATATTGTTTATTATATATTTTTGCAATTAAATATTCAATATGAATATTCTACGACACTCATTTTACACAAAAGTTCATCGGATGGATTAAAAACCATTTGTTTAAATAAGTTGTTTGCGTTTTGTATTAATTTTTTCTCATAGCGAGTGCATAAACTCATCAAAATTCGTGTGAATAATCCTATTATAAACTTTATAATTTAATTTTTGATATGAAGATTCTATGATACTTATTTTGTATAAAACTCCATCCGTATGCATTAAAAATTCTGTTTAAATAAGTTGTTTGCTATTTCAGTTATTTTGGCCTCATAACATCACTAAAATTCATCCAAATTGATATGGACTCTTCCAATATTATTTATTATATATTTTTATAATTAAATATGCAGTATTATGAACTTCATCTGGATGCATTAAAAATTATTTATTCAACTAAGTTGTTTGTGTTTTACATTATTTTGGCCTCATAACCGTGCGTAAATTCATGCAAGTTCATATAGACACTCCTAATATTGTCTATTATATGTTTTTATAATTTAATATTCGTTATGAGTATTCTACGTCGCATATTTTGCATGAAACTTAATCCGGATGCATTCAAAACTGCTGTTTAAATAAATTATTTATTTTTATGTCATTTTGGTCTCAGAACCACGCATAAATTAGTGAAAATTCATATGAATACTCATAATACTGCCTATAAAATTTTTATTATTTAATATTCAATATCAAGATTCTACGGCTATAATTTTAGGCAAAAACGCCATATCGATGCATTAAAAGCATCTGTTTAAACAAGTTGTTTGTGTTATATGTTATTTTGACCGCATATCCGCGTATCCATTCGTAAAAATTCATATGGATACTTCTATTATTGTGTATTATATGTTGATATAATGAATTATTCAATATACAGATTCTACGACGATCATTTTTCCCGAAACATCATCCATAGGCATTATAAACTGTCATTTATACATGTCATTTGTGTTTTATGTTAGTTTGACCTCATAATTGTACATAAATGCATGAAAATTCATATCGACTCTCCTAATATTGTTTATTATATACTTTTATAATTAAATGGTCAATACGAATATTCTACGACACTCATTTTTCATAAAATATCAACCTAATGTGTTAGAAACCGTTGTTTTAAACAAGTTATTTGCATTTTATGTTATTTTGGCCTCATAGCCGCGCATAAATTCGTTAAAATTCATATGAAAACTCCTAATACTGTCTATTAAAAAAATTTATAATTAGATATTCAATATCAAGATTCTACGACTACAATGTTTGGCAAAACTCCATCCCGATGCATTAAAAGCAGTTGTTTTATCAAATTGTTGTTGTTTTATGTTATTTTGGCCACATAACCGTGTATAAATGAATAGATATGCATATGAACACTTATAATATTGTTTATTATGTATTTTATAATGAAATATTCAATATAAAGATTCAACGACAATCATTTTACCCAAAATATCATCCAGATACATTAAAAGATGTTATTTGAACAAGTTGTTTGTGTTTTATGTTATTTTGGCCTCATAACTGCGCATAAATTCACGCAAATTTATACACACACTACTAATATTGTCTATTATATGATTTTATAATTAAATATTCAATACAAATATTCTACGACACTCATTTTTCACAAAACTTCATCCGGGTGCATTAAAAACTATTTGTGTATATACACATTGTTTGAATTTTATGTTATTTTGGTCTCATAACTATGCATAAATTCGATTAAACTCATATTAAATCTCCTAATATTGTCCTTAAAAGTTTTTAAAGTTAAATATTCAATATACTATGACTATAATTTTTGATAAAACCTCATCCCGTTGCATTAAAAGCGGTTGTTTTAATAAGTTATTTGTGTTTTATATTTTTTTGGGCACATAACCGTACATAAATTCATCGAAATTCATATGGACGCTTCTAATATTGTCTTAGTACATATTTTTATAAGGACACATCCGATATAAGGATTATACGACAACCCAAAACTTCATCCAGATGCATCAAAAACAGTTATTCAAACAAGTTATTAGTATTTTATATTAGTTTAGCCTCATAACTTTAAATAAAATCATGCAAATTGATATCGACACTTCTAATATTGCGTATTATATGTTTTTATTATTGTATATTCAATATGAAGATTCTACGACACTCATTTTAGCTAAAACATAATCCATATTTACTTAAAAACTAATGTTTAAACAAGTTGACTGTGTTTGATGTTATTTTAGCCTCATAACCGTACTTAAATTTGCGCAGATTCATATGAACACTTCTAATATAATATATTATATGTTTTTGCTATTAAATATTCAATATGAATAATCTACGACATTCATTTTGCATAAAAGTTCATCCTGATGGATTAAAAACTGCTGTTTAAATAAGTTATTCGCGTTTTATATTAATTTTTTCTCATAACAGTGCATAATTTCATAAAAATTCATGTGAATAATACTATTATAATCTTTAAAATTTAATTTTTGATATGGAGATTTTATGATACTTATTTTGTATAAAACTTCATCCGTATGCATTAAAAATATTGTTGAAATAAGTTATTTGATATTTCAGTTATTTTGGCCTGATAACATCACGTAAATTCATCCAAATTGATATAAACTCTTCCTATATTGTTTATTATATATTTTTATAATTAAATATTCAATATTAAGATTGTACGGCATTTATTTTTCCTAAAACTTCATCTGGATGCATTAAAAATTATTTATTCAACTAAGTTGTTTGTGTTTTACGTTATTTTGGCCTCATAACCGTGCATAAATTCATGCAAATTCATATGGACACCCCTAATATTGTCTATTATATATTTTTATAATTTAATTCGTTATGAGTATTCTACGATACATATTTTGCATAAAACTTTATCTAGATGCATTCAAAACTGTTGTTTAAATTAATTATTTGTGTTTTTTATTATTTTGGACTCAAAACCACGCATAAATTTATGAAAATTCGTATGATTACTCATAATATTGCTTACTAAAAGTTTTTATTATTAAATATTCAATTTGAACATTCTACGGCTATAATTTCAGGCAAAACATCATATCGATGCATTAAAAGCAGCTGTTTAAACAAGTTATTTGTGTTTTATGTTATTTTGACCGCATATCCGCGCATACATTCGTAAAAATTCATATAGAAACTTCTAGTATTGTGTATTATATGTTTGTATAATGAAATATTCAATATACAAATACTACGATAATCATTTTTTCCAAAACTTCGTCCAGATGATTTAAAAACTATCATTTGTACATGTTATTTATGTTAGTTTGGCCTAATAACTGCACTTAAATTTATATGAACTTTTATAATATTGTCTATTATATATTTTTATAATTATATATTCAATATGAAGATTCTACTACACTCTGTTTGCCTAAAACTACATCCATATGCTTTAAAAATTGTTGTTGAAACAAATTGTTTGCATTTTATATTATTTTTACCTTATAATTGTGCATAAATTAATGCAAATTTATATGAATACTTATAATACTATATAATAAAAGTTTTTATAATTAAATATCTAATATCAAAATTCTACGACTATAATTTTTGGCAAAACTCCATCTTATGCATTAAAAGCAGCTGTTTTAACAAGTTGTTGATGTTTTATGTCATTTTGGCTACATAACCGCGCATAAATTTATAAAAATTCATGTGAAAATATCTAATATTATTTTTTATATGTTTTATAAGGAAATATTCAATATAAATATTCTACGATAATCATTTTACCCAAAACTTCATCCAGATGCATTAAAAAATGTTATATGAACAAGTTATTTGTGTTTTACGTTATTTTGGCCTCATAACTGCGCATAAATTCATGCAAATTTATATGCACACTCCTAATATTGTCTATTTTATGCTTTTATAAATAAATATTCAATATGAATATTCTACGACACTCATTTTTCGCAAAATTTCATCCGAATTCATTAAAAACTGTTTATTTAAACCCGATGTTTGAATTTTATGTTATTTTGCCTCTTAACTGCGCATAAATTTGTTCAAATTCATATGAAATCTTCTAATAATGACTATTAAATTTTTTTATAGATAAATATTTAATTTAAAGATTTTACGACTATAATTTTTGGCAAAATCCCAACCAGATGCATTAAAAGTAGCTATTTTAATAAGTTGTTTGTGTTTTATAATATGTTATTTAGGATATTTTTAATATTGTCTATTATATGTTTTATAATTATATATTCAATATGAAGATTCTCTTATGCTCTCTTTGCCTAAAACTTCATTCATATGCATTAAAAACTACATTTTAAACAAATTATTAATTTTTATATTATTTTGACACGAAACCGCGTATAAATTCGTAAAAATTCATATGAACACTCATAATAATTTTACCGAAATTTGTTGAACCGGTCAATATCAATAAAATGAGTAAAATAAAGCACTTTCACGAAGTGGGATTGAATATGTTAAAATATCCAACTCGGGTCAATAATAGTGTGAGGGAGTCAAAAACTTTATTCCCCTATGCCAGTAGGAAAGGCTAAATGGAATGATGAATTGATGATTGATAAAAAGAAAGATCTGTTTGAGTTTTATAGAGGCATATGTTGACATGTATGCCCCGAGAGAATCAAGAAATCAGTGGGTACTAATATAAAATGCGGTTCGTGCGGCCGCATATGCGTGTGCGGTCATTATCTGCATGGAATTTAGTTATGCACTGGTTATTATGTGGTTTTGACACATATTACATGCCACAGAAGATCCAATGCCTTGGGAAGCTATTTTACAATGAAAACTCTTTGCTTCTCGCTGGGATTCGATCCCAAGACATGTGATATCCCATCTAGCAATGAAGCCACTACACAACTTTTCTATTTTTGTCAAATTTGAAGATTATTTTTATATATTATCATTTTCAATACCTAAAAAACACTAAAATCCTATGTTTTGACCACATATATAGCTCCGCATAGAAATCCGCATATGCGTCCGCATGCCACATATGCGATATACAATGCCCCTCCGCACGTATATTCAAATCCGTATTTTAAAACCTTGATGCTACCCACTCATAAGTAAACTTCATCCAACTTTCTTCTCTGGAATGGTTGAAAGAGGATGAATGAACTTTCTACTCAACTTTGTCAGCCAAATAGGCATTTCATTAACAAATTTCAGCAAGTAAATACCAAATTCCGGACCTATAATGCCAGCTAGAAGACAAATATAAATAAAAAGATGGAGTCATACAAGAAGAGGAATTATGGAAATTACCTTTCTTTTCCTAATTCTGCCTATTCAAGAAGAGAAATTATGGAGTCCTACAAATATATTTATGACACAATAAGAGTGTTTGGCACTCAATGGAATAGCAAAAAGTTGGAATAGAATAGCTATTCCGACGAATTAATTTGCCAAACGAATTTTAGACTAAGTAGAAGAGTGCGAAATAGTGCTAATCGGTATACCAACTTATAGGTGGAATACCGGATTAGCTCTCGTTTTAATAGCGATTATTGTTTGATTATATTATATTATATTATATTATTATGATTATGATTAAGATTTAGTATTATTATATTATTATATTATATTTATGATTATAATTTATTATTATATTAATATTATGATTATTATTATTATTATTATTATTATTATATTATTATTATTAAATTATTATTATCATTATTGTTATTATATTATCATTACCATTAGTATTATTATATTATTTATTATTATTATTATAAATATAATTTTAATATTATATTATTATATTATGAATATAAATATAATTATTTTATTATATTATTATTATGATCAAGATTATTTATTATTATATTATTATATTATGATGATTATGATTATGATTATTATTACTTATTATTATTTTATTATGTTGTATTATATTATTATATGTTGATTATAGTGATGATTAATTTATTATTATATTATTATAATTATAATTATTTATAATTATTTTTATGATTATGATTATATTTTTATTATTATTACTATGATTATGATTATGGTTATATTATTATGACTATGACTATAATTATTATTATCATGATTGATTATGATTACTATATTATGATTATATTATTAAAATTATGATTACTTATTATTATTATATTATTATAATTATGATTGTAATTATAATTTTTTATTATTATATTACTATATTATGATTATGTTTATATTTTTATTATATTATTATTATAATATTATTATTTATTATGATTATTTTTTATTACTTTATTATTATTTTATTATGTTGTATTATATTATTATATGTTGATTATAGTTATGATTAATTTATTATTATATTATTATAATTATAATTATTTATAATTATTTTTGTGATTATGATTATATTTTTATTATTATATTATTATGATTATGATTATGATTATATTATTATGATTATGACTATAATTATTATTATCATGATTATGATTATGATTATTATATTATGATTATATTATTAAAATTATGATTACTTATTATTATTATTATATTATTATAATTATGATTGTAATTATAATTTTTTTTATTATATATTACTATATTATGATTATGTTTATATTTTTATTATATTACTATTATAATATTATTATTTATTATGATTATTTTTTATTACTTTATTATTATTATTATCTTACTATTATGATTATTATTTTACTATTATTATTATTATTATTATCATCATTATTAGTATCATAATTATTCATATTTTAACTATTCCAAGTAACAACTGTCAAACGATATTTTCGCTCTTCCGAATAGTCAAGAATAACACTCTTCTACCACTCTTCCAAAAAAAAACTATTCTATCACTTTTCCAAAATTACCACTCTTCCAAAACTATTCCTTGATTTGCTAAACGGACCCAAAAAAGAATTAAACAAAAAAAGAACTTTGATTGCATTCCATAACTTATTGATTATAATGCTCTAATAACGTAATTTATATTTCAATCCCTTCCCCTCTCTATACAAACATCTCCAGACAAGCTCTCTTTTAGTGGGTTATGGAGTATGACTGAGGGCAACAGACAAGTTTACGACCACTTCGGCTGGTCAGTTTCGATATGTTGTTACACTCGAAATCAGTTTCTATGTTCATGTACGTGTAAAGGTAAATTAATTGAATGATGCAACTCATTAGGACTGCTGCCAAGAAGGAATGGATTGCACTGTACATCTTGGCAAGGGATGAGGATGTACTTGTCCAAGGAGGCTACATGTAGACCTATTAGATTTCAAGTTGTAGTAAATTTGCCTTGTTTGAAGAGGATGTAACAAAATTTGAGTGGTTTACTGCGAGCAGTGAATTTGGAAGATGAACAACCGTTTAATTGTATCTTTTTTATTTATGTTCTATTTGGTGCTGCTTGTTCTGGTCTGTATCTTAAATTCTTCTAAATGTGAGGTTGATTAATATGAAAAAAAAACGACGTTCCTGACGTTTCTATTTCAGTTGGAGTCTCAAATTTTAATTTTTTTTATTGTAATATAATTAAAATTTATTGTATTATGTTTGAAATTTAGATTTAAATTATTCTTCAAATAAAAATTTTTGGGATAGAAAAAATATTTTTTACATAAAAATAATATCAGGGGATACAAAATTTTGGGTTTTTTTTATCATTTTTGAGTATTAGTTCAATTTTTTTAAAATGATATATAAAAATATTATTTTATGATTATTTTAAAGCTGCTTTCTAAAATTTTTTAAATAAATAATTAGAAAATTTTAAACATTTTAAAATTTTATTTTAGTGACGTATTTTTATAATGATTTTAGAGATAATTTAAAAAAATTAAAATAAATATTTAGAAAATTCTAGACATTTTTAATTTATATATATCTCTCCTAGTATTTTATATGAAGATAATGAAAAGGGTAAAATTTATATATTTCAGATTGAAATATATATTTTTTATATTAGTCAATCTTTATGTACCCGAACCAAAAAGAAAAGACAGCCTTTGCGGGCTGAGCCAATCGTGCGTAAATTGATTGAACTGTGCGCTTGCTTTATACCTCCTTTTCCTTTAGCTACATAATCTTTCTGGATGATTTAAGTCCTGGAGTTGATGCATTTTATAGATCCTGTTAAACACTCCCAGTGACTACTATCTGAATTGATGAGGGGTCCTGGGCAAACAAATTTCACTTGATAAAACCTTGAGGCTTGAAATTGGAACAAGTTACTGTTAGCATTGCTCAAACTCTTTAATATTTGAGTGGGGATCACTTATCAATGTGTTATTTTGACAATGTTGATGATAAATTTTTAAATAAATATTAAATAAAATATAAAAATATAAAAAAATTATACATATATTTTTTTTACTTATAGATTGATGATATTTTAAATTTTATGTTCACTATCATTTGATAGTTAATAAAATATCATAAAAATATTATATAATTTATAATGGTTATAATTTAACGATCTTTGATGGACTATCAAACGATAATATATTTTTTTAATATTTATTTAAAGATTCATTATCAAAATTATCAAAATAACCTATCAAAGGATTCCCACCCTCATGGTCTGTTATTGGGTAGGCATTCCATTGTGGGCTTTGAGCCCATTCCAGTTGCTCACAAAAAGCCCAGTGCTGCACTGCGCATCTGCCGTCACTCCTCGCTTGTTTTTAAGTCACAAACCCTAGCACCGCGTTCTTATTTAATACGACGGTGTCCCGACTCTCCAAACCCTGGCCGCCTCCATCGAAGCATTTTTGGCAGAACCAATCCTTTCCTCTTCGAATTATAGCTAGTTTCTTTTGAAGGCGATCGTCCCCGCTGTTTTGTAATTCGTGTGTTAAGGTTTTTTTCGTTGTTAAGGTTTGTTTTGTTCGTTGTTAAGGTTTTGTTTGATGGGTTGGGGGCAAATCAATTCCAATGAATTGCAATCAGTTCGCTTTTTTGTCCCTTCCGTTGTTTAATTATCGCATTTTTAATTTATTTTTTATACTTTTTCTTTGTGACGGGAGGATTTCTTCAGGGTGAGAAGCCTCCAACCAAACCAGGAGCAAACTATCTGTGTTTGTAAATTCCATGGTAAACGTCACAAATCAAGCCTTCCGATGTCGATGGTTCTTCTTTGAGAAAGCTCTCAGCTTTCTCAAGTTAGTTCCTCCATTAGAAGGCGGTCTCATATTCCATCGCCTTGGGGACTTTGCTACTTGAGCAGTGCCTCTTTGGACTGGCCATGAGACAATCAATCATTATCTTGTTTTCAAATCAATGACGGGAGGATTCTTCAGGGTGAGAAACCTCCAACCTTATTTAACGGAGCAAACAATTTTGGTGTTTGCATAGTCCGAGGTAAACGTCAGAGAAAGAGCCTTGGGACGTCGAAGGTTCTCTCTTTTGAGAGTTCCTCCGTTCTGAGTCGGTCTCATATTCCATCGCCTTGGGGACTTTGCTACTTTAGCAGTGCCTCTTTGGACTGGCCATGAGACATACATACATACATTCTCAGTATTTGAATAGTTGATTAATAGTTTTGATTTTATTTTTGTTTTTAGGTGGTTGATTTATTTTCAGTTTTTGATTTCTTACTCGATAAAATGTGACTGTTCTATTATTTTGTTCGCCTGTGCAGGTTTTGTGTGAAGATGAGGTGGTACTTTTCCTTGTTCATCAATTGTTTCGCTGAATTTTTGTTATTTTGACGAGAACTCTGGGTACTATTGGATCTAATGGAAATTAAAAATTTACTTCTGGGTAGCTGTTATGTGTTGTATAAAAGACTGAATTTGGTAAATTGTACATTGTATCGGTGAAGAATATTATTAAAATTTCATATTTGCAGTTATGTTTATATGTACCTGATTATTGTAGTTGTTGCAGAAAAATCTTTTGCATATGAATTGATTGTTTCGATTACAATGATGTGCAGAGTAATGTGTCTCAGTTTCTTGCAGAGATTAATGTTTCTAAATTTATAAATTAGATTTGTTACTTGTTGAATAAAGTAAGAACTGTTGAGATTAGAACAATAGATTGGAGAATACCATACCAACTTAACAAATGATAGCAGTCATCTTTGTATTTAGAAATGGTTTTGTTATTAGTCTTGTTTTGATTTTAGACAATTTGGTGTTGTGTATATGTGAATTTTACATTACATAAGATACATCCAGTTTAAGTATTTTTTTTTTTGGAAAGATGAGTGGAAGGTTTTAAATTTCATAATTGTCTATAAAGATTTCCTATCAGATCACACAAACTGAAATTCTTGAGGCGCCTATGTTTTTGATTATTGGCAATCTGGACCATGTGCGGTTCTTGTTGCATGATGGAAGTAGAGCGTTTGCTTATATCATTTTTCCCCCTCTTTTTTCTCTTTTATTTACTGCATGGAGCATTTAGTCTCACTGCAACTTTCTTTCAGGATTCTCAGCAGGGGGTCCTTCTACAAAGCGACGACCTGCTTGTAGTCGTTCAGTTGAAACTTGCAGCTATAATCGATCATATCAATCTGTTATACGAATCTTGCTGCCATTGAGAATCTGAGATTCGAAAGGGATCCCGTAATCCATTGTCTATATACTAACAACTTCGGCCTATTGTTGGTTCTCTTTACAATTTCATGCACAGGCTCTCTTTCGCTTGTTTTACTTTTCATAACTTGGTCCATCTAATATTTTAGACAGGTCAGGTGTCTGATTCGGCCCATTTCGATGAGAATTACCACGAGAGAATCACCTAGCTGCGTGTGACATTTCCAATCCAAGCGCGCTTGAGAAAAATTCATGTTCTTTGTTGTATTTCAATAAATCTCTTTATGTAACGTTTTTTTGGTGAATACTTAACTGGGCTTAGCAGTGAAAATTTGGACCGTCTTAAGCAGCAAAGCTTAATCTAATGGACTGGTCATGCAGAATCAACGGCTTGACGACTAGCATCTTTTCTATATTATATTTTCTGTATGTGTATGAAGTACCCACTTGGATTTGTTCATTATTAGGTTCTCTTAGGGTGGTGCTAATGAGCGGATATCAACTCTGACTTGGGAAGTTTCTGCAAATGCTGCTAGGAAATTTTGCTACCAGAAACAACTGCACCTTAAATTGTCAGAACCTTGTTTGGGGTCAGACAGAACTTCTGAACAAAACAAGTATCCAGTTTGGTTGGTTGGAAGTTTCAAGAACTAAAAAAATGAAAACATTACTAGTATGGTAAGACTGCACTTCCATGAAATCCTGGAAAAAATCATCTACACAGTGAGCCTCCACATTATTCTAATCCAATTACCACCGACTAATTAAGTGAGTACATACTTGTCATAGCCAAAAGCCTACATGTTTTAAACTATTTACATTTTCACTGTCAAAAAAAAAAAAGAATAAACATAGACCTAGAAAATGTATATTAGCTAGCACAAGCTTATAACTTGTTTCAGATCTTGGGATAGAGATCTGGTGTTTGAACATGGATAATCGCCACTGCAACAGAGAAACATTGCAACACGGAGAGATTTGACTGAAAGTGCACCATGAATGCATTTTCGCTCACAGTCACCAGCTTCAGTGCCGGTTCATCATGTCCAACTCCCTGAAAAAAAAAATATTTATAACATTTATAACACATTCATTCCTTTAATCTTTCCCTGGTTGTTTGAGACTAACCTCAATGAAGAGATCTTCTGTGTCGCTTCCATGAAACTCACCATCCAATGGTCCATCCCAACTATTCCTGTTACTGAATGCTGTAATGGGGCATCCCAAATCCCACCCGCCACAATCGCATGTCCCGCTAGACCACCTCTCTCTAAGATTAGCAGGGCCAACACTTGGTCCTAGGGGGCCACCATGAAACCCTTTAGGCACCAAAACATTTATTTTTCGTCTAGAAGAATTGGTCTTCCTCGTCTCAATTTTCTGAAGGAACTTCAAACCCCAACCCCCATCAATCATCGCTCCTTGTTCGCCGATACAGTTCTTGCTATCCCTCACAACAATTGTGGCTAATTCTTGATTAGTTGGCAAGTATCCACATATCATGGAACTTGTGGATCCTAATTGTTTATTCCCACTAATTTCACCTTCTATCAAGCTGGTGTCGCACAATAATGATTTGGACGTTTTATGTGTATATCTGGGGTGAGGTGAGAGGCATGGCTTTAGCATTTGAGCAATTTTTCTAATAAGTCCCTTGTTTTTCACAAATGAGGAAGAAGGGGTTTGCATTTCTTGATCATAATCCTCTTTAGACCCAAATAGAACAAACTCAGTCTCAATACAAGTGGTTTCATTTGCATTCAAAACATAACTGCTAGAAACCCGCATATTACCAAGAAACTTTGAAGTTGATTCCTTCTTTGCATTTTCAATCTCATGAAATAGGTAAACATAATCGATGGCTCCATTGTTTTGTGTCTTCACCTTTGTAGGGTTTGCAATAAAGACCCTATCTGGACCATCTATAGAAAATTGAAAATGAGGCAACCCATTATGCCAAACCCGATGTAGCAGCCCAGTATCAGTACTGGTGCAGAAGGAGGTGGAGTTTGTAGATGAACTTGATGGGTAGGAAGACATATAAGAGTTTGTATTAGAATAAGCAGAAATTTGTGTTTCCTGTCTCTTTTTAGATACTGCAACCATGTTCCCTGCTCCCAATTTTGATTGAATTTTAGGCTGCATCCTTACCTTGAGAAATGCCTCCATCCAATCATATACCAAGTGTTTTGACGGATCATCTCTTAACAACTCATCCAGATCATTTATGCAGTGAGTCCTCTGTTTTTTCAGGCCTTTAATGATAATTTCTAAAAATGTAACATATGGGTTGAACTTGTAAGGCTGTATGAGATCTTTCTCAAAAATTATTGGTATCTTGCAACCGATCTTTTCTTGATTTGAATTTTGATCCAAGGAGACGATTCTGTGCAGGTTTTGAGTTTGAATTTGTTTTTTCTCTTTGATTTGTAGTCCTTCACTGCACTCAGAAGAGCTTGTAGAAGTATGATCATGATGCCAACAGCTTTTATGGGTCTCCAAATGCATTTTACCCTGCTGGTAGAGAATAAGAAGCAAAACCGAGTAACTCAGTACCAAAAAATATCTGATTGCAACAGATTGCTTCTCTCTGGGTTGAACTCGGAGTGAACATGAAAGGTAGATATACAAAAGGATAACGGAATAAAATCTATACATATCAATTTTCTAATAAAAGGAAAATACAAAAAAATATATATTTATTTAAGGCAGTGGTTTTCTATCGTTTCAAAAATAAATGACATGACAGCACAATTATATTCAGACGCTTTGATTTTTATGCATTTATAACTGATTACTGGGAATGTTGTGGCCTTTTGCTGGCTTTTAGGATTGTGATATTGACTACTGATTTCTTTTTCAAGTGCTATTTTAAAAAAATATATTTTCTTTCAAGGAAATTCAAGGATTGAATATGATGTCGAGCACGGATGTTCAGTGAAATCACCGTTATTTTCCCTTATTATTAGGTCGTGTGTTCAAAACTAAACACACGCTGGGAGAAGGGAGAGAACATTAGCATCTTAAAAAAATTAAATGTCAGGCCCTAGTGTCAGATCAAGTCACATTATTTTATTATCTTTTTGTTTTGATCCGAAGCTGATCAATTTAAATTTGAAATAAGCAATCTTGACCGATATCCGACCCGATCCAACCCGTGTAAAATAATTAATTAATAATTAATTATTTTTATATAATTTTAAATAATTAAATATTAATTAATTTATAATTAATCTTAATTAGTGTTTAATTAGTGTATATTGAAGTTTTAGTTAGTACTAAATCATAAAATTACTTTAAAAAACATATTTAACCCGGTCGGGTTCATCCGAACTCGACCCAACCAGATTCGGGTCAAAGAATTAAATTCATATCCGACACATTTATCTTCGGATCATATCGAGTCGGATTAACCCGTCGGGTCGAATCAATAATTGAAACTAATTAATTGTCGCCTTCATAAAAAAATTATAAGAATTCAAATATTCATAAATGTAACTGCGGACGCCAATTCAAATACATTAATTATCACGAGAGAAATTCACATCCTTATCCTTAATTCAAATCATTCATTTCATATATGCTTGCAATTATTGTAACAGCAAACCCTACATTATTTAATATTAACTGTTTGATCAAAATTATGGGGTCCGGAGTAGAATTGTTCCCCGCCACCGCTGCACTGGGCCATAATTGGCAGCCGATTCTCTTTAAATATTAAGTATGAAATTTTTATAGCATAAAAATAATTGAAAAAAAAAGCATGCTCATAGTTATTTGCAATACTGTAGAAATAATGAAAAATTGAAATTGATAAATAATCTGATTAAGAATGAGATTCTGACCTGAATATGCAGATCGTATACAAATATCCAGACAGCGCTCCAAGAGCTCGAACTAAGCTTACGAATTCTTCAGCTGCGCCAATTTTAATTCCAATAGCCTCTCTTTCTAGTAGATTAAGATGATAAGAGAACAATTAGTAAATACGAGAGAGCAATCAGTAGAATAAACTTGAAAAGTAAATATGAAAATCAACTTTTTGCTGCTACAGGAACAGAAATGTGTACATGAAACGAGAAAATTTGGCAGCAAGTGAATTAGGAAAACACTCAAGATTATACTGCAAATAAAGGCTGAGAAAGAATTGGGGAAAAAATGCTTGGAGATTAAAACCAAAAGGCAAAGAGGGACTAACATGGGGGACACCTCTGAAACGAACTCGGCACCACAAGTAGAGAGAGAGAGAGAGGGAGGGAGGGAGGGAGAGAATATAAATTGAGGGACATTCGGAGATGAACGAGCCGGAAAAGCTATGAAATGTATTGCCTGAAAAAAGGACCCGGTAAAGAAGGCAATTTTAGGGGAAAATTAAATTCGGTAGCCATACTTACCAGAAAAGCGAGAAGCTAAACAGAGGCAACCAAGTGCATCAGAGGAGTAAAAGCAAAAGCTTCGCACTTTCTCTTTTCCTTTAATAGGTAGCGCGTGGAGACATTAGAGACTACTGAAGATTAATGAGAACCCAAAAAGGACTAGAAAATTCGAAATATCCATTTGCGCGTATTAAATAGGAGAAGCAGAGAGAGACAGAGACGGAGTAGGTGATAAATAAACAAATGGGATTATGGGAGGAGGAAGAGAAGGAAAACAGTCGTCTCAAAGTGGAAGCACCATGTCAACTGCTTGACTGCTTGCCATGTGATGATGTGAAGTGAGAGAGAAAGAGAAGCGATTGAAATGGTATTGTAATTGTATTATGTTGGTACTCGTAACGAACGCACCTCCCAAAGTTGAGAATTTTGTTTTTCTATCCTTTGTCAAATTTGTGACCGTTGATGTCCCCTCCCCCTGTTTCAGCTCGGCGAGTGGAAACAACGCGGAGTCACGAGAGAGGGTCAGAGGGGGAAGAAGAACAAAATTGGCCTCGGTCCCTTCATGCGCGTTCTCACATTAGCCCTTTGTAAATATTAAATATTTTTCATGCGTGGGATAACTACTAGAGGATGAGGGACACAAGTAAAATATCATTAAAATTTGTGGCTGACTAAATATAGTGTTTCTCGTCAATTTTATGTTTTAAAGAAAACCTACGAGGCACTTAACAGAAAAATATAATACAAGCAGTTTATCTCTTCTTGCGTATCATTGAAATATGTGCATGCATATTTTACAGTTTTCTGGTAAGTCCTGAATTTTTTTTAAACTATAAGAGAATCCGTTAAATTCTCTTAATTTTAAAAATAATTATATATATCACTAATTTTATTGTAAATAAGTGATATATTTTATTTCAGATATAAGTTATATTTAGATCAATTACAAAGATTTTAAATTTTAAAATAAAATCAATTCATAAAAATTGGGATATGAAATAGTTGATTATATAAATAGTTGATTTAATTATCTTCATTAATTTCATATTTTATCAAGATGACTAAAAGTCGCCCTTTAACCCGAAAAGTACTAAATTGTAACGTTTTATTTTTAAAAATATAAATAAAAGGTAATATTAGCTTGAGGT
Source organism: Schoenoplectus tabernaemontani (assembly GCA_037127355.1). NCBI lineage: Eukaryota > Viridiplantae > Streptophyta > Magnoliopsida > Poales > Cyperaceae > Schoenoplectus > Schoenoplectus tabernaemontani. The sequence continues at coordinate 5,183,323 of CM073747.1, forward strand.
GGTGGTGGTGGCTTTCAACTTTAATCATTGTAAACGTCAATTTATTTTAATCTCTATCCATCTAATTCTAACTTATAAAGGTCTGTTAAAAAAACCTAATATATTTATAGAGAGAGAGAAAGAGGAAGAGGAGTGTTTCAAATATCTTTATTTTTTAAAATTTTCTAATAACTCAAAATTTAACACCGAATTATGATATTTGAATATTATTTATATGAATCAAGAGTTTACATGAAATACACAAATATAAATATTTTTTTAACATTATTTTTTAATTTATTGATTTATATAAAATGAGAATGAAAAGATTTTTTTGTACAAGAAGAAAATATAATATAGATCAAATCTAACAATTTTATTTTGATATTTTAATTTTAAATTTTGGGTTAACTAAATTTAAAAAAAATTGATTTTGAATCAATTAAAGAAAAGGAAAATATTCACTAGGTCAACCATGGCACAATTTCTTTGGAGAGTTTTTACGGTGCGAAGAACTCCATAGAACAATTTAATCTGAGCGGCTATGAAAAAGTATAAACACGTGCACGGATATTTATTACTATTTATCAAAAATATTAATCACTGATGAGATGGTTAAAAAAAAATCATATCTGTAAAGCTTTTTAAGCTCTGTAGAGATGTGGTCTCGCTCAACTGATGTTTCTAGTAGGCCTCACCTAAACTGTTCAAGACGTGGCTAATAGATCCAATTTAATTCCTATCGAGGATTTGAAGCTTTTTTAATTTAAGCCATAAAATTTCAATTCGGACAAACACATTAGTGTGACCATCAACTCATATAATGATATATCTAGCAAGCCCCACTGTCAAGACATAAATTACTACAAAGACTTGAATTCAATTTAAAGATGGCTGACGTGTGCACAAAAAAAGAGCCCGAACTGCCCAGAACGGGTGCCGTTTCTGTTCTTCCATTCATAATGTGATATTTGAATAAACCCGGTGTTGACGACCGACCAGAAACATCACAATAAAATGTGCAACGGTTCTTTAGTTACGATAAAACGCCATGTTTATTTCCCACCGTCCTTGTGTTCGCCGTGGACGGGATTATTTATGTTTTTTCAGTTTTTACTGAGAATTCTGCCTGCGGGCTGTGGCCGTGGGTAGTGGTTTGCTAAAACCCGTCGGATATAATCCGTATCCGTGTATCCGTGCTCGGTATCTGTATCTGTGCCCAGGTATAGGCGGATAAACGGGTACACGGGTACGGGTTTGAGAAGGGTCGGTCACGTTTTTTTGGAAAAACCCGTTGTATCGTATTCGTTTACCCGCCGCTCGTATCCATACCTGACGATCCGTGAAATTCAAATTTCAAAAAATTTCCCCCCGGTTCACATCAAATCAATACCCGTACCCGTGAACCCGCTGGAAAAAAAAAAAAAAAAAATCCCGTACATGTGCCCGCGGTACTCGTGTACCCGCGACGGGCACGAATATAAAACGGATAGAATACGATTTTGAAAAAAAAACCCGTCTACCCGCCGTGCCCATGCCCGCCCTACCCGCCGCCGCCGCGGGTGTACCCGGCCCGTACCCGCGGTACCCGCCGACAAATCACTAGCCGTGGGCCCGGGCATTAATTTACTTTTTGGAGATTAAATATCCTATCCACTTATTTGTGTCTTCCGCCGCGGTGTGTCGAGCAACAGTATCATATAGCGAGGTATTTCACTGGCTCATGGGACCCGCGTTGAGGTGCTCATTTTTAACACTTCCAATGGGAAATCTTTGTCAGTGACTTGCAACACAGAGTAACGTTTTATATGGAACACAGAGGTTTTTGCTGAATGTTAAATTTATTTATCTTTAGCCGAGCGGGGCAGCGCGGTAACGGCCGTCAGAGAATTGTATGATCCATTAATAATTTAATATCGACTTCATTGAATTCTTCCATTATCACCCATTTCCTTTCTCTGCTGTGGCTTTATATTTTGATTTGGTTTCGCGCTTAAACTTAGTATTCTGTTCACATTTTAAATTTGAGCACACGGGCTGAATAAGGGAAGCATGGTGCTATACTGCTATGCAGTTGTTTTCTTTTTATTTATGAATTTAACCGTCATCTAGCAGCAGAGACAGTGACTGTTAGCCACTAATTAGGATCTTTTTACTGCTGCATTTACGCATCATGGCTGAATTTTTTTTTTGCTTTTTTGCTTAATTGGTTGAAGAAACTTCGACGGTATGTTTGAACATAAAAGAATACAGTAATAATATTGGATCGTACAAAAAAATATATTGTATAGCTAAAGTAATTCTAGGTGTACATCTAACTTTCGTGATACATTATTTTTAAAAATATTTCCCCGTTTGTTAGGTACAATAGAAATGCTTTAAAACTTTTTTAAGAGATTTAAAGTATCAAACGTAAATAATTTAAAGTGACATAAAGTTAAAATAACTCTATAAATGCTTAATTAGATTATCAATTTTTCATTCTTTCAACATTTTTTACACAAACTAGAATCATAATCCGAGCTTCGCCCCGGCAAGTAAAACAGTTATTCAAAATCACATATTAAAAGTAAAAAATTAATATTAATCACTCAAAAATGTAAATCTTCAATCATTATTAATAATAGACTAATAAATTCATTATTAGTTCTGCAAGTATCTTAATTGTATATAAAAGAAAAATAGTAGATAATATTTGACAATATATATATATAAAGAGAGAGATAGTTTATGGTGTTTTACGAAGTAAAAAACCGTTATTGTTTCGGGGTGAGATTTCATATTCTGAGATTTCAAATGGTCAATCTAAGTTGCTCAATAATTTTTTAATGTCAAAATCTTGTAGAATATTAAATTTCATGATTTTTTGAGATTTCTAACTATTTTTTTAAATTATTTAAAAAAAATAACCCTGTTTAACATAAGAAAATAACATATTTTAGTGTTGTGTTTTAAAAATAATTTAAAAAATAGTTAGAAAACTCAAAAAATTATGGAATTTAATATCATATAAGATTTTGACATAAAAAATTATTGAGTAATTTAGATTGACCATTTGAGACATCGGGATATAAAACCTCATCCCGAAGCAATAACGGTTTTTTGTTTTGCAAAGCACCATAAGTTATATATATATATAATTAGGCTATGGTGCTTTGCAAAGCACAAGAGTGTTGTGTGCTTTGCGCTATATTATTAATTTTAAGTCAGAAATAATCGATCCAAGTCGCTCAATCTAATCTCCATATCAAAATCTATTAGTAAACTAAATTTTATATTTTTTGGAATTCATTTGTTATTTTTTTGGATAGGGAAAAAACCACCATTTTTGGATGAACCAGAATTCTCAGATCAAGTCATTTTCTCATCATTAGAAAAAATAGCAAAAAAATATAAAATTTGGTTTACTAATAGATTTTGATATGAAGATCAGATTGAATGGTTCGGATCGATTATTTCTGATTTAAAATTAAAAATAGAGCGCAAAACACATAACGCCTCTGTGCTTTGTAAAGCACCATAGTCGGACTCTCTCTCTCTCTCTCTATATATATATATATATATAATCTTAACATAGACGTGTGCCTATAAGAGTGAAAAAGAAAATACAGTATCGCGTGAAAAGTATACAAAAAGAACAAAGGTGCTTCAAATTTAAGTATATGAAGTATTTAAATTAATATGTTTAATTTAGAAGTAATAAACAACCATAATATTGAAATGTATGATTGTCCATGCGATCTTCAAATAAAATATGATAATTATAACTATATAAAAGTTATCATACTCCTACAAACGCATACGTACTTTACATGAAGAGGGAAGGTTCAAGCAGTGAAAATGAAAACATTAATTATGCTTGATTCATTAGAACGAAAAATGACCTTCTATATTCGCAGGTCTTAAAGAGATGAGTTGAAAAGACAAAAAAAAACTAAATAAATGCATGTAATATTCAGTTTGATTTGAAACGTCTGATGAAGGCAAGTAAATAAAGTTAATAATTTTGAGAATTTTCAATGTGACATAGCTAGGGTGCAAAAAAACACAATGCTCTTTCTGGAGTATAAATTATTTCATCTATTTACTTCACTACCATCAAACACTATTATTTTATATTGTTTTAAGACGATTTAAATTTTACTCCACTTTAACATTACTATACTTGCCAAACAGAGGAATTGTGCAGATGAAAAAAAATTATGGACGTGTTTAGATAAAATATGTATCAAATTTAAAATAATTTAGAATTTGATTGATTATTCATCACAAAGTTATTGAAACTCCACCATTACAATCTTAAAATTGTTATTAAAACTCCACTATTAAAATCTTAATATTATATGATGGAACATAAAATTTGTTTCAAATTGACTAAAATTTAGTACATATTTATTTAAATTATTAGAAAAAAATTGTAATTTTAATATTTTTTCTCCTTTGAGCAATATTTCTAAAAACATATGCCGTAACAATATATGATTTATTTTAAAAGCATTAACATTGTAAATACTTTTTTAGAAAAGTGAAATTTTTTAAAAGGCTTGTAAAATGTCTAATATTGAGTTCAAGATCGTACTTTTTCTATAAATAAAGAAAGTTCACAAAGGAACAACCATAATAATTATAAAAATACGGGTTCTATGTTTGAATGAATAGCTAATTTAATGGAACATTTCGTAAAGAATCAAGAATATTAGGCATGCGGGTAGGGCTGCAAACACATTTCGATCGAATTAGTTAGTGTTTGTGTTTGATTTAAAACTATTTCGAACTAAATCAAACACAAATTAAATCAAACTCGAGCTAAATCGAACTCTAAACAAACTCAATTATTATCATTTTTATATTTATTTTGATATTATCATAGATCTAAATTAATTAATATTTTATTAAATTTATATTAAATTGGAAAAAAAACTAATATTTATTAACGTAATAATAAATTAACAGTATCTTGTTAATTTTATAATTAAATAATTATTTTTTATATTATTGACTAAATATATAAAAATACATACAAATAACTACATATCAAACTATTACGAATCAAATTAGTTCATTAAAAAATTATTGAACCAAATTTGGATCGAATTGAAAAAAAATCTAATCAAATCAAATGAATCGAACTCAAAAATACCGAATGAAGTACGAAATTTTCTCGCGCTTAGTTTGTATAGATTAATCACTCATAAGTTTCAAATTCATGTTTGTGATGCAGCCGATATTTTATTGGAAAACTCTTTTATCCTTCAATAGATCTCATGCCGACACGTCTAGATAGAGCAATCCAAAACTGAATTTTCAGATTCCCGTTTGGTGAGGAATATTTTTGTTCTCTGATGGATTTCATGTGGCCAGGTTGTCGAAAAAACTGAATACGTAAAAATATAGTTCTTTTATAATATTTATTTGGTCTTTAAATTATGGAATGCACGAGATAGCATGTTTCCCATCTTTCATAATTTAGTCAAAATAGCCGAAAAAAATGTACCAAACAAGTCAAACTCAAAGAAAGAAAAAAGAAATGCAAAAGACTTTTAGCAAACTAGAGGACAACAAAATAAAAGATTCCATGACCTTTTGTTTGTATTTCTATATTTTTGAGAGAAAAAAATATGTATGTTCATTCAAAGGGAAAAAATCGTGACATTTGTTGGAATTTTTGTCACATGGAAACAACAAATCTGTGATTATTAAAACAATATTCAAATTGTATAAGGGATGCTCCGAGATTAAGAAAAACTAACAGCACGCTACCACACATGATGAGGCTAAAATGTTATCGGAATGCCAAAAAGGTCCTGTGGTTTTATAGAAGGATTAAATATACTTCAGAGTATTTGAACCTTACCGACTAATATTGAAACATATAATTTAAATATACTTGGTCATTACATGAGTAATAATTAGCAGTATGTAAATGCATACGCAGTGGGATATATCGATGATACATATTACATACAGATGTGTATTTATAACAAAGAATTAACTTTATTGAAATAATTTACGTTCTTATGCTCTACATATTAATAGTTATTCAGGGTTGGCAAAAAAAATCATAGTTCGTGGCTCGCTCGTGACTCGTTCGGGATCAGATTCGTTATTGGCTCGCTCGTTAATGAACCGAGCCGTTAACGAACCAGCTCGTTAAGCTCGTTAAGTTAATGAGCCGAGCTTAAGCTTTGGTTAGCTCGGTAAACTATTAATATTTACTCGAGGTTGAACTTGAGTAAGTAATTTATAGTATGTCATGTATTTAAACTATTATATTAAATTTGTATGAAATATATTATTATTAGTTATTTGATTAATTTTTATATAAATTTTGATATAAAATATTATTAAATATTAAATAAGTCTTAACGAGATTTAATGAGCTAGCCCGGTTAGCTCATTAATTTAACGAGTCAATCTCAAGCTAAAGTTTTTGACTCAGAAGTAGTTAATGAGTCAGCTCAGCTCGGCTCATTAAATTAATGAGCCGAGCACGAGCTTGGCCTAGTTCGGCTCGCCTCAGCTCATTTACAGCCTAATTGGATGGATAATTTATTGAGAAGGGATCGGTTGACAATGGGTTATTTTGACAACCTTGACAATGAACTTCTAAATAAATATAAAAATAATCTTAAAAATAGAATTTTTTTATAGATGTGTTTTTCTACCTTTAGATTGATGATTATTAAAATTTAATGTAATTTCATTATCGTTTGATAGTCCATCAAAGACCATTAAATTTCCATGTAATTTGTAACGGTTCCAATTTAACGGTCTTTGATGGACTATCAAACGATAATGAAATTACATGAAATTTGAATGACTGTCAATCTAAATGTAGAATAACACATCTATAAATTTTTTTCATTTTTAAGATTTATTTTATATTTATTTAGAGATCTATTGTTAAAATTATCAAAATAACTCATTTCAATGTATCCCACTCTAATTTATTTGGTCCATCTTTATTCCATTTCATATATATCTTTGGATCCGCACAGCCCTCGATTTATGTGTTATTTATCCATTTTTACTTTTTTTATGCTACTTTTAATTAAGTCTTATATTTATAAGAAAATATTTATAAAATATATGCATTTACGTGCGCAAGTCATACTTCATCCTAAAGATTAGAAAAATACACATAAGAGTTTATGCACAAAAGCGGTAGACGAAAGACGAGAATCGGTCGGCTCAAACTTTTGATTGAGAAAGTTGTTTTTTTTAGATTTTTATCCTTGATTCATTTCTCGGTGATATTTTCTTTTTGATTTTTCAAAGATTTACGTAGCCGTTTTTGTCTCCTTAATAGCTGGAAGTTCTACAAAAATATGATAGGCTGGGGGACTTTGTTCTATACATTCTAGTGCGGTGGAATTCTTAAACAATAAGAAACTATATAAATATATAAATATATAAGTGTATTTATTTAAAGTGTATTAAATGAGAGAGTCATATTATTAGTTTTATATGATTAACAATTTTAGAAATTCAAAACCTAAAATCTGGTATTTATATAAGTTGATCTAATACATACAACATAAACATGGAAAGTCTTATGTACATTTTTCATGCATTGCTACTGAGATCGGTGTATACATTTTTGTCCAACTCTAAAAAAATTACAAATATATACTTCTTTGTAATGTTTGACAAAACTATTCCATTTCTCTACATTCAAGTTCACAATTCAAAAAATTTCATGTTCATAAAAAAAGAAATTGAAAAAAAAATTGATCTAAAAAACGTGATTATTTTCTTTGAATTGTGAACATTGACGGAGAGAAATAAAGACAATTCCGTGATCAAAAGTGGAATATATCCGTAAATCTTTCTTTTTACCTCGGATAAAAAAAAATCACTGAGATTAGACTTGATTAACTAAGGACATGACTTGTACGTATAGTGCAAAAATATAATTTTTCCATCGTTATAGAACCCCGAACCAGAAAATGACAAATCTCAATTGATGGGGACTTGCAAGGGGGTGGTGGCCACTTAGTGGGATTTGATTTGCCGAAAAAGTATATCAAGATAATATGCCAAATTGCCATGCATTATGGGCCAAGTGGAATGACATCTTTCTATCTTGGACTCCCACTTTTTGACAGGGAATGATACTTTAAATTCACTCTTCGTTTATATCCGAAAAAAAAAAGTTAACTTGGATGTGTGGTTGTGGTTAAAACTAATACTATAAAAAATATAAAAATATACTTCAATTTAAAGATAATTATAATATTATGTCCATCTTATGTTATTTTGCGACCCTCTTAAAACCTGGCTCAGCCATAACAGGACTTTGCCACCTCAATCATCTAGCAAGAAAAAATATAATCATTAATTTACGAACCCTCTAGCACTAAAACATTTATTCACACTTCATCACATTTCACAATATAAGCCAAATTATGAAATATGACGACGCAATTTATTCCATGAATAACCTTTCCAGACAGTTCGTTCGAAAGTAATAAACCTTATTAAGAGAGCTGAGATTCTCAAATTAATGAATTATACTATCACAACCTTAATAAATGAATCATTATTTTGAAAATATTACTAAATAGTAAATACAATTACTAATTAGAACCAAACATAAATTTCAAGGATTGAAGCTATTTATTCATCATCTCACCTCACCTAGAACATTATTACAATTCACGAAACTTCAACAAACAAAAGTGACATTCATAATTTAATATTTTGTCTATATAAAAAAAGTAAAGCACTTCTACGATAAGGCGAAATTAGTGCACAAATTCTGTACGGTCCCCATCTTGACACTTGAGCTGTCAATTTTTCTTTACATAAAGATAGGGTATGGCATTATGGGTGTTCCAATCACCAATCCATTAGAAGTATGCTACTGCCTTATCCATTGTTAATTGATTATTTTAAGCTAATTGGGTAAAGTTCGGAACATATGGAAAACACTACACATGTTAATTTTTTGTTTATAATTTTGAAGTGTTAAAATAATTATTTATGCCTTTATATTTAATTGTTTGTCATATCAAACCTATACAATTCGAATGTCTTAAAAAATAGTCCGAGTTGAATTAATCATAAATGAAAAAAATTCATAATTAATCCGACTAAGATGAATTGAGTAAAAAATAATATAGATGGAACTAGAGGTGGCAGAACCCGATCCGAGAAATTCGTCCGATTCGTCCGGATTCAAATCCGATCCGACCTGATTTTTAAAAAGTCAAACTGATCCGAGATCAAATGACCTTCAATCCAATCGAAATTCATCAAAGATCTGAAAAAATATAACATGTAAATTAACCCGAACTGATCTGACCCAATCCGACTCAATTTCTTTCAAAATGTCAAACTGACTCGACCCGTCCGATCCGAATCTGAATCCGATCCGACCCGCCCGATTACCACCTCAAGATGGAACGCAAGAGACAGGGGAACATAATTTCTGGTCAAATTAGGGGTAGGGAATTGACATGAACCTAATCGTACCATAGGATTATAGAAAAACGACTTCTTCCTACCATTGACCAAAACGCGCGGAGAAATTATGATGTTCGGTTCTTAAGATCGTCTCAAATTTGTCCAGAACCTATTTTTAATTACGTGGGATGCGTACCTTCGACCCATACAAGATCCAACATATACTATCTAAATGTTAATCAATAATTGGGCTTGTTTGGTAGGGTCGTAGTAGAATAAAAATAAAAAAGCAACGTATTTTGTCGAAATATGTTTACCAGACAGTTTGAAACATGTTATTCTGCAAAATGATGGGACTGTTTAGCAAAAGTTATATAATAATAATAATAAGTGTTAATTTCATATACTGGTTCAATAAATATTTGTATAATTAATCTGCTTGCATTTCACTACATTAATCTCGTTTTAGAACTGATCTAAATATTCTTGATATGAGGGAAAAAATAACGAAAAAATATTATTTTTGTCACGTACCAATAAATAATTATCTAAGCAATATATATAAGAATAATCCGGGTAACTGAACACACATTTTTGCATAATTTTTTAAAGTTCTTTAATAAAAAATGGATTAATTATGAAATCGTAAGAAACTTGCACTTTTAACAGAATTTTATTTATCGATATTGCTGTTCTTTTTTTCAGTTAATTTTTTAGTTTGTATTTATATTTTTCATGTAAATTAAATAAAAATTCTCATATAATATGATTATTTGTCCTACAATATTTTTACAATCAACTATATTGAACAACACTATTTTCCATTGTTCAAAAGAGAGCAGTATTTTTTACTATTTCTAATATATAGTCAATTGATGTAGCATTATTTTCAACAAAAGAAACCAGTGACATATAATTTTTTTTCCAACGGTCCGCTCGTTTCTATCTTGTCATTACTGAAGTGATATTCTTGTCCAAAAGTAATATTCTTCATATAAAAAATCGCACAAATAGGTTATTTTTATTTTTAAATAGGTTAGAATTTATTTTTTTAATTAGAGTTTTTTTAAATAGGTTAGAATTTATTTTTTTAATTCGGATTTATTTTTAATGGGTTAAGAAAATAGGTTATTTTTATTTTTTTGAATATGTGAAGTAATTAGATTTGTTTTAAATAGGTTAGAATTTAATTTTTAAATTCGGATTTATTTTTAATAGGTTAAGAAAATAGGTTATTTTTATTTTTTTGAATATGTGAAGTAATTAGATTTGTTTTAAATAGGTTAGATTTTATTTTTTTAATTCGGATTTATTTTTAATAGGTTAAGAAAATAGGTTATTTTTATTTTTTTGAATATGTGAAGTAATTAGATTTGTTTTAAATAGGTTAGATTTTATTTTTTTAATTCGGATTTATTTTTAATAGGTTAAAAAAACAGGTTATTTTTATTTTTTTTGAATATGTGAAGTAATTAGATTTGTTTTAAATAGGTTAGAATTTAATTTTTAAATTTGGATTTATTTTTAATAGGTTATGAAAATAGGTTATTTTTATTTTTTTCAATATGTGAAGTAATTAGATTTGTTTTAAATAGGTTAGAATTTATTTTTTTAATTCGGATTTATTTTTAATGGGTTAAGAAAATAGGTTATTTTTATTTTTTTGAATATGTGAAGTAATTAGATTTGTTTTAAATAGGTTAGATTTTATTTTTTAATTCGGATTTATTTTTAATAGGTTAAGAAAATAGGTTTTTTTTTTATTTTTTTGAATATGTGAAGTAATTAGATTTGTTTTAAATAGGTTAGAATTTAATTTTTAAATTCGGATTTATTTTTAATAGGTTATGAAAATAGGTTATTTTTATTTTTTTGAATATGTGAAGTAATTAGATTTGTTTTAAATAGGTTAGATTTTATTTTTTTAATTCGGATTTATTTTTAATGTTTTGAATATGTAGGTATTGGAAAACGGAAATCTAACAAAAATAAACGCTTCTTGCAAGTACAATTTCGTCAAATTTGAAGGTTACATTATTTGACATATAATTCACTTTAGATTTAATTTTGTTAGATTTAATTTAAAATTTAAATTGTATGTTAGATTTAATTTGTATAAATTGTTAGATTATTTATTTTTAATAGGTTATTTATGACGTTTTAATGGTTTCCCTAGTAAGCGTTGTAATACTATGAAAACACAATGTCTAAGGAAAGTTCTGTTTAGGAAAATCGGAACTCGTAGTGTATCCTTTGTGATCCCTGGTTTTCCGGGAACTTACCTGGTTGTGATTTCGTGTGTAATAGTAACCGGCCCAAAAGGCAACCATTAAATTTCATAGATAACCTATTAAAAATAAATATGTTAGATTTTATTTATTAAATTATTTTGAATTTTTTTAAATATGTTAGATTTTAAAAATGTCAAGTTATAACGAACAAGTGCAAGAAGAAGCCGCGAGATTTTCTGAAGACCTTTTTGGTCCAAGCATACCATCTAACTATGAACAAATGCCACCACCCAATTATCCACAAAATTATATTGATAGTTCCTCCCAAATCCACCCAATTATCCACAAAATTATCCACAAAATTATCAAAGAAGAGACCAAATGTTAGATTTAAATTATCAACAACCACCCCAAATGAGTGCACCTTATTATACTTCAACCGATCCGAACGTATTCATTCCACAAGGTGCACTTCAACCAACAGCACCGTATGCATATGGAGGCACTTCTTCTGTATCATCGAGTCAATTCACTGCCCCTATTTCATCTACTCCTTCGACTGGTGTTCCTGAAATTCAAGAAGCAGATGTCTCTCCTTCGAGAAGTGGCTCACCCCCCCCCCACAACAACCAGCAGAACAACCAGTAAAAAAGACTAAAAGAGCTCCCGAATACAATCAGTGGTGGTTGTCCTGGTATAAGGTGACCAAAGACGAGAATGGCATTTTGAAAACTCTTGATTGTAAGGTATCAAATTGCAAGAAACCTTTTTTGTGTATAAACAATCAAGTGGTATGACCAGTTTTAAAAGACATATTGAAATGCACCAAATGGTTTTTAAATTATTCATTTTAAAGAAAACTACTAACAAAAAAAAGTTAGAACTCCGCCTATGTTATTTTACATAGCCATGGTCCCAAGCCCGGAATAAAGGAGGAGGGTAACTTTTATTTTTTAATCTATTTTTTTAAAATAATTCAAAATTATTTTTAAAGTAATTGATTTTCTAAATTTTTATTTTTATTTTACTTTTTAAATTAATTGATTTAAAATATTTTTTATTTATATTTTAAACGTTCATTTTAAATTATTTGATTTTTAAATGTTCATTTTAATTTTTTTTATCTATTTTTTGATTTAATCTATTGTTTTAAAATAATTGAAAAAATGAACGTTTAGAAAATATATTATTCTTTTAAAATGAACGTTTGGCTGTGATCAGCTTCAAAATAAAAAATATATTTTTCATTTATTTTTTTAACTCAGTACCCATCACATGAGTTCCAATCCGCTGCCATAAACCGTTCTATGGCTGGGCTCTGTCATAGAATTCAGACGGTCCATTTTAATCTAAACGGTTCAGATTTTTTTAATAAAGAGATTTTTTTACATGACCTTCTCCCCATCTCTTATGAATTTCTTATCTCCCATCGCAATTTAGTAAAGTGATAACAGAACGAAAAGAAAAAGATTTTTTTTTTTCAATCAAAGGCCGACTCTATGCTACATAACACTATGACAAATATAATTTTCAAACAAATTAATAATAATTAACTTTAGCATCACCTCTGATTTTTTTTTTTACTTTTGTCTATTAGTTTGAAAATGCGAGAAGAGATATGAAGTATGCAATTCGATGAAAGAACAACTTAGGTCGCTCAAGTAATTAGAATTGAACTACGTTATTATGTTAGATGAAGATATTATTTAAGCAATAATTAATAAGCTAATAGAATTATTTGGAATTTTAATAGAATTGACATGTGAGATCGTATGACTCAAAAAGAAAAGGAGCTCCATTTTCTTAAAGTTCGATTTACTTAACACAGTGAATTTGAGAGATCTTATGTTAATATCTTTACAAGAATATTAAGGTTTCATAAGGTCGAATCATCAATATTATTGAACAAAACTAACAAAAATTATTGTGGATATGTCTGTCAAGCTTTAGGTTCAGGGTTGAAGTTGAAAAGCTGTACTCAAGAATATATCATTCATTTCAAATTATGTTTAGACAATATAACCAACAAGAGAAATGTTTTTTAGTTCAACTCCTAGAATTTGTAAGAGAACGAGATTAAAATGATAAAATCCCAGGAGAAGATTAGAATAATGAAATTGTTGAATGAGGTAAGGTCTCGGCGCTGGGGCGGATCCAATACAATTTGTTCTTTAAATTAAAGTTAATATACATAAACTATATAAGAGTGCTCAGGTTTGTTGAAAACTTTGTACTCTAAACTTTAGATTATTATTGCACATAAAAATTATGCCTAGACTTTTTTGAAGATCTAGATCTGTCACTGGCTCGGAGTTAAAAAAGAAAAAGAAAAGAAGAAGAGGTGTGTACCATCACATGGGTAGAGTGTAACAAAGATTATCGTTAGATTTAATACAGGGTCCATATCTGCCGTGATAGGTACTAAGTAATTGAAAAATGGAGGAAAAACTTATCACAACCATTAAATTAATTTATGGTCGAATTTGATGCGCTGTAAGATGTGCAGAGCATGACGCAGATCCTAAAAAGATTGGAATGTGTAATTAGAGTGTACAATTGGTAGGTTCGGTTTAAGTCAAAATAAATATATACATTTGAAGTTTTATTTAATTTTTAAATTATTAACTGAATTAAAAATTTTAAAATATTAACCGAACAAATAGAAAACTAAATAGAAAACTGAACAAATTGAAGTTTTATTCGATTAAACTAAAATTATATTAATTAAAAAATGATAAAAAATAAGTAGTTCAGAAAAAAACTAAATAATATCTATAAAAATAAATAAATTCGGATTATTTTTTATATGATTTTTATTTATATGGAGAAGGGATTCAATTACCATCATTTTTGTGTCACATCGATACTATTAAAATTAAATACCAAATAACTGTTATCTTAAATTCTTAAATAACGAAACTAATTGTAGGAATATTTGTAAATATCATCTTATATATGTATATAAAAAATTATATCATTTCAATATTATTTATATATGCATCAAGCATTAATAAAATCAATGGACCATATTTTACAGTTAAAATTAATTACTTGATGGCTATTTAAATGAAATTAATTTTTTATTATTTTAATATACATCTATTTTTTACTTGATGGCTATTTAAATGAAGTTAAATTTTTTTATTTTAATATACATCTATTTTTTACTTGACGGCTATTTAAATGAAAATTTATGCATAAATATAAATAAATAAACAAGCACTATGGACACCAATAATGATGTTAATTGAATCCATTCTCATTTATATGAAGTAAAATGAATTTATTTGATAAAATTTAGATTATTTAGTTTATTCGGTTTATCCGATTTAAAAAATATAAACGAGCTAAAGAACAAAAACTGAATTAATTAATCGAACTGAAAGTTTTAAATCAAAAAATCAAATCAAATAATCTAGAATTTAACAGTTCAAAATTAATTAAATCGATCAGTTTGCATACCGCTATGTGTAATAACAAATCAAACAAGTGGGCTACCTATCAACAAATAATTCTGTGCTTCATCTAACCGATTCCATATTATCTCGGCAGTACCTAAAATTTTGAGTTACCGATCAGAGTTTAAAATTTATGGTGCTTTTTTTAAATAATATTATATGGGTAACTTTAAGTTATAGCAGACAATGCGAATTCTCATCTAACCAGTTTTTAAATGGAGCATGAGAAAATTTGACGCTGTTCAGCGGTGGATTTAAATATATTAAACGGGGTTAATGTCGCTCATTTTTTTAATTATAGATGCATTGGTAAAATTTGTACGGATATAGTTTAATTTTCAATAACTATATATGTACGTGAACTCCATAAATTTTATATAATATTTTACCTGTCAACTCCGTTATTTTTAAAAAAAAATATTTTTATCATGTCAATTTAGTAATTCTTAAATTCATTAGAGACAAAAAGGAAATTGGATTTTTATCTATTTAGATATTGCAAAAGTATCAAATGGACAATCCAACCCGCAACTTCTTCATGAGAAATAATTTACAAAGTCATTTCTTTGTCTATTCTTTAGGTGACATAGAAAAGTTTATAATATAATTAGCAATTAAAAATATTATAACAATGGAATACATTATTAGAATTAGCAACGAAATAGATAAAGGGTAAGAAATAACTCTTATCCATACTTTTATCCAATAAATTAACAAAAATTTCTTACCCATACTCATATTCAACAACTTAACGAAATTAAAATCATACCTCATACCCGTATTATTGGGTATGATACATATCGATAAACGGTTCAAAATGGTATCATTGACGGTCCTAACAACAAATGTGCTAAAAAAACAAAAATGAATTAAAATAACTAAGCCATTAAAATTTGCAAAATAATTAATATTATTGAGTCCAAATTTGTTTTTCAAGATGACAGTTCTGTTATTATGTGAAATTTATTTTCAAAATTGATTTCGCTTCCCGAATTTTAACCTAGCAAAAAAATGAATATCATGGCACCATAATTTTGGCATACACCAAATGATTAATATATATATTGAGTTTGATTTTTTAGATAATTAATGAAAAGATTTTCCAATTTTTTTTTACTTTTGGACCCTAAAAATATTGTGTAAATAAATGAATATACTGATATTTTATGAAGCAATAGTTTTTTTAAATTAAATATAATGATATAAAATTATTATTCATTTATTATTGATATCAATTCAAAATTTTTTTACTCCACTGTCGAATAAAAAAAAAAAATATCCATTTATTTGTTAAGATAAACGGGGGTGAGGCTATGGTCAAAGTGAAATAATTATTGTAATTGACTACAATTTATTGAAAGCAAACGTGAATGAATGGTTAGATATAATCATATAAGACAATTATTGAAGGACAAATTCATCTATTAACCAAAATAATAAAATATGATCCCGTCCGAATCAATTGCACTCCGTGTCTCTGTCCATAGCCTCACCCATAAATGGGGCGACCAATATTAATTTGTGTGGTTAACTGAGTTAGGGGTTCGCACTTCTAAGAACCTTCTGTCTATATGAATTAAATGCTAATCGTACAGCTGAGTCCTCGCTGAAAACCATGGATTCTTGTAAGAGTGGGGATCCATTTTTATTTTTACAATCTTGATAATAGATCTCTAAGCAAATATAAAAAAAATTTAAAAATAAAAAAATTATAGATGTGCGATTCTACCTTTAAATTGACGGTCATTCAAATTTCATACAATTTTATTATCGTTTAATAGTCCATCAAAGACCGTTAAATTGAAACCGTTGTAAATTATATGAAAATTTAATAGTCTTTGATGGACTATCAAACGATAATGAAATTGCATAAAATTTGAATGACCATCAATCCAAAGTAGAAGAACACATCTATAATTTTTTTTTCTATTTGTAAAATTTTTTGTATTTATTTAGAGGTCCATTGTCAAGATTGTCAAAATAACCCATTATCAACTGATCCTTTCTCTTCTTTTTGCATTGAATTTGTCGTATTCCCATGTGATTGTGTTTCAGGGTTCAGTTAGCTCCTCCCTAGATAATTTATTTATTAAATAATACTCGTAATTAAGCACTAATGTTCTTAATGTACTATAATTTTTGTCGTTCATATTGCAGAGTATGAAAAAATTTTAAATTGACGTGAAAAAATGCTACACCATTAATGTAATAAAATAAATAAAATTTTGGATAATTCTAGTGTACATTCAATTTTATGGTGCATCACATACTTACACTATTTTTTTTTGAAAAATATTGCTCAATTTAAAAGATTCAAAATCATAAATGTGTTTCTAATGATTTAAATTTAATGTGTATCAAAATTGAAAAAACTTAGAGAGTAATTGATCATTTATGATAATATCATTGAAACCCACCGTTAAAATTTTAAAATTATATGATATGGGGTTAAAATCTCTCTCAAATTAATTAAAATTTTATACATATTTTATCTAAACCATTAGAAACACATATATTTTATTTTAATTTTCATTTGAGCAATGTATTACAAAAAGATGTATAAATGTACATTAGAATTGTCCTTAATTTTTTTACCAAACAGGATGAAGATGCTTCCATGACAATCTTCATATAGTACATCTCATACTTATGGTATATCTTTTTGAAAAAATATTTTTCAAATAAAAAAATTAAAATCATAGATGTGTTTCTAATGATTTAGATAAAATGTGTATCAAATTTAAAATAATTGAGAGATTCATATGTACTATAAATATGAAATGTAGCGTAAAGTTGAATATACACTCGACTTACCAATAAATCTATAAAGCGTCCACTTAAACTAATAGAAGTTCAAGTACTAAGTTTGAAGCCTTCACCATTCAAGATAAGCATATCGCTTTCCTAAATAATTGTTTGTTGTTGCCTTAACCAGACATCCATCCACATTGGGAACTCTAACGCCATAATGCCTGCCCAATTGATGCTTTGTCTTTAAGTAATTAATGATGGTTGATCTCTCGGAAATCAATATTCTGCTTATTTACTTTAACTTTCCACTGCCACTAAACACTACTAGTCATTTCTACAACTTAATTCTGGAGAATCCCCGAATGCATTAATTTTTGAGTATTTATTTTGGCACATTTTTTCTGTTCTGTAATCTCCTTTTATTTATATTTTATTTTTATTTTATTTCTTCACCCATAGTCGAAGGCGAGGCCTGGTTTCTGGAGCCCAAATATAGCTCAGGCTTTGATTATATTACTGTGTGGTGCTAACCCAATTCAGAGCCCAAATCCACAGGGCCCTTATATAGGATTGTGTAGAATATCCATGGAGAATCCAGTTTCCAGATCTCAGTATCCTCAAACAAGTTGGAAAAAAACGAGCTCAACTGAATCAGCTTATTGGGGGAATGGGGGATCCGTATCGCCTGCAACGCGGCACGAGGGCCGCACGTCCGACAACTTTTAAATTTACGAGGGTTCTTTGAGATTGGTGAAACACAAATGTTAATGCCGATCGGACGAACTCCTGACCGTGCTGTATGATACAACGTGACAGACAATACAAATTCGAAATGGGAAGGAACCTGTCAAATGACAGCCCCTTCAAACCCTCTAATATTAATCAAATTTAGTAAGCTAGTTCAAAAAAAAAGGAAGCAGAATCCAAGATAAGAAAATAATTTTTCCTTTTAAATATTTGGATATCATTATTTCGTACATGGTAAAATTTAATTGATGTTTTCCATTACTTATTTTCTCGTGTCTAGTAATATGTTTCAATTATATTTTATATCGATCTATGAATTAATAAAAATGGTCAGAGACGTGGATACAAGTTTCATTGGAAGCAACCGCATGTAGTGGTATGAAAATGGATCGATTTAATTGGATTTCAGTCAAATCGTTCAATTCTAGATTATTTGGTTCGATTTTTCAGTTCAAAAATTTCAGTTTGATTGAAAATTTTAGTTATTTTTTTATTCTTTAATTTAGTTTATATTTTTCTAAATCAGATAAATCAAATAAACTGAATGCTCTAAAACTTATGAAATAAATTAATTTTACTTGGTATAAATAAATTTTTTATTAAGGATAATCAGTATATTTATTTTTATAGATTTTATTTAACATTTAAACTGACAATCGCTGTTTTCAACCGCGTCATGCATTGAAAAAAAAAAGAATGTCACTCTTTCCTTCAAGCCTTGAACTTGCTAGGTATGCTATCTGACAATTTTGTCTTTAAAGTGCTTCACTTTCAACTCTCGTGTGCCGAGGGCCTAAGTTATTGGTTTACATTCCTATTTTTAGTTCATAGTTGTGACAAGGGAGTGAATATTTTCCTTATTTATTTCTATTATTATTTTAAAACTATTGATATTTTTTTATCATTCCTTGACTAAAATAATTTTAGTTTAATCGAATAAACTAAATAAAATTTTGATTTAATTAATTTTTGGTTTATTCAATTCATACTTTTATAAGTTTAGTTTGATTCATAATTTGACAAACCAAACTAAACTTCGATTGTATATATTTATTTTGGTTTAAATAGAACCGATTGTTTGCACACCTTTATTTCATACTAGCAATTTTTTTTTGAAGGGGGTATAAGAGCGAGATGAAAAAATATTTGTTAAACTGGCAAAAAAATTACAACCAAAATATTTATTATATTGAATATATTTAATGAAACGTTTTATTTATATCAAGTTTCAATTTTTAGAAAATAATCATCTATTTCCGTCATATGAACTTATAGAAAATAATCATATATAAAAAATATGTGTTAAACATGAGATAGGAAATTTTAATTCATTTATTTCTAACTTGTGCATTGTATTTATAGTAGTTTATGAAATAATAACTTGAATAATCAATGATGAAATAGTAAAAAAATAAAATCAAGATGTAACATGAAAATTACCAATTTAATCTACTTGTTATTTCGATTGATATTTTAATCTGTTTATGTCAAAATTAACAATTTTGGTTATTTGTCGCTTGATTGGTAAACAAAAAATAATAAAACTTTCCATTTTTTTTATCTTGATTACTCAAATTTTCAATATATATTTTTTTTTTTGTAATTTTGTAATTTTAAATTATGCGAGGAAAAAAATAGATGTGGTTGAATTTGGTAAAATTTCTGATGAAATTTTACATTGTGTTCGTTGTAAAAGAAATTCATTTATCTTCAAGTTATCAAATTTAAAGTGCTCTATCTTTTATATATTTGTAGCTTGATTGACTTAAGATATCATACTAAATATTTAAATCATGCATGATAGATAAATCTTTATAAAAAATAAAATAAAATATTGCATCTATATGCATTCATGGCTAGATTATTTGTATCATAACACATACCATTTTTAATCTATGAGTAATTAATGGATAAATATTCCATCATTTATTGGATGAGTTGAACTATTGATTGTTTATTAATCAAAATATTTTTGAAAATGCCGAGGGATGGTAAAAAAACTTTAAATGATAAAACATAAAGTCAAATTCTAGTCAAAGCTACTTCAAACCATATTTAAAAATGACAAATGGTTGATCAATTTCTTAATTAGAGTTGGTGAATATTACATAGATTATTTATTAATTTAATTTTATAAGTCAGTTCATCACTTTTAGTGAGTTTTTGCTGCCATTTTTTTGTCCAGATATTTTATTAATTTACAAAATATATGATGATTTTCATTCATAATTCATGTATTAAAGAATAATATTAATGAATTAGATTAATTTGTTATTTTAAGCCAATATGGCATTGCTTATCAGGTTTATCAAAACTAAACGATAAATAATTAAGTATATTCAATTTTAACGTCTCATTGTAAATGTATATTTTCATTCATTAATTGTTTATTCGAATTCTCTTATGTGGATAAATTTCATTCACTTATATATAAGAGAAAGATTAATTCATAAAGAGAATATCATTTTGAGTGCTTTTCATGAAATTCAAAGTTATTTTTCATGAACATACTCAACTAAAATATATTGAATAAATTTAACAGAAATTGCATTAATTTTTTTTTTGTCAAATTTGAATTTGCACTTATATTTTACTTTTTATATTTGAATGATTAGATCATTTTAATTTTAAATATAACAAAGAAAATTGGGCATTTTTTTTCACTTTTGGTAGTATTTGTAAATGACATCAAAAAGCCAAAATATATTTCTAAAATCATTTTTTGGAAAATATATTGACGAATAATAATCTTATCAGCTTTAAATCAAATTATTTCATACCCTATTTTTTGTTGTTGCCAAAAATTTGAAACATTTTTTTTGTGATAATTGAGTAGAAAATTCAAGATTAGTACAACCAACTATTGTTGACTATTATTTTAATGTAAAATGGTGTATTATATATATATATATATATATATATATATATATATATATATGACAACATTCATTTAACAAATAATTTTTTATATTTGTAAAATAATGTTTGTTTGACGTAATTTTGCAAGTATTTCAAAATATTTGTAAATGCCTCCAAATATAGATGACAAATAATATGAGTTGATATGAAAATTCTAGTAATACATGGGTGAACATACTTTTGGTGGAAGACACTGATTATTTTTATGAGTCAGTTATTATGTGAGCAAACCCACATACTTAATAATGTGTTGGTTAACTAAATTTTTTTTTCCATGAGAAATCATATACCTATGAATTTATTTTTGTAGTCCCACAAATATATTAGATATTCTAGTAATGCACTTTTATACTAATATTAATTGAGATGTATATCAAGTCTATTTCATACAACGTGCGACTGCAAATCAATTATTTAATCGTGAATCACGACTTTGAGTTTTTTTGAATCCATTATTTAGTCTTTCATCTCGATTTCGGGTTTCTTCGAAACATTTTTTTGCATCAAGTTTGGTTCAGATGAAAGGAAAGAAAACTCATTTTCACCACCTCCACAATATATTTTTCCTCGCATTGCCTGCTTCCACTCTTCTTCCATCTTCATGGAAAAAAAAATGAGAAAAATAAGTCACAATATGCTGACCTCTCTTATTATATAGCGACACCATCAATACCTCCATCACAGCTACGACTCTTCTTCTGTCTTTGCTTCAAAATCTCTAGTATTATCTTCTCTCTACTTAGGTCTAGGTTTGGATTTCTCTTTGTTTCTACTCTTCCGTACCCCTAGCATGAAACCCCTTTCTTTAGCCGTGAAGTTGGCGGACACCACCATTAAGGTCCATAAAGCGATTAAACCGCTAAGCTAGGAAAATTTTCTATATAACAGTTGATCTATATTGTTACCCGACATAATATTTCTTCTACATACATGTCGTAGGATTAAATAAAAATATTAATTCCAAACATACTTTTTGTTGTTCAGTTTGATTCATCAATTGAATAAATAAAAAAGTAAAATGTTGACAGATACAAAGTTTTAAAGAAC
This sequence comes from Schoenoplectus tabernaemontani, assembly GCA_037127355.1. Lineage (NCBI taxonomy): Eukaryota > Viridiplantae > Streptophyta > Magnoliopsida > Poales > Cyperaceae > Schoenoplectus > Schoenoplectus tabernaemontani. The sequence continues at coordinate 5,205,863 of CM073747.1, forward strand.
TTCACGAAGGTTTTTAGAAGGATTTAGATTTTAGATTTATTCAACTATTAGTAGTGGTGTTGATGCATTGGACATTACGGTAAAAACAACTGAAATCATTAAGGAAGTAACTTTTTAGCTTGCCATTTATCGATGGGGTCATGGGTCTAATTCTAACTATTATCTTTTAGATCCAGTAAGGTTTGGGAATGGATTGCGATTATATTATTGGGGAAGTCAGTTTGCTATAGAGGTTTTTTAACGTTGGCTAAGGATTATCACATGGTTGTTTTGGTGAGTCAAATGAGAATGATATTGTGGATAGAGATGAATTTGAGTTCAGATTAGAATTTTTTATTTCTAAATTTCTTTCCTTATAAGTACAGCTCAGACTGTAAATAGAACAAATAGTGTTGAAATCATATTCATATTGGTTTCTTATTTGACGAATATGAATATGATTATGAGTATTAAAGAAATATCAACATTCAAAACCAAATTAGCCTAAAATAAATATGACTATGAAGTGAATATTCAACATATATGGATTTTCTAATGGATATGAAATAAAAATTAATATATATTACTAATAATTATGCATATATAACGAAAGACATTTATATTAATAGTATCTACAATATATATTTGTTAATATTTATAATAATATTATTATATATAAATAAAATTTTTGACTACTAATACTATTTTATAAATAAAATTTTATAATATATGCTTTATTTTAGATATGGATAATAAAGTTCAAAACTAAATCTGTATTTGTATTCATATCCACATCATTTTTATAGATACAATTCAGATACAAATATGAATAATTAGTAGTCAAATGTAGATGATATATTTACGAATAATTTTCATTTATGGAGCCGAACAAAATAGATATTATCCATTCCATTTACACACCCTATAGGCATCAATACACGAGATCTTTCTAGTGAGTTCAATTTAGGTGGATGCTATAACTATAATTAACATAGGGGGTCCACTTTTTCACTCTTTATCAGTTTTAAATTTCGAAAAAAAAATTATTCCATCTATGCTTGCTTATCAATACTGAATTAGAGGTAATGACGGCAGCCGAAATATATCATATGATACTAATTAACAGTATTTAGGCATGTAACTTCAAAAATCCCCTCTCATGAGCATTGAAAATAGTACGATAAAACGTTGTACTAAATAATTTCTTTGATTTATCAATTTATAAAATAATAAATTTAAATTCTATAATCTTTTTGTAAGATGTAGTATATGATCATTTGAAGGTTTATATAAGATCAAGATGGATGATAGAGAATAGCCAGAGGAATCCTAGGATGATGTGGAGCTACAAGATGTACATTCTTGGAATGATAAACGTTAGTTTTACCAATACAATCAATAAGCAAAATATTATGCGATCTAAACCGTTATAATAGCTTAATAATTGTTGTAACAACTTAGGATGAATAAAGTATAATGTAGAAATCACAAAAGTTCATAAAATTGACAGAGTGATCACATGGATAACACCATAGAAATGTTGTAACAGCGTTGGAGCCATTGCAATGGCTATGGAGGCGTTACAATGGCTTTGAAGAAAGTTTGACCAAGTCAAACTCTGAAAAATAATTCAAGAAAGATATCAAAGCCAACTGTTGTGTACCAGCTCAATATCACTTGTGGGTTGTTGCAACTCCTCATCAAAAAGAAGCTTTTATGAGTCATTTAAGGGCATCATTGGAAAAATAAAAATACTATATTTACTCAAACTACAATGCTCAGGTCGAAAATGCCCCAGCCTTTTAGTCATGAGTTATATTTAAGTTGCAACTCCCTAGAGGCGGATGCAGGATTTTGATCAGGAGAGTCAATAATCGAATTGTAATAATTTATCGGTTTCAAACCCATTATCTAATCAGGTACTAAATAAAAAATCAATAATTTAACATATATTAACTAACTAATAATTTTTTTAAAATAATATCTTTTTATATATTAAAAATAATAAAAAATAAAACTAAATATAATAAATAATCATGCCGATGAAGAAAAATTTTCTCTACGAATTATATATTTTGAAACTTTTACATAATTATGTCATTGTCTATGGTATTAAATATTTTTTCCTAGTATTATTTACCTTATCTTGAACTTTAATTGCATCATAAAACGATAAATAATGAATGAGTTAATTTCAACTGGAATACTCTGTAATTATTTTGATAAAATTACTGGACAGTAAAAAAAATGTTGAAACAAGTAGTGCTGAACCGATCACTTATTTCTATTTCAAATGGGATTATGAAGCAATTACATTAATCAAGTCTATAAATTTAAGTTCCAATGTAAACTGTCCTCTGCCACTGCCTATTGCTTGTTTATGCTCACAAGCAAGTAAATTATCTCGATATCTAGATATCCTATCCCCACACTCACCAAGCACACTGAGAGAATGGTTTATATACGAAGTAGCGACAAATTAGTTTACAGACTTAACAATAAACTATGTACTAGATAGGTTTATTTCTCTTAATGTACTGATTAATTTACCTGTGGGGCGAAAATGAAAAATTTTATGTTTTCTCCTCTACCTCTCTTTTATACACTCCATGATGGGTCTTGTGACCATCTGAAAGTGTAGGAAGCTGTGCTATCTATGATGTCTGTGCAGTCGAGAACATTTTCATCTTCCTTCACTGGCACCTGTCAAGAGGAAAATAAATCAAATTATTTTCAAGATAATTCATTTTTAATAAACATGTAATTAGCAATGATTTGTTGGTTTTGCATTTTTTTTAATTATTTCCCTGTTTCTCTATTTTATAAGTTTTCACTTTTGAAACACAAAATTAGTTCAGGTACCATTGAAGAGGTCTCCTCATCATCATAAGTTCCATTACTGTATGCCCTTTTTGTTGGCTCCTCAAATTCATCATTCTTTGCGAATCTACCACGCACCCGAGGTCGGCTATCGGCTAGGGTTTTCCTACATGCATACTTCATTTTATTCCGAAATTTAGTGTCAGTGCTCAGTCTCTTATAAAGTAATCATACAATTTCAAGTTTATTATTGTAAATTAACCTCAATATAAATTGTTACTGCAAAATAAGTAAAATCCTAATTAACTACCCTACAAAATAGCAAAACAATTGGACTATAATATATATGTTTGTACATTTTAAAAAAGGGCTGAATAAGAGACATTTATGGATGGTGCATTTCAAATTGTTCTAGCTTTTTAATTTTTTTATCTCTCATTTATATGTGATAGCAGCTTTCAGTATAGATATAGTATACCAAAGTCCGATAAATCTTTATCTAGTGTAAGAGTGTATAAGCTAGGTTTTGAATTCATCCTCAGTAGACTTAGGATCTTTATTTATATGTCTCTAACGAGATCGGAGATGGATATGTCAGGACAAGAGTCTAACCGAGCGATTAGTCCTTTGTACTTGTTGTTTTGTTGATTGGGTATCCGAGACTGACTCTTGACTGAATCTGAGCCAAAATTAGTCCCAATATAGTTGGGCCTATCAGTATGTATTTCATTTATATAGCCCTTGAAAATCCTCTGTTACCTTTATTTTTTTCTTGAAGTTCCTTTCATTTCTTTTCCGAATGTACCTATCAATCTTTGCCTTTCTCTCTTCTTGTGTGAGCCGACCAACCTTGTAGCTTAAGCTTTCCTCAAATGCTGCTGCGGTAGGCTCAGTTGAAGCTAAAATAGGCGTGGCATTGCTTTCAGTGCATCCTGCCATCACATTTTGGCTCCCTCTCACCTGTTTTAGCACTTAATTATAAGCTTGCAAACATGAATGTAATATATGCTCAGTATTAAACATGCATCTAAGAATATAATGTTACCTGAATATCACCAGAGCTAAATATCCTCCTTAGCTCCCGGCCTTCACTGCCGTAATGAGTCATGAGTCATCCCTGCTGGAAAGAATCGTTGTGTGTTGGTGTTGTCTTGCTGCATCATCTGCAGCGGGAACACATTGCTTTTTATTCCCATAAGACCACCTTGTTGCTGTATCTGCATCGGTACTTGCAGAAGGTTGGTAGGCGGGGCTCTCATCAGGAACTGAGCAGCTGGGCTATTCATGTCTCCTGGGGCTTTTGCTTGGTTGTCTTCTTGGGTGGGAAAATCACTGCTGTTTAGTGATTGTAGACACTGTGGGAGCAAGTTGCTATAGTTGATGGAGGAACTGACTGCTGCTGCTGCTGGGTCTGGGGTTGGTCAAATGGGGTGTCAGAAGGGATGGGGGTTTCTAAGACGGCGTTGATAGTAGCAGGGTCCAAGGACTGGAAATTTTCGAAGGCGACGGTTAAGTCCGTGGTTGGGTTGCTATCGGTGGTGGTGGAGGGGCCTGCCACATCAGCAGAGCTGACAGCCGAAGGTGGGGAAGGGTCGTCAATGGAGAAGATGCCTCCTCCCCCACCATCATCATAAAATTCACGGATGTGGTGTGCAATGGGGCTTGAGATATCCTCCTGTAAATTTTTGACAAATATCAAGGATAGTATGTCAAGAGACGGAAAAGTTTCCATAGCAAGCGGTTCTATAGGTCTTCCGTTTCGTTCTGCTATTATAATAGATGCCTGGCGATATATAAAATATTATGTAAGGAAGAAAATATATTGTCATTTGTGACAGATTTGAAAGTGTTTGGTGTGACAAAATGTCGAGGAATAAAGTTTAATTATGGGGGCACATGGAATAAAGGAGAGACCAAGTATTTGCGCATAGGAAGGAAGGTTTCTACACTTGGATGCACTAGGGAAGCTGAAACTAGTTATACTGGTTGACTTTGTTAAAGCTATGTGTAGATGCTCTGTTTCTCTAATTTTTCTAACATCATGTTTCTATAGTCCTCTATCTTTCATGTTATTGATGTGCGATCTGCCAGGAAAATATATATACAAATGCCTGCCTGATATCTGCAACATAATCTTAAAAAGTATACTTTTCTGGTAAGATAAATTGGAATATGGTACTGCATCAAGGATAAAGAATAGCACAATATTATGACAAAATATTGTGCATACCCTTAGACAAACCTAATTGAGTGAAGAAAGACATTTGACGCTCAACTAAGATAATAATTCTATTCGCGAGAAGCTGCTGATTGCACTGCCATCGTCTAAATTTGTGGAAGAAATGGGAAATAAAAAACGAAGAAAAAAACAGGTCATACTTTGTCCAAACTAGTGATTTGCCGGTGGGTACCGCGGGTATCGGGTCGGGTACACCCGCGGTGGGCGGTGGGTAGGGCGGGCACGGGCACGGTGGGTTGACGGATACGGCGGGCACGGGTAGACATGTTTTTTTTTTCAAAACCGTACCTTACCCGTCTCATACCCGTGCCCGTCATGGGTACACGGGTACCACGGGCACTGGTACCACGGGTATGGGTACAAGATTTTTTTTTTGCTTTTTTTTTCTAGCGGGTTCACGGGTCGGCGGGTACGACGGGTACAGCGGGTACGAGTATTGATTTGATGTGAACCGGGGGGGAAATTTTTGAAATTTGAATTTCACGGGTCGGCGGGGTACGAGTACGGGGCGACGGGTACACGGGTACGCGGGCGGTGGGTAAACGAGTACGGGTACAATGGTTTTTTTCCAAAAAAAAACGTGACCAGCCCTTCTCAAACCCGTAGCCGTTTACCCGCCTATACCGAGCACGATACGGACACGAACACAGGTACACGGGTACGGGTTGTACCCGACGGATTTTAGCAAATCACTAATCCAAACATATACGTAAGTATAAACAAAGATCAGATTCTTCAACTAAATTCCGTACTCCAAAGTGCAAATAGGAAACCAAAACATAGAAGTAATCGGGCGAGCAAGGGCTTGGGAACAATTTTGGTTTTAAACCAGTTTCAACCGTTCGATTTATATCTAGATTAAAATAAAGTATAAAAATAGAAATAATTTCATTAAAATCGGTGATTAAATACGAATCGGACGGTTGAAACTGAGCTTAGAACCAAAATTGTTCCGGCTTGGTCGCCCGATTTCTTCTATGTTTTGGTTTCCTATTTGCACTTTGGAGTACGGAATTTAGTTGAAGAATATTTGGAGTACGGAATTTAGTTGAAGAATCTAATCTTTGTTTATGCTTACGTATATGTTTGGTTCCAAACCCTTGAGACCTCCCCCAATTCCAACATAGAATACTACTTGTTAAACCGTGAATTTTAATTAAGAAAATAATGATAATTAAGATAACAATTACAATGATTTAACGTAATTTATTAAATAACTTAACTAAATGTTTAATGGAATATATATACATAAATAATTAAATAAATAATAAAGTAAGCTAGTTTGAAATATAAGTAGTCGAATGAGATTGAGAATTTGATTTCTAAAACCCAAAGATCAAATTAAAATCCACTATTTAAATTTAATAGCTTAACAATGAGAAATAAAAATATTAATAAAAATCACAATTTCTTAATTTCAATCAAGAGATAACGTAACGCAATAATTTATAAAACTAAAACTTAATAATCTAATTTAATCATTTTATGTTATGAATTATAAATAAATAAATAGAGATAAATATTAATTACAACTTTATCTAATGATCAAAGAAATAAACGCTTAAGATAAATTAAATCCAAGCATTCAATTTGTTAAATGAATATAATCAGAATACTATTAACGATTTTTAGATTTGACACAATTTGTGATTTTTCAAGAAATAAATGATTACCATAATAAAATATTCAAATTTCTCAATTTAATAACAAAATGAATAAAAACGGATTGCCACACCAATGGCCACAAAACCTCTACCACAGAAAATCCTCCGCACCATTTTTCTCTCTCTTCATTTATTTCTCTCTCTCCTCTCTCTCTCCGTATTAATTCTCTCTCAGAACTCTCTCTCTCTCTTTTGCGTTGCTAAGCGATGACCCTCCCTTGGAAATCCCCAGCCTCCCGACCCTTTTCCCCGATTTCCCCTCTCTGCCCCGAAACCTTGCTTCTTCTCTCCGTTTTTCTTGTTCCGTCACTTCCTTCCCCTTCCACTTGCTAGGGAAATCATCACCCCTACGCTGTCGCACCATCCTCTGACGAGGCCGCCCCTCGCCGCTCTACTATCCCCTATTGGCCACCTCTCGTGCTGACCCCTAACCCCTAGAAAATCACCTCACTGTGACCGTTGTTCTTTCGCTGCCTCCCGACACTACCCCTTTTATACAGCCGCCTCATCTCCTTCTCCCCCCTTTCTTGCTCATTCCTACTCATGTGTTGAGACTCACTCCATTTTTGATATTCCTCTAAAAACTAATAAGAACAAAACAATTTGAGTAAGGAATTTGAAGCGGGAAGGGGGAGAAGGAAGCCGGCTTTGAAGAAGCGGACCCTGACCCACTCGTGCCACCTTTCTCGCTTGCTGACTCGATTCTCTGATTTCTGGTAAAAACCCTAGATCCAAATATGTTATTTGTTGATTTGGGGTGTCTGATTCTGATGTCTGATGTACACTATTGGTTGATAGGGGTATGTGCTTGGGTTTTCTTTTTGTCTGATCTGGGGTTTTGGGTTGTTGGCTCCTTTCTCTGTGGGGTGCCCTCTACCCTTGAGATCCACTGTCTATACGGTGTGGTCTCGGGATGAGATTGTACCATTCTGGCTCACTGATCTGCACTGATTTGTGAAATTGCTTGCTGGTTGAATCGAGGACCTTATGATATGCCTTGTTCTTGTCGAATTGAACCTGGGTTGTCTGATTTTTGTTTCACACCAGTTACTGGTACTAGTTTGTTCTTGCTACCCTTCTGGAACTTTTGCTGATGCATGAATGTTTGTGGCTGGGTTGTCTCCCTTCAAGGGGTTGTCGATGTTGATGGTTGCCATACTATCTGTTCTGTTGAAATTCTGATTTATTAAAGGGGGGACTGGAATCTTGCAAATATAAACTGATACTACACTGTCTTAGAAACCCGACCCTGATATACTGCTAAATGATTGTCTTTGCTGGCACCACCTTTGACTTGCTGGTACCCTGACTTGTTCACTGTCCCTGTTTACTAAGCCGTCTTTGGCTCTTATGGCTATGTTGATCTGTTGCCCTTTTTGTGCTAATCTGTTAATGGGCCGGTTAGTTCTGGACCTTATGTAAATAATTAAATAGATGAGGCCAAATGGACCTTTAGATGAGAAATTAGGCCCCTTTCAGAATTGTCAGGATTTAATTGATGATTGGGCCGACTAATAAAATTATAATTAACTTAAAAAGAATTAGGATTAGAAATAAATAAATAAGGCCCAATATTTAAAAGTCCCAAAATAATTAAATGTAAATAACTCGAAAACGTGACAAATTAATTGGAGGCCGCCCCGAAAGGTCAGGCGGTATCCATGGATAATAACGTAAACTTAAAGAAATCGGGAGATGATTATATTCCCTGACTGCCCCCGATTCGGGATATCGGTGCATTGGCACCAATGATTTGGTAGTCAGCGTATGATCCCGAACATTAAAACACCAACACATATTAATATAATAACTATTTCTTTATTTTGCTTGGGTTTTATTCATTTTTCTTTATTTAATTTATTTCTTTTTAATCCTTTTTATTTTACTTTTGATTTTAAAATTATTTTCTAACTTATAAAATCTATTAATCAATTTCTCTATTTTGTAACAAATTAATTATTATAATTATAATTAAGTCAATTAAGGAATAACATTAAGCTAACTCATTTAATTTAAGTAAATTAAATTAGATTCATTACTCAAAATAAATATAATCACTAGATTATAAAAATAATACTAGAACAACTAAAATAAAACATAATTAATTAATAGATTATAAATAATTAAGAGGTATAAAATAATAGCTTAAATTATAATAACAATTTAGATTTTTAAATTATATATATTAATCAATTTCTCTATTTTAAAATTAATTGGTGTAGAAATTAAATCCGTAAACTCGAAACTAAAATAAAGATTAAACGTATAAAAACGATCTAGAACGATAAACATAAGTTAACAAAATCAGTATGCGAACAACGAAAATTTCCTAAGACGCATAGATGCGAGCGTGAAATGTGCCGAAATTTTCAAGAAAGGACGATAAACCTAGGAACGACCGTTTAATTAATTATCAATCTAATTTAGTTAGTAATTGTTAAGTAAATCAAGTAAAACTAATAAACATCTAATTTAAATTAAAATAGGTGATACGATCGACTCGGATCCACTCGCGATGAGTACGAGGTCATTCCCGACCGACGTACGCGGACACGACCCGAGGCGGTGTTCTACCTCCGGAGTAGAGCGACTCGCGATCCTCACCGGCACTCCCAGTACGGATTCACTGGGATTTGATTTTCCTTTCTTCGAAATAGGAACCCAAACCAAAAATAAAACTGTTTTTAAAATAATTCCGAATTGCGGTATTTTCTGATCAAAAATTTGTAGAGACTAAATCTGACCTGTCATATGCATCTGGTAAATTGACCAGTATATTTGAGATATACCCGCATTCACATGTCATATCATGTCATACTGCACGTAGACAGGATAGGAGTAGGATCCGGGAAATAGTCCCGAGATAGGATCAGATAGAATTAAATAATTCAAGTTGTAGATTATAATTATTAGGAAAATATTATTACTATCACTAATTATTAAAGTCAGGTAGTTAATCATGCATTAAATGCATGGGAGTGCTGAGAGGCGGACCGGGTAATTCTCAGTCGGAGTTGCCTTGCATAACGACTGCATCGTTGTGGTTACGTACGGTGACCCGTAGGCCGTGGGACCCTGCGGTACGAATATGCACGCTGTGCATCCTCGCACTTTGTCGGGTTATCCACCGATCCCGTCATTTGGCGGGTTCGGGCGTGTCGAGTGTTTTCTTTTGATCTTTATTATATTTCTTATTATTATTCTTTATATGATTAAAGTTTTAATCCAAATTTGAGCGTTTTTAGGATACCGTGTACTTCGGTGTTTAGTGTGGGCGGCCATATCCGAGACCGGAATCTAGTTCGTGATATTATATTATTATATTTATCCGGCGTATTTAGGATCCTAATATTGTCCGAAGGGCTTTCTCCTTTGGCCGTAGTTGGTACAGAAAGTCGGGATGCGGTCATTTGGCCTTAGTGGGTACAGTGTAGGCTCCCCTTTGTTATATTTCGTTTTGATACTTTTACGGGATGCGGTCCTCTGACCCTTGGTTGGTACAGTGTAGGCTCCCATTTGATTTCGATTTGTTTAATTCACGAGTAGTTATCCCCTTTTGGTGATATGGCAACTGAAGACATATTTATCCGTTTGTTTTTATTTTGTAAGGTGAATTACCAGATTTAGCAGAGACAGTACGTGCTTATGCACGCTCACTCTCCTAGGGAGTTATCGCCTCGGGAGCTGAATTGTCGTTTATGCGCTTCTCTTCATCATTTGATAAAGGAAAAAGACATCCTTTATCCAATAATGAAGTCTTTATTTTAATATATATGATATATACCGTAATTTAGTTGGTATTAAGCTGCTCCCATAATTTTGGTAAGCTAATGTAAGAGACTGGTTTTTGGATGCTGCTGATACAGTGCCTCCAACACTGCCTTTCCATTTCACCCATCAAAACTGACACGCGGGTTCCATTTGCCGTATTTTTTTAGAGGGCCCATTTTTGAGTTATGATGTGGAGTTGGTGGAGAATAGTTTGGGACATTTGATATTTTCCTTGATTTTTATACCAACCTAATACAAAGGTTTGATATATAACATGGGTCCAACACGGATTCATTTAAGTGATATCGCCATTAAATTTTGCTAGAGAGTATTTTTCAAATCTCCCAAACCATAAGAAATATTGAAAATTAGGAACTACAGGACGGTGTTACATTTGTATCCGGAAATGGTCAATTGTATATGTACTTTTTTATTAGCATCAACAAAAAAAAATTTTTGACCTTAAAATTTTGATTTGAACATATTACATTAGAAAATCTGATGCAAATATAAATTTGTATCTATTTTGTGGATGCAAGTAAGTGTAGTTATTTTTTTTGAAAATGAATGAGTGAAGACGCATTAGAATGTTGATGCACATCAATACTTACAAATACAAATAAATATGATATTTTTTATGCTGATGCACATTAGCTTAGCAAATGCAAATAAATATACTAATTTTATTTCTGAACAACAAGAGTAAATATTTATAAATGAGTATTTTCTTCCCCACCGCTCGTAAAGTATATAATTCATATTTTTCTCCGCGACTCACAAACAGACCAAGACCTAATCCTAAATCCTCTTCCCCGTCGCTCTTTCTCGACTCTCTCCTCTCCTCACTCCTCAGCCCGATCACCACTTCTCCTCACTCCTTAGCCCTAAATCCCTCGGGCGATCTCACACTCTTAGTTTCTCACTACTTCGGTGCCCTCCATCCCTGATGACCTGATCTCTCTGTCTCTACTCTCTCCGTTAGTCCGTCTCTTTGTGCAGTGTCATCAAATCTCACATCCACCAGACCACCAGCAAGACAAAGAACAACCAGTCAAGCAATACAGTTGTCCAAAATTGCGTCATCATCCAGATCTGTTCGCCGCCGTCGCACCCCTCCAAAATCTAAAGAACAAGCGGTGATCTGTCGGGTACTACTTCAGATTCAGAATAAATAACTTAAGGTTCTTTCCTCTTTTTTTGAATTTGTAAGAGACATAATTTTTTAATGCAACAACAAAATTGTGCTTGGGAGAATCTAAATTTTGTGCCCATTTTCTGACTTTTGTTTTTTCAATATCATTAACATTATTTATAAACAGGCAATGCTTCTTTGACGTTCGTTATTAATTAGGTTAGTGATGTTAATATGGAAATTGTCTAATACTTCCTAACAGTCAACACTTCCTGACTTGATGCATACATGTTAATTAGGTTAGTGTTGTTAATACATATTGTATAAAAATGATGCCCATTGTTTCATATTTAATTGATGAATATATACAATATCTTGATTAACTTCTATGTGCTATTTTATAATTTTAGTCATAGACATTAATAGAAGACATTAACTTCTCTTATTCTCTTTGTGATTGTGCATTTAACAACAAATAAAAGATGTTAGAGGCTTATATAAGGAATTTGTGTATTTGTTCAGACTAGGATTCAGTAAAGTAGTTTATCCCCCCTAAAATTACTGTTCTTTATTAGCCATTATGCATTTATTTAGCGATATGTTATTGCTTCCTACTAGTTGCACTGGGTGCATATGATAGATAGGATAATTTTATGTATATATTTAACCAAGTAAAATCAGTTTATTATTGGCCTAGTTTAGAACTAAAAATGCACAATTATTTGATTCAAGTCACCTCGAGTTTGTTCAATTAATTTGTTGTTTTTGTTAAGCTTGATTACAACCTAAAAATTAATATATAGAAATCATAAATATAGTTGTGTGAATGAAAAAATGTACAACACTACTTAAGTGATATGAATCAGGATATGACAATTATGTATTCTCATTTTAACTTGTGAAATCTTAGTTTTAAATTAAATAATATTAATATTGGTGTATGCTTTAATTGTGGGATGAGAGGAGCACAAGTTGTTTTAGTTTCATCATTTGAAACTATTTGTGATTTGAATTGTTGTTTTATTTTTTATTTTATAGGATTATGGCAAGTTGAAAACTGCCATTTAATTAAGAGCTGTTTGGGTTTATTTTGGAGAATTTTGGTTAATCTTGGGATGTTGCGATGAATTTATGAATGTTGGTATGAATGTTGAATGTTGAATGTTGGTGTAAATATTTTGATAAATCTTGGTATGAATGACATTAGATCTGTTGGGTTTAAATCGTGGTATGAATGTTGGTATTTTGGGAAGATATCAACAAATTAGCAGATGCAACAAGGCAAATTATCAGATATTTGCCATTACATTAGTAGATGCAAGTAAAAGGAGATATCAACAAATTAACAGATGAAACAAGGCAAATTATCATCATATTAATAGATGCTAATATCAATAATTACAACATCAATTAGGTATCAAACATATTAGATTTTGGAAAGCGGATGTTAATGCACACAGTTCCATCAGTAATATGCCTGCAAAAAACTAATATTTGTTTCAGGGAACAAATGAAAATGACATTAAATCTTATCTGTCTTATCTAATGTAATAAAACGCTGATGCAAATAAAAAATCGGATGTAATTGATTATCACCATCAAACGTATTTACATCTGCGTTTTGCATCACATTTTTGATGCAAAAGGTTTTTAGCATAAGTTTACTGATGTAAATAATATTTATTATATCTGCTCTATCAGATGTAAACGCTACGCCCTCTGAAAACTACATACACTAAGAAGAGAATAGTTGCAAATCATATCCGAGATGTTAGAACGAAGAAGAATTATACCATCTTCGAATGTTGGGTCGTGACTTTTGACTCTTCTAAAGAAAATCTTTATATATTTTGCAAAAAAAAAAAAAAAAAAAAGATTAGGAACGAAAAGAGTTCGTCCCACTACATGATATCAGTCCGCTTTATGATATCAAATGGAAGAAATATTTCCTAATAGAACAAAAGGATGGAAGAAACAATGAATGAAGGATATCTTCCTGACTGCATAGGCATATATATAGTAAAATAAGTTAAACTAAGAGCCGAGTTTTTTTTTTTTTTTTTTTCTTTTTTTTTTTTGGGGGGTGGGTGGGGGACAAAAGTTGACAATGATAAACCCAAATACCAGAAAACAATTGGATCCACAAGAACTTGCAGTGAAAATAGAAGCATTCAAAGCTCAAGGCAACCGTGCATCATGCAGAAAAGAGCTATATATCTTCTTATCTATAATTCATTCGAGCTCTAGCTACATGATGCAATGAAAGATGAACAAAAGAAAGAGAGCACGTACAATGGACATCTCAGCTGACTCAGCAGCTTGTTCTACGAGCATTAGCTTTTCTTGCATTGTTGCCATTTTCTTGTCTTCTCTCTCACCTCTCTGTCTCTCTTAATGGAAGTAGAAACACATCGTCGCTTGGGACTATAATCATGGTTGGGCTATCCTCTTAGAGGAAAATAGCATCAAAGAAATGGAGATCGATAGTTGACAAAATGTAGGAGGTCAAGGTCGGTGTCAGAACAGATGAATAACAAAGTATATATGAGCACGGCGGGAATTAGAAATAAGTGGTTCGTGCTCCGTTGGTTTACTCTAATTAAGTTTCTATTTATGGTTAAGAAGTGAGATAAGGAGCGAAAAATACTATGAGGAGTTCAATTATTTCCCACCATATTATTATTTATATCGATCGAGTATAGCTAATGGGTTGTAAAGCTGTTTAAATCTTGCGTTATCTTTTGTATTTTCCTGACTTTTAGCATGGATTTAAGAGTCTTTCCATTGGAAATTAATCTTAAAATTTCTGTTAAAAATACTAACTTTAAAATTGCAAAATAAGGAATATTTTTAAGATGATGGTGATGTTGATGAATTAAATAAAATTAATTTTCCGGAATAACAAGAAATATTTTTGCTATGTATTACGTATATGTCGTTACTCATAATTGATTGTCGATGTCATCCAAATGATTCTGCTTGGCGTCATCAAATTTATTTTCACATTCATTCTAAATTTTTTATAACATTCGAATTCAAAAATAAATGAATAAAAGCAAAAAAAGAAGGCGCACTTTTGACACTATGATGCTTTCTGAAGCTAAGAAAAGATGTGTTAATCATTTTCAAATATTTGAAACATTAAATTTAATACCTGACCATTTTACTTCATCCGCTGATTAAGATAAGTTACCGGTAAATAGAAGCAAAGCTAGAGACACTACATGATCAGACTAATTTTCAGGATGAGATATATTTTTTATAATTATCATGAATTGCAAGCATGCGTTATATTTTTTTTAGAATTATAGCATAGACACAAATTTTGAATAAATATTGATATACATAAAAAATTCTTATAGCTTATTGACATATATAATATAAGCGATTTTAGCTAATATGTTTCCATAAATATTTCGGCTGAAATATTTATGATTAAGTTTTAAAATCCGACATTTATAATGTTGCAAGTACATAAAAAAAAACTTCATATCATAAACTTGTAGGTACTGACTTTTACTAATTTATGTTATATTATCATTTTTAACGATTTTCTAAATATTATCATTTTTGGCATATAAATATTGGTTTTTCTGCGGGCAGATGATGGATTATAACAAAATTCAAATAAGTACAAACTTATATTATACAAGTTTATGATATAAATATGTTTTTTGAGTTACTAGATTTACGTTTCAAACATGAGATTTTGAAATTCAACATTTATTTTTTTTGATTGAAATGCTTATGAATGTATAATGGTCTTAACTGCAAAATTTCAAGGATGTTAATTCGAATACCTCTGCAATGTGTGCCGACTTCAACGAAAATTTAAAACACAAATTCTAGAAAATTGCTTTTGAAATAAAGCCTGAAATCTCTCTAAAGGTGAGATCATCTTCTTATCTTTAGTTGTAGATTCCTGAATTCATTGCTTGCCAATATATGGAGTTTCAAAAATTAATGCATCCTCACTACTAACATTAGCTAGAGTAATTATCGAAAGTTATTTCCGAAAAAGAAGAAAAATAAAGTCCTTTTTCTATGTTACGTCTTTAATCACAAATAAAGTTGGGTAGACTAAAAATAAAATTCAATCTGAAAGCATAGAGATTAAATATCTCAAATATAAAAAAATCATAATAATAATAATAATAATAATAATAATAATAATAATAATAATAATAATAATAATAATAATGAGAATGAAAATGATGATGATAATGGTAATATCATAATAATAATAATTACAATTACAATAAAGCTATATTATAAAACATACTCTTAAATTTTAAACACTAAAATCTAAAAACTAAAAATATAAGAATTTAAAGTCTATAACTCTATTGTTAGTATCTAACTGATCATCGTTCTGATACGTGGATCATCATGTTTCAAACATTCCTATCCAAAACAAGCTATTTAAATATACTTCATTCTTTCAAATATTTTTTATTACTTCATCTCATGTCAATCTCGATCGGTCTCTATTTCTTCTTGTGTTTTTAGGACGACTTAAAATATCATTACGTACCGGTGCCTCAAGTGGCCTTCATTGATGTTTGATTAGATTCTCTTGAATTTGTGCTACCCCAAATTTATCTCGTACATAATAATTTCTGATTCAATCTTTCCTTGTATGACCGTAGATCCAACACAATATTTATATTTTATCTACACTCATCTTCTTGATGTATTATGCTTGTATAGCTCAACATTCTACATGATACATCATCGTTGGTCTAATCATCATTATATAGAACTTTTCTTTTAGTTTATTTGAAACATTCTTGTCATAGAGAATATCAAATATCTGTTATCATTTTATTTATTTTGCTTTTATTCTATGACTAATATATTCATTGATCCTTTTCATCACTTTACAATATCGATTTCAAAGTAACATCTTCATCATTTGAACTGACACCTCATATATTCGGTTTTAGTCATACTAAGTCTAAAACCTATCGATTTTGAAGTTTGTGTCAACTCTAGTATATGATCAACTCTGATTCTGCTCTCGTCAATCAGCACCACATCATCAGCAAAAAAACATGTGACCACAATCATCACAAAGGTAAAAATATATAAACTCAATGCTGATCTTGATGTAATTATATCTTAATGAAAAATATATTGTGCTCATTATCACATGCTTTGACACTGTTCATAATATTTATATACATATTCTTGATAAGAATAACGTATTTTATTGGGACTCTCTTATTTTCAAGTGTCCATCCCATAATATTTCTTTAATATTTTATCATATATTTTCTTCAAATCTATAAATATCATATATATATATATATATATATATATATATATTTCTTTTGTTCTTGATATTTTTTCATAAACTGTTGTATCAAGAAAGTCAACTTCATAGTGAACCTTCCAAACATTAAAAAAAAGCATAGAGGGGACTCTAACATGGGGCGGAACAACCAAACAGAGGGGCAAAACCATTGCGTCTCCGATTTCATGAATTAGTGAATTTGAAGTGGTGGGAAATAATACAATAGATAAGCATGCTAGTTCATATCATGGACGTACCATCACATGACCGATTGTGCTCCAAAATGGCCATATTATTTTGCTTGTAACTTAGTATATATTTTCTACTATATAAAGGTCAAAATACCAAATAAATATTGTTAATTAAGCAAGCAAACTATAAAATACGTTCACTGATAAAATAAAAGTATAAGAATAAATTAGAACCCATCAAATGTTGGCAAGTATTCTCATGCCAACCTAAAGGGTTGACAACCAACATCTTCTGTCATTCTTTAGCTTCGATTGTCTAGCAACCAATTTCCAAAGGCCAATTGTCCTATTTCCACAAGGGAATAGAGCTATGTTAGGGCTACTGATTCTGATATTGTGGCCTTAGGAAAAATTTTGGACAGTGGCAACCCTTTAAGGGATTGATGGGCATTAGTACCCTCTGTTGAATGCAAAGCTTTAGTTCCATATGCTTCCCAATACACTTTGCTTTTATTTCTATATACATTTTTTTAGTGTTAGAGTGGCTTGAAAAGATTAATATTGGTTGATTTCAGAGCTTTACTTCATATATGATTTTTATTTTTGTTTTCTGTAACTGACAGTTTATTTTGATAATTCATCATCTAATTAAATTAAAGAGAACCAAACATAACAATTTAACAAGTCTTCACATCTATATTTGCATGTGAAGAATTATCATGTAAAAAAATAATTTTAAAAACTATCTAGTCATTTAATTATGAGACACCCAGTATAATAATAAGTTAGATATTCATAAATGTTAGAGATTTAGAATCTATCATTCAGCTAGAAATAACAAAAAGTAATGTGTAACTTCAAAATTCAGTATTGGAAAATATTATATAAATGTCTAAATGTAAACAAACTAACACAACTTTGAATGTTTGCAAACTCTAGATTTTACTCCATTTTTATCCGATTAGTTGGATAATTAATCAGTCTAGTTGTTATTTATGCAATCCTAAAATCAATTAATTTGTTTGATGGCCCGTAGTTGATTCGTACAACATCGTCATGATCTGCTAGATAATATTCTAATAATGTCATATACATTACAGTTTGTGCATTAATTTTGTCTAGTTGATATATGATGTTTGTATTCCAACACTAAAGTAGATAGCATAATTAATGAGTCATATTTCTCATTTTACTACCACTTATACATGCCAACAATATAGGTATTTGACTTAATAAATTAAGAATGAATATATTATTGTTGAAGAATCCATTTTTGGTTGCTTAATGATTTTTACATATGATGTCCTTGACATCAAAGATTAAGTTGTAACCGCCATTAGCATCTAGTGTTGTTGGATTGACATCTTTATGAGGGCTGATAATATGCTTTCAGAAAGGTACTATTGGCACTACGGTATCGTGATTAGTTAGTCTATTTGTGTGTTTTTAAGTCTTAACAGAATAATTGTGAAATTAGATGCCATATTGTCTATATATCTTGCCAATAGAAAAAAAATACATGCTGATGAGCTACCACCCAGTTTAATTATATCGTCATCATTTAAAATATTATGTTGCTAATATTAGGTGAAAAATATAATCTCTAACTCAACTCATACAATATATATACATTTTGAAGAATATTTGTACTTAATGTTGTGCGCATAAGATGTTTTTTTTTTTGAAAAATTTCTCAAAATAAAATAGAAGAGACATTAGGTGAATTTAGATTCTTGTTGGCACTTTAATTAGTCTCCTCAATCCTTTCATTAGAAAAATATAATAATAATAAATCTCGCTAATTCTTTCATCAATTAATAATAATAATAATAATAATAAATCTTCCCAATCATCCTTGTGTACAGTCAGTCAGTATTCAAAGTGCCTATCATAACCTTGCATCTTTACAATCGATGAATTAAGCAACATTTTGAACTCTCTTTCTGCTTTCATCGGGAAGATCGTTTAGTACCGGTATGTGCAAAGATTTTCTGCTTTCAGAGGCAGTGATAGCAGATCCTCTCTTCTTTTAAATTAAATCTTAATTATGAAATATATACAAAACTGCTATAAATAAATAAAACTTTGAATCCTGGCGGTTCTGATTCCTCTGCTTATGAAGGCGAGCACAAAGCTTCCTTCTAGCCATATACTGGTTTTTGACGCTATGGTACCATTAAAAGTATCTCATTTCTTTCTCTCACACTCCCCCACTTTTTCAAACATGCTCTCTCAAACATCTATTAAGCTCATTTCCCTCTTTTTCATCACTCTCGAAATAACATATTATATTTTTAAAATCCTATACTCTCTTTAGATAAATTTCACCTTACATTTGCCTCGATTTTTTCAAATAAAAAATTAAAAAAGATGAAAAAACTATCAAAAAAGTTAAAAAAACTCTAAAAAAATATTTATTGACACGTTAGGATAATATTTTCAATTCATATGTAAGATATATATGAGTGTTAATATGAATACCCTTTAGTAATGGCTGATAATCATTATTATGGCTAACAATCGTTGTTATAAGATATCCATATTAACACTCATATATATCCTACATATAAATTAAAAGTATTATTCTAGCATACCAATAAATACTCTTTTTGAGAGTTTTTTTTACTTTTTTGATGTTTTTTTTAATTTTTTATTTGAAAAATTGAGGCAAATGTAAGGTGAAATTTATTTAAAGAAATGATAGAGTTTTAAAAATGTAATATATTGCTTTGAGAGTGATGAAATGGGGAAAACATACTTATTAGATGTAGAGAGCGTGTTTAAAAAAATGGAGGAGTGTGAGAGAAAGAAATAAAATATTTTGTCCGAAGAGGGATGAAATTCTACTTTGGGAGAGGAATTTGCAAGTGAAGTGAACCGGAAAGAACAGTATGCAGTATATGCAATTATGCATATATACATATATTGCTCAGGACCTCACGCGCGATCTGATTTGATCGATCCATTGAGCATCTCTGACTAGACGAGCTAAGCTAAACATCAGTCTCAGCAAGCCCAGATGAGAACTATGGATCACGAATTTTTTTTTATCCAAGTAGTATTTACGATAAATTGGTATAACCAATGAGATGCGTGAAAATTGTCAGTTGTTTCTGGTACAAAGATGTACTACTTTTTAAAGTAGGGAACAGCATAATATGGAATAGGAAACCCTGTATAATTCTGATTCGATCTCAATCGAGCTAATTGGCACTTGACTGATTAAGGTTGTCTTTGGAAAACGATCAGCACCGCCTTTCTTCCTGATTTCCTTGAACTGTGCTAGAATTATTTCGGAGATAATTATCTCATTGAAAAGAACTAATTGAGTTGGTGTCCCCCATAAAGACGCGTTGACATATTTGACAAGATATTGGATTTTTCAAATAAATACTAAATAAAACTTAAAAATAAAGAAAAGTTTTAGATATGTTTTGTTACTTATAGAGTGAAGGTGATTCAAAATTTATATAATTTTATTATCATTTGATAGTCCATTAAATATTATTTAAAATTTATGCGATTTGTAATAGTTCCAAATTAACAATTTTAAATGGACTATTAAACGTTAATGAAATTATATGAAATTTAAATCACTATCAATATATAAATAGAACATATATATATGTTTCAAATTTATTTAAATATTTATTGATAAGATTATCAAAATAGTCATTTTCAAGTGATCCCTCACCAAATATTATTACTTTCTCTTATTAGTTTGCATGGCAAGACCATAAAATAGGTATTTGTGGGCTTAACTCAGAAACATATACTAGTGCTATTCAAAATTTTGGTAAGATTTTTTTCCATGCATTTCATTTTTGCTTTCAATTTTATTATTGTTATCTTTTGCTCATGTACTAGTGCTATTCAAAATTTGTAGTTAGATAACTATAATTTTTTTTTACTTTTTTATCATGAATTTTTATACTTTATATATTTTTGAAAATAGAAATAAATTTTTAAATATTTATGATATATAATTTATTTTTCTTAAATCATATGAATTTATTTAGTTGACGCTAACTTTGTTTTATCATTGTCATTGTAATACTACTATTGAATAAAAATTCTATAACGCCAACTTCATTCATTACTGGTGTATTTATTTCAAGTAAAAGTGTTAGTGTATCTTTTATATAATTATTTACATTGCGTTTTTCTCGTATGATATTTTATTGATTATACACATAATGAAAAAAAGTTGTAATTTTTATTTCTTGTCAAAACGAATAAGATATTTTACTTTAAAAGATGTAATTTTCTAGTCAAAGTAATATTATACAAAAATATCTGTGAACCTAACTACATAATCCTTATTACTAAACAAATATTACCGAGGTTTCTCAACTATTATGTAATTCGAGCATAAATTCGCTTCCCAGCGAGCAATTTATACTGACTGACAGCACAGCAGAGGCGCTTGGATAAATCTAGACCGTCCAAACATCTGCTGAAGGATCCCCCCTCAGATTTTAATTCTCTCTGTTTCTCGGCGATAGAGTGGAGCGACCAGCGAGAAAGTAAGCCGACTGTGGGAGGTGAAAACTAAACCCTAGTACCAAACCCTTCTCTTCTTCACTTCTTCTCTAATAAACGCGCGGTCGAAAACGAGGCGGGAAGCCTTCAATCGTCTCCACCATGATCTGCGCAAGTGAGTTCTCTTCTCCACAGTATGCTTTTCTTGCTGGCTCAAACCCTAAGTAAGATATCTCTTGCTTTCTGTTGTTTATATTTGATTTTTTTTCTGATTGTACTTGTTGTTTTGGTAGTATCTGGCGAAGTGCCAGAGGATCCGGTGGTATCTAAGAAATCCGGACTTCTCTTCGAACGACGCTTGATTGAGCGCTATATTCAGGTTCGTTTTCACAGCTTTCCTCTCTCCCCCCTTAACAAAAAAGAAGAATTGTTGGTTGCAATCTGCTCCTGAATTAGTTTTTTTTAATCACTCAAATTAATCTGTAACGCATTACAAGGGGTCTTAAAATTTAGTTTAATTTATAGTACTGAGCCGAACACACAGCTAAAACATCAGGTTCGGATCACTTACCATACAAGGCCCTATGAAGGGGTTAGAAGTTTGCCCATTTGAGCAACCATTGAAATGAGAAGCTCTGGTAAACTGTGAAGCTTTTGTAGCAGTTGAATTTTGAAAATTTTGACTTGTTATAAATATAATTCAAGTGATTAGGATGGGTTGAGATGATCTCACAAAGAAAAAGATTGCAAATTTTCTGTTTTCAGTGGGAGAATCTCCATTGTCTCTAGATGTGTTGGCATCTGGCTAGTGTTGTAATAGTTGATGATAAAATATTTTATTTGTACTATTTAATGGTCTTTAAGGTCTTCTGTATGAAGATTCATAAAATTTGTATACCAGGATCATGGGAGATGTCCGGTTACCAAGGAGGAGCTTGCCATGGATGATATAGTGCCCGTTAAGACCAATAAGGTATGGTTCGCTTCTGTATGTATGATTTGAATGATTGAACAATTGTAATAGTATGGTATGTCCTGCTTCTAGTTTTATATTTTTTAATAATTTAAAAATTCCAACTTTATTCAGTCATTAGCTACATTCTTTCCCTTAAAACATGTGAAGAACCACAAATGGAGATCTTTTTCTTTCCATTGGTTCCATTTAAGAGGGATCATTTATTGGGAACTACTTGGCATTTTGCAAATGGTTATCGTAAAGAACATCACTTTACACTGATTTCATTTGTTATAGCATCTTCTCTTATACTATTTGGATTGAAGTATTGAATAGCAAACATCTTCTCTTATACTATATGTTTTTTCTTTTTCATATCTATATGTAGACTGTGAAGCCAAGGCCATTGCAAGCTGCCAGTATTCCAGGGCTTCTAGGCATGTTTCAAAATGTATGGATTGGTTTGCTCATACTATATTTAAAATCACAGAACAAGCAAATATTAATTATGCAATTTCAACTGTCCTTGTTATTAAGCTTATCATAGCCATCTTTTTGGCATCTATACTCGCACATAAGTTGATAGTTGTCTTTGAATTATTGCACCTTCTCATGTCAAATGAATAAACAAACTACAATTTGCATGGCATGGAATTGGTAGTTTAAGTCCTTTCATGGCCTGTCTTGAACACACTGTATCTTTTTACCATTATGTCTGTATTTACAATGTTTATGCTCATTCAACAAACATACATCCTGCTTTTATTTAGTTTCTATTTCTATGTTTTCTTGTCATTATTTTATGCAGGAATGGGATGCTCTGATGTTATCAAATTTATCGTTGGAGCAACAACTGCACACAGCAAGGCAAGAACTAAGCCATGCTTTATACCAGGTATGTTTCTTTGTTCACTTAATTCTGTGTAATCGCTTATAATGTTGTCTAAATTAAATATTATTACGGTATTCACTTGTCACTGATCACTGTCTTTTATTGTATGCCTAGTGAAATATTAGAATTTATGTATCCAATTCTAGATAGTGAATTTTATTTTTTAAATCTTGTACAGCATGACGCGGCATGCCGAGTGATAGCACGGCTAAAGAAAGAAAGGGATGAGGCAAGGTTACTTCTTTCACAAGCTGAAAGACAACTACCAGCAGCAACTGCACCTGCCTTATCTAATGGAAAAAGAGGTAGCTTTCTTTTCTGGTTGAAATTATAACACGAGGTTATGTATAATTTTTATATATATAGCAAGATGGGAAATATTAGGAACGATACTATATGCTCCCTCTAAGCAAGATTTTGTTATGTATTATTGGGCAGAACTTTTTCTTTTACATTGAAATCTGTACCTCTTATCTGATAATTAACTAATTATACAAGAACTGGGAAGTAATATTTTTCTCTTCCAATTGTAATAAACAGTGTATTGTAGTGGTGGTTTGAGATATCATATTATGTACATGGGAAGGATGGTGCAGAGTTGTATTCTGCTTGTACTTTTAATGGGCATGGATTATGTTTCTTTTTTCCACCAGCCCGGCTAACCTTTTATCATTTTTTGGTATATATTTGCATTGGAAATTTGAACATTTTTTCCCTTGTATTGCAGCTGCGGAGAATGAGGTGGGCCCTGATGGGAAGAAAATTCGACCAGGAATTGATTCAGCTACTGTTGATGAGCTTGCGGAGTACAATAAGATGCTCTCTGCTCAGCGTAAGCAGCGTGAGGTAATGATTCCTCTTTCTAGAACTTGTTACTAAGTTTTTTTGCTGGTTAACTGAAATTGGCTTTTCATGTTTTTTTTTTTCTCTCTATTCTTAGATACCTGCAACTTTGGCATCAATAGATGCCCTGGAGAGGTACACACAGATTTCCAGCCATCCCCTCCACAAAACAAACAAGCCTGGCATTTTATCGATTGACATTCATCCTTCAAAGGTCAATTTTATGTACTATGTCCTCCTAAAGGATCTTTTTCTGTACATGTACTTGTTTTTTTAATATGAATAATGTGAAAAAACAGGATATTATAGCAACTGGTGGTGCTGATACAAATGCTGTGATTTTTGATAGAGCTTCAGGACAGATATTGTCAACACTAACTGGTCACTCGAAGAAGGTCCTTCATTTGACATTTTGATTTTATGTATATAATCAGTTTGTAGGACACTGCCTGTATCTTTCTTTGTCTTTATAACTCAGTTATATAACTATTATGTAGATTACAAGTTTGAAATTTGTTGGCCGGGATGATCTTTTCATAACTGGATCAGCTGACAAGGTACACCAGTGATTCACATTTTAATAGTGTAACTTCTGTAGTTACTGAAAGGAGGGAAATCTTATTTATTAGTTTACTGTTTTTTTTTTCTATTATTTATGTATTGTTTTTCCATTGACACAAGTCCATGGTCTTCTAATCTGAGAAGCAAGTCTAGTCTTGGTTTAGTTGACATAGGTAATAGGGCAAATATAGAAGTTGAATCACATTTGTATCGTGAATCGTAGTATTTTGTATCGTATCGTTAAGATACGTAAACTTGTCTTAAAATGAATCAATAATAACTAAAATTAATATGTAGTGAATTTTTACACTTGAAAACATTATTATTTAGCATTTTATCACATTTATGTAGTATACTAGCATAATTTATACTATGTGAGCATTTTCAAAAATTAAAAACGGCGACTTAAAAAGCTCAAAACGCTCCAAATTTTAGCATCCCATATATATATATATATATATATATATATATATATATATATATGAGCACAAAGTTTTATTATAGCTCATATGATAATCCAATGGTAATATTAATTAATATCTAAGGAAAATAAAATAAAACAATTCTATTTTAGTTATTAAAATCACTACAAAATAAATTGCAATAAGCACGTACGGGAGAAGTATCTAAG
Organism: Schoenoplectus tabernaemontani; assembly: GCA_037127355.1. NCBI lineage: Eukaryota > Viridiplantae > Streptophyta > Magnoliopsida > Poales > Cyperaceae > Schoenoplectus > Schoenoplectus tabernaemontani. The sequence continues at coordinate 5,231,319 of CM073747.1, forward strand.
GAGAATAAATTAAATCAAATCAATTAATATAATTGAGTGGTCTTAACTACATTATTTGAGTCTTCAAAAATTAATATAATTGCCTACAATTTTGGATGCTTCACAGAAATACTACACGTGTTTATGAGAGAGACATGGGAACAGGAGCGGATGCAAGATTTTAGTTAGAGGGGGTTAGTAATCGGATTGCAATAACTTATCGGGTCCAAACTCATTAATTAATTGGGTAATAACTTAATCGAAAGCACCTTTTTTTAAAATAGACCCCCCCCCGGTTGGGCCTTACTACATCCAGCCCTGCATGGAAGAATAAAATAAATGAAATAAATAAGAATTACCCACTTGCACTGTCTTGTACTTGGAGTTTTTTAACTCTTCTCTCTCAAACCGCTAGCGTATTTTTCTTTTTCTTTGTCTCTTTTCGCCTTTTTTTCTCTCACACTAGGGTTATCCGATCGCTGAACAGGATGCGTGAAGTCGAGCATAAGAGGCAAAGTCGGAAAAGTATATGTATCTTAAAATTATTGTATCGTTGGGATACGTATCGTATCGAGATACAAACATGATTCTTAAGATTCTTCTCTCTAGAGATACAAAATATAGATTTGTATCCTTATCCATTTGTATTGCATCGAATTGTAAGATTCGTATCGTGAATCTTAAGATACTAACTTCTATGCCTAGTAATATTACCCATCCTCTATGATTGATAAATGCTCATCAACTTAATAATCTTAGAACAATGTGTGCAGACTGTTCGACTATGGCAAGGAACTGATGATGGAACTTACAACTGTGCGCACATATTGAAAGACCACACAGCAGAGGTAAGAAGTTGAGGGGTGTACACTTTTTGTAGATGAGTCTCTCTCTCTGTCTTTCTGTGTCCCCTTTTTATTGTAGGTCTCTTTGTCAATTCTGAAACCTCATCTTGGTTTAACTCGTTACATCAGGTACAAGCCGTGACTGTCCAGGCAACCAAGAAGTACTTTGTGTCAGCTGGGATGGATAATACTTGGTGCTTTTATGATCTCTCTACTGGCACTTGCCTCAAACAGGTCTTCCGTATTTTCTTTGACCTCTCTCCATAGTATTATGTTTCTTTCTCGTGGTATGAATGTCTACTTCTACTTAATTTAACAGGTAGGGGAGCCATCAGAAGGGGGGTACACAACAGCTGCTTTCCATCCTGATGGTTTGATCCTTGGCACTGGTACATCTGAATCACTCGTCAAAATTTGGGATATTAAGACTCAGGTACTACTGTCTTTGTTTTAGGCTCTAAATGTTGTGCAATGGTTCTCATGTCTGGGGTTCTAAATGTTGATTTAGCAACCAATCAATTTTGACATATATACTGCTTTATAAATTTGTGTTTCCATGTTTTAGAACACATTATTAAAATTGACATTGATCTAAGAAGTAACAACTAGTAGCATGACAAACTCATTTGAGAAGCATGATGACTGGTAAAACTGTAATGCAATTAAAAGAAGTGAAATTGCATATATTTTCTGCTGCATATAGACCTTGCATCAAGTGTGATTTGAAAACTGATTGGCCATCCATTGAGTGATATGAGGAACTTGCTGTCAGCTTATTGGTAACTGCTGACCACCCTCTAAACTAGAAAGAACATATCTACAATTGTACTTTCCTAACTTGATGACTGTTTTGCCCATTGTCAAATAATATTGGCTTTAAGTACATCCTTCAACTATAAAGTGAGGTCAAATACACTAAACAAGATTTGCTATATGGTCATATATCTTGCAATAGAATAGAAGCTAAATAGTTAAGTATGATTAAAACAACAGATACTAAATTTAAACAATTTTTGCATCATTGGTGTACTACAGTTTGCTCAAATTAAATAAGTCCACATACTGTAACATCTTGGAAACAAATTCAGCACAACTTGATGTCAGAATAATTTTTGAGTCCCATCTTTCATATGGATTTAGTGGATAAAGATTGCTAACAACTACATTTTTGCCATATTTTCTTTATTGTTGAATCTGCTGGAAAAATCAAGAGTATTTTAGCTTTTTTGGTGATAAAGAAACTGCTCTGTTACTGCTATGTAGAAGCTTGGTTTATTATGTTGTCTTTGATTCTTCATGCAAGAATGTTATTTTTTGCTCTTATTCTTCTGTTGATTGTTTTAGTTTAATTCTTTGTAGGCATTCGTTACCAATTTTGAAGGCCACTCAGGGCCGGTCACTGCTATGTCCTTCTCAGAAAATGGTTATTTTCTTGCGGTAGGTATCCTTGTACTTCTGAAGTTGATAATCAATGTCATTTTATTTGAAGTAAATCCCGTTGATTGTACTCTTGAACATGCTATTGTTTCACATTGTTGCAAGTAACATCGGGCATGCAACATGATGGGTATGCTATGTTATGGTGACACTTTTAACTTTTTTGTAAGCTCAAATTAAATTTTAGTTAAAGACGGCGATCTTATATTTTTGTCTTGGTAGAACTAAAATCAAGTTATTTTGCACAAGGCAAGTGCTATTTCTGTATTTTTTTTTTAACATGCTTTTTGATGCTGGACTTTATTTTACATGATTAACAAGTTGTGGGGATGTGGGGGTGTTAATTGAAATGCATTTTATTTTGAGGTTGCTAATTATGTTATTGTTGATCCAGACTGCAGCATCTGATGGTGTCAGGCTTTGGGATCTTCGCAAATTACGAAACTTCAGAACATTTTCTCCATATGATGCTAATACCCCAACAAACTCTGGTATGATATGTAATCATTAGTTATGTATGTGAATACTAAGACACAACTTTTGCATAATTGTAGTTCTTCTTTCAGTTAATTTAGTTTGAGTAATAGAAATTACATTTCTTTTCAGTCGAATTTGACCACAGCGGGAGCTATCTTGCTATTGCTGGCTCAGACGTTAGGTACTACATTTTACATTAAGAGAATTGTTGATTGCCATTATTTTTGTTGTTCCAAAAAAAAAATTGCAAAATAGTAATTCTAACATTCATTTATCTCAGGGTTTACCAAGTTGCAAATGTTAAGCTTGAGTGGAACCTCATCAAGACATTCCCTGATTTATCTGGCACAGGTTGAGGCTGATAAAAAAATTCATAGTTTTCTTTTTCCTACAATTTTTTTTACTGACAATTGTTGCTTCTCTGGCTAGGCAAAGTGACTTCAGTCAAATTTGGAGCTGATGCAAAATACATGGCTGTTGGGTCCATGGACCGCAACCTTCGCATTTTTGGTCTTCCTGGAGATGAGACTGACAACCAAGTATCAGAAATGGAGTAGACGATGGAAGTTAAACATGAGAATGGTTAAATTGATCAACCTTTGATTCGCATGCTGAGGACACTTTGAGAACGGTTAAACCACTCTGATGGTGTCAAAGTTGGTTATGTACAACGGTCTTTATTTTAAAGTGTTAGTGAAGTAGTTGAGATGTACTAGGCGTATAATATGGGCACTTTGCTGTATTTTAGTAGGAATTGGAATTTTGAAGTCTTTGTACTCTTTGTTAGGCCCCCTTACGAGGGGATTTGATTTGTAGTATTTATTACTTTCCAAAAGAAAAAGAAATTAAATGGCAAGATTTTCTATTGCATGACATCCGCTCAACTTATTTGGTGGCTGTTTTAGAATTTTGGTTCTTTCGTATGTGCACAAGTGACAAGTTTTCCAAGTCAGCATGTTGGACGCATTCCACATTAATGGCGAACAGTGCTGCTACTTTTAATTGGATGCAATTTAAATACATATTTCTTTCCAAACGACCTTTGGGATTAGTAGGTTTGCAAACAAAATATTTTTGCAGGAATATGTATTATTTTAATTTCTATTATTCAAATAATGCCCGTTATTTTTTGTTAGGATAATTTTCCTCCTTTTTTTGTTTTTTTTTTTTTTGAAAAAAATGACTTATGCCACCGGTTCCATTAAACTGAAATCATATAAATACAGAGTTTGGATTAAATGCACACATTTTGCATTATTTGGATTTGTATTCTTGTACGATTTTTTACATACTAACCCAAGTAATTATACCATGTTCAGCAAGTGAGCAATTCACTGAATATTTTGCTTGACTAGGTGCTACCGAATAGAAGTGTACCAGTTGGGCAAAACGATCACTAGCCCAAACAATGACACTCTCTTCCCTTTTCTCTCCTTGAGAGTCCCCAACCTATCGTTTTGTTTCACAAAAGAAGCTTTTACTATTAAGAAAAGCGATTACTATCTGCCGTTGAGGATTGGGCTTATCATGATCGTGTCATTCTCTTGGAGCACTTTGAAATTGAAATATGAGTATATGACTATGACAAGATTTAAGATTTGACACTTTCGTCCTTTTCTTTGCATATAATTTTCCAGGAATTCATCAATGAAATAATATATTCTTTCTGTCTGGGCTGCTGCAGCTATTGTTCCCCTCTTTGCTATTTCTCGCTAGTCACAACTACGTTGGCACAGTCGTATTTTCGTGTTTATTTTGCCCACTTCAATATCTAATGATCTAATTCAAGTCCCAACAATCCTCTTATCGAATTCGAATCAGATACAGACCTTTTCAGGGCTTGAAAAAATATATAAAAAAACTATAGGATAGGAAACAAAAGTAAAGGAGGGAACTATTAAGAGCATCTCCATTTATTCTATTTAAAAAAACTAAATTTGTTCGCCGTACGTCGATTAAATATTTCTATATATTAATTTTAAAATTGTTTTATGCTGTAACTACTAATTCGCATTGGTGGCAATTTAGCGGGTAGGTAGGGTGAGATCAATTTATATATTTATTTTTTTCAGATATTAAATTGATCTCAATTGAATTGTATGTCATTTGGTTTATGTCATTTGGTTTTGAGATGGTTCGAATCGGATCAGGTCAATTTATTTTTTTTTAAAAATAGATGAAGTCAGATTTGAATTTAAACGAATTAGAGAGATTTCTCAAATCGAATTAGATGTTGCCATCCCTGCTAATTTGCTGACATGATAATTTTTCCGATTAACAAAAAAAAAAATTAATCTTTTACGCGTGCAAGGATGCAGACACTCATATGAAGTCTCGCTAAATTAGCAAGTATTTTATATCTATAAAATTATAATTATAAGTATTGGGTTAGAATTGACAAGTTATTTGAATTTCAGATGAAGATGCTCATTAAAAGGTATGTAATTTAAGAAAAATAAATAAAAAATATTCGTATATCCATCTTCCTTAAAAGCCAAACTCGGTAAACATGGTGTTGTATCGAAAGAAAAATAAATGACGCAAAAGATTATTTTTTTGAAAAAAAAAATATGGATACATTTTTTTATTTTTAATATGAATCTTCCCTATCATGTACATTTATTTACATGTCTACTAAAAACTTAAAAATTAACATTTCAAGGAATGTTTTTATCAGTTAATTAATATATAAGATCGTGATTTTTGAAGTGGCAATTGTTGCTGCCTTCTATTATTAAATCCAAGTAATGATGCAAGGATTTGAATAGACATCTTAACCAATTAAAGGCAAATCCATGTATTTACTTATATTCAAGGACGGAGCCTGAAACGATCGATAAGGATGCTTAGTTCAAATAAATAGAATATTCGGATCAAAAAAATTATTTTTTACCATACAACTTTTATTTTTCAAAGTGAGCGAAGAAGATATTCAGCGCATTTGGTGACGCCTACTTTGTATCTGCTATGCTTATATCTATCATCATATCTTTAGAACGTGAATTATGAATAATAAATTTGGTATCAATAATAATATTGATGATGATATCGAAATTGCAAAATTGTCAATTTTTCACCGTTTGCAAACTACCCTCCACGTGTCCATCTTGTGAAGTTGTGAGCCACTTGAGCGAAAAACTTCCATTACTTAGATACACCGGGCCGGTGATGCTTTGACTATATTTTTTAATTATTATTATTATCATGTCTATAAAATTTTGATACTTGGCTAATAAAATTTTATTTCTTTCTATAAGCATAATGTATCGTTACTTAGCATATATCGAGGAAAGATGAACAATAATAATAAATAAGTGCGATCCAACTGCATCCATGCTGGAAAATATAGAGAAAAGATTGAAGTAGAATAGTTTGTATTTATTTATGATAAAAAATCCATTTTTTTTCCAGCAAGCGAGGTACATCGCCATCAGATACGTTGATGGAGAAAAGGCGCTTAATATTTAACGTTTATAGTTGAGATGGAAATTCATATTATCTATATTATCTATACTATTATATAAAGCATCTAAGAATTGGATGGTCCATTTTTTATCATGGTAATTTTTTATTATACCAATTTTATCCCTCAATTAGATGGATAATATTTATTTTTTGTTGATCGAACATATGTAATCGCGTCCATTGATCCCTTTTTCTCTTCATTTCTTTCTCATCTATATTGTTATTTCCATAATATAGTTTTTATTTATTTAGCAACCTTGTGCACGTTTGATAAAAAATTAATGGTGATAATATATATTGGAATAATTCACTTTTGTTATCATAAATCCATGAATCATTAACTCATACTGTATAAAAAAATCTCATCAATGTGATTTTTTTATCTTATAATATTTTAATGTTTAAATAAGAGTCTGCTGCAACGCGTGAGTATATAACTAGTATTATATAAAGCATCTAAGAATTGGAGGGTCCATTTTTTGTCATGGTATTTTTTATTTTACCCATTTTATCCCTCAATTAGACGGATAATATTTATTTTTGATTGATCGAACGTATGTGATCGCGTCCATTGATCCCATCTTTCTCTCCATTCTTTCCCATATATACTATTATTTCCATAATATTGTTTTTTTATTTAGAAACCTTGTACATATTTGATAAGAAATTAATGGTGATAATATGTTAGAATAATTTATTTTTCTTGCCATAAAAATCATGAATCATTAACTCATATTGTGCAAAAATCTCATCCAAGATTAAATATAGTCTTTATTATAAGTTTTCTCTATAATTTGGTGAATTTATAATTTAATATTAGATAAATGTGAATTTTTTTATTTTATAATATTTTAATGTTTAAATAAAAGAGTCTGCTGCAACGCGCGGGTATATAGCTAGTACAGGTTTAAGCGCCTTGTTGTGTTGTGTGGTTCTGATGGTTGCCTTGTTGTCATCCAAGATCCACAATTATGAAGGATGTTGTTTTGTAGCAGGGGCGGAGCCATATGGTGGCAACCCCTGATCGAAAATATTTACAAAAAAGATTTCAAAAAATATATTTATATGGAATAAAATTTTCAAATTCTCCTCTCTAATTTTTTGTATTCCTCCTAGATGAGAAGTCACTCCGCCTCTTTTTTTTTTTCTTTTTCCTCTATTTTTTTTGGAAACATTAAAGAAATGAGTAGCAGGTACTCCCTATTGCTTCTTGTATTAAATTGCTCGCCGGTATTTTTATTAGCTTGTCGGCTCTGTACCACGTTACTTACTTGATTATATGTTCCATATTATCAAAACCACGGTTTCAATTATAAACCAAGTTTGCTGGAATATTATTTAATTAATTTTCTGAGATCTTGGAAGTTCTAGGTCCACAAATAGCGCCACCCGTACGTACGTACGTACGTTTCATAGTTCAATAGACATTTTTAGGTGCTCACTGTTTAGCATGGGGACTTAACTTTGGTGGAATGTGAGGCCATGAGGGGTTTGAGACTTGAGAGAACCTCTGGACCGAAGTGGTTGAGATTTGTCATTGAAGGGTAGTATGTCATTGCACATGTCCCATGGACGATTTATTAAGCAATTTTTCATACACTTTTGGATTGACAATTATCAAACCTGACAGGGGCGGAGCTTTCCACGGGCCAAACTGGGTCATGGCTAGAGGGTGTAAATGGGCACGGTATGCATCGAGTGGAAGTATTTTTATTATTATTCATTTATAATTACTCTTATCCGTATCATATTTTATTTATTAAAATTAGAGTTATTTATATTCTATTTTTATCCGTTAAAATAAATGATTAACGAAACGATAACGAATGCTAACGAATATTACTTAATTTATCATCATTTATATATAAAAATATATAAACTCATTTCTTTCATACAAATATATCTTTATTTTGTTAGTATATAATCAAAATATAACTATATAATCAATTCTAACTTGAGTCATTTTTTCAAAATAAATAAAACATCTCTTGTCAAACTTTTTAACGAGAAAATAAAATATATTAAAAATAAAAATAATATCTTATATAAAATAAAATTTTCTATTATCTCATTCAATCATTTTAATAAGTACTCTACTAAATATTATTTAAATATTATAATTTATAAAATGATTGAATTTTGGAGAAGATAATAATTATAATTTATAATAAATAATTATTTAAAATAATAAGTTATTTTTTAATGATTTATCCTATAGGCAAACAAATACGAAATGACCTTTACCCATTTACTTAACGGAATTTTTTTTTACCCTTACCTATATCAAATAAGTTAATGAAAAAAAATCTTTATCTATACTCATCTTATCGAATACGATACATATAAGATAAATGAGTAAAATTATATCATTGACACCCCTAGTCATAGCCCCTTGGATCTGATTAACATCAACTTTAGAACTAATTAAAGCTATTTTTTTTGTCAAGGACTGGTTAAATTTCTAGGCTAAATTCAGTTCAAATGGTGAAATGGTCCCTGCATATCTTGATAATAATTATTGATATGATTATTCATTGAGATTTATACTAATTATTTAGAGAGAAGAAAAATATATTTAATTAAATTTTTTGGCCCTCCTGCTTTTCATTGAAGCTCCGCCACTGAAACCTGGTCTTTGCCGTTAGATGTGATTTGGGAATAACCTCTAAGGTCATTAAAAAAATATATTGTAAATAACGTATATAAAATTCAGATTTATTATTATTATTATTATTATTATTATTATTATTTTATTATTATTATTATTATTATTATTATTATTATTATTATTATTATTATTATTATTATTATTATTATTATTATTATTATTATTATTATTATTATTATTTAATTATTTTTATTATTATTATCACTAACACGTCCCTTGCACGAAGTTGAAAGTGAAACCTCACCCACATATGCGTTCTTCACGTCTTCGTTGGTATTTATGTTATTTCCCTTTCAGTCCGGTTGGTGAAAACTGTACAATTTCGTTGGCATATATACCAGAAGGAAACAAAATAATTCAATTTGAGTTCAGATATCCCCAAAATGTTCATCATGCGAAATTTGTCGTTACTTACCAAATCGATTATAGAATATGTCCTTAGAGATAACACGTTAGCTAATTTCAAGCTTTGAACCAACACTCTATTCATTTTTTTTTTTACAAAATTGCCATTAAGCATTTTAAAAAAAAAAACTGGCACTAATTGATTTACATCTATTCGGGAAACGATACACATGGCCAAACATGAGACCAAAGACAAAATTAGACAGATTTCTTATATCACAAGAATGGAATTCAGTATTTTTCAACTTCTACTCACACAACATTACCAAACTCATCGGATCACTGTCCTATATTCTGCACATGCACATCAAAATTGCATCCAAATACTTTCAAATTTGAAGCATAATGGCTAAAGATGGAAGACTTTAAAAATTTGATGCAATTTTACTTGGACCCAATAGCAGAAAGCTCTATCACCAAAGGACTTACATAAGAAATTCGTATCATTGGGAAGAGTTATCTCATCTTGGAGGAAGGAGAGACTAGGGGATATTAACTCCAAGAGGAATTATGTAAGTTAGCATTGCAATGGATTGATCAACATAAGGAGAGGAGAATAGTCACCAGGCTTGAAAGGTTGGTTTAAAAAAGAATTGAAAAATAGATATGAATAAATCGCTGTCACTAAGGAATCTATATGGCACATAAGAGCAAAAAGATTGTGGATCAAGAAAGAAGATAGAAACAGCACTTACTTTCATACAGTGGCGACGATCTAGGAAAGACAGAATATAATCCACACATTGAGAGATCAACAGGGGGATCATACTGAGCATGCCAAAAAGGCTGAGATTGTATTCAATTATTTTGTTGGTCTAATAGGCAAAGAAGATGAATCCAATTTGAATTTTATTTTTCAAAGGATATTTCACATAGAAGATCAAATTGGAGATTTAGACAGACTTACCGAACTAATATCAGAACAAGAAGTTGACTCAGTAATTCACGAATGGTATACCGACAAAGCTCCGGATTCTGATGGATTTTCAGGTGAACTCTACAAGGCATTCAAAGAATTACAAATTCGTGATTGATATCGGTATTCAACTCTATCATACTGCAACCGAATCAGTCCTTGAAACCTCTAAATAACTCACATATAACAATGATTTCAAAAGAGAACGCAATAAAACCTCAAAATTACAGACCCATGAGTCTTGTGAATGGAGTTTTTCAAAAATCCTCACAAAGAGATTACAAATTCACATGAAAGAACTTTACAACCAACTCAAACCGATTTTTTAAAAGGTAGACAGATTGTACAAGGGTTTTACTATATATAAGAAATGATCACAAAGGTGAAAAGACAAAGGAAGCAAGTGGCCATATTTAAAGTAGATATCTTCAAGGCATTTGATTGCCTAAGTTAGAAATTTCTAATAAGATGCTTACAAGCAAGAGGTTTTTCAATGACATGGATTTTATGGGTAGAGAATAATGGTGCTCCAAGGTACCTCACAGGTGATCTAAATTCAGTGACAGAAAAAAGAATAAAGCTCAGGACAGGAGTGCGACAGGATGATCATTTTTCACTCTATTTATTTAAACTGGCTATGGATTTTCTAGCGCGATGGATAACGAAGATGAATGACCTAAACATACTTCTACTAATCTTCTCAAGATGCAGAAGTTGCTTATTATATGTCGATGATACGTTAATATTCATAAAATCAAAGACACAATAAGTAAGGATGTTGAAGCTGGTACTTGCATTATTTGAGCAATTACTGGGATTGAAGGTAATTTTACAAAAAATATATATATATCAGAGATGTCGGTAACATCGATGAATCGGAGAGGAGTTACACAATTAGTTTCAATAATAAATTGTCAAGCTGGAGAATTTTCAATGAAATACTTGGGCTGCCATTATCAGACAGGTAATTAAAAAGAGTAGATTATAAAAACATGATAGACCGAATTCAGAACCAATTACCTAGATGGCAGGCAAGTAGATTATCCATTGCAGGAAAAAAAAAAAAGAAGTTAGTCAATGCAGTCTTATCAGCTACACCGATATATTATATGTTACTATTCTTTATCTCGAAATGGATAACTAAGATAATTGACAAGATAAGAAGAACTTCCTCTGACATGGTCACAAAGCAGAAGAAGAAGCCGATGAGTCTAGTTAATTGGAGAGTTGTGAAAATGAGTACAGAAATGGAGGAATGGATATAAGAGATTTAAAATAAATGGATCATGCTTTCTTTATTGGTCAAATGGATGTGGCAATGGATGACAACAAAAAAATGGTGGAAGAAACAATATCAGTAACCGGAGAAGAATACAGACCATGGGATGATATGCATGCCTCATCATTTTGGAAGAACATGGCAACTGTTAAACTAGCATTTCTATGTTCTATCAAGTTGCAGGTAGGTAATGATGCGAAGATAAAATTTTGAGAGGACAACTGGCTAGGGAGACAATAAAAATCCACATATCCAATATTATATGAGAAAACGGATCAAAGGAGCTGCACGATTCAGAAAATATTTCAGAATGGAAGTTGGCAACTTACATTCTTAGGCAATGTAACTTCAGAGATATAATTACAAATTGATTACTTGTCAGAAACATTGCAACAAGTGAGTGTGGCAGGAGATACACCAGATATTGTCGAGTGGGTCAGAGGAAGTGGTGGTTTCACAGTAAAATCTCAATATTGGTTCCATCCGAAGGCGCCACATATATCTTCCTCGCTTCATCACATTTGGGAAGTAATAGCTATCGAGAGTATTGTTCTTCACATGATTGAGATTAAGAAATGCAATATTGACGGCGGACAATTTAAAAAAAAAAGGATGGCAATTAATTAACATATTTAACATATGTCATATAAAGGACGGATCTATGTGGTTACAGGGAGGACAACTGTCCCTTTAAATTTTAAAAAATAGTATTTTTTATAGTGTTTTTAATAATGTCTCTCTGAATTTTTTTGCCTCCTCCCTAAATTATTTGATTATTTTTATTGAGAAAAAAATATTTAATATCGGGCATAATAAAATAATTATGCAAATATATCAAAATATAAAGTTTCGTAGACGAAAACTTTCTTCATCAACTTGATTATCTATTAGTTTGAGCTTTATTTTTTTGTTATTTTTAATATATGAAATATTATTATTTTAATAAAGATTTTATTAGATAAGAATATATATTAAATTATTTATTTTTTATTTAGTACCCGATTAGTTAATGAGTTTGAACCCGATAATCTATTATAATCTGATAATTATTCCCCTCCCCCGATCGAAATTCTACATCGGTCCCCGACCATATGTGCTTTAAAGATGAAGAAACCGTACAACATTTATTTTCGGAGAGTGTATTTCATCGAAGAACTAAGAGGTTACATTCATGAAGTAATTAAGCACAGAATCGCACAGCAAAAAGCATACAAAGAGAGAAATCAATTGATTTGACAAAAAGGTCAGTAAAGAATGAAGAAGAGTAGAAATGACAACTTGCTTTGGTATATAGAGGGAGAGATGTGTAAGAATTTCGAGAAAAAATAAAGACCAAATGATAATAGCAAGAGATATTTTAGCATAGTTGGAGTAATTTTAACAGAATAGAAAGAGGTTATTAGATTTACTTTTTTTTAGTTTCCTTCTTTCTTTTTTATATTACTATTTTGTTTAGATAGTCGTAGATCTTTAATGCAACAATTATAATCTCGTGATTAATATAAACCTTACAAATTAATGAAATTTGAAGGTTTGAACTTCATCTTTTTTGTCAAAAAAAATCATTGAGTCAAGCTTTTTCCGGTGACACTTGTAGTGAATTACTTCTTATATATCTATATTGATGTTTTGAGGGGAAATAGGAAATTCTGCGTTTTATTTTGTTGGAAGGGTACACAGGATGCACATTTCGCAATGTTTATATATATATTTGCCAAATTTCGCACATTTTTTTAACGTCTTATTAACGAGGAAGGTAATTCATGGTTCTTAAAATCACTCTCAGCTTCAATTTCCTGAAAGCTATTGAAAGTACCATTAACGGAGTGCTCCTGAAGATGAGATTTTTATTTTTTATTTTTCAACTTATGTATTTGTGGGGCATCTTCTATTTTTCTTCCTATGATCCGCATATATAATGATAAACATATCTCAAAAATTAGAACGGTAAAAATACATAATAATATAAATTTGAATTTAACATTAATAATGGGATGATTAATTATGACATTATTAAGTGATCTAATTTTGATCCGGTCCGGGTGGTTTATTGCCGCATGATATTTTCAATTTTTTTTTTTTACTATTGAGGATATGCACATCTAATTAATGCAAACAGCCAAATTATAATCTTATGACCCGCGAGGAAAAAAAAACAGTTATGTAAGCGATCCTGTATGCTGTCACAAGATCACAGCAATAAACTCATGCATGGAACTCTGAGAAGAAACTAAAGTCCGATTTTTTTGGCTGTCATTGTCGTAGCCGTTGGCACATAACAACTGATGGTCCATGGCCTTCTGAGGGAATATGCTAACTATTTTCCTTAAAAAGATGAGATCTTATTATTTCAATATAACTTAAAATAAATAGAACGGTACTAGTAGGGGAAGAGGATTGATCTGACACAGAGAATGACCTACACCCTCTTCTTTTATTGGATATTGATAGCTTATAATATTTTATTTAGTAATATGCTTATACTAGTGAGAATATATAGTGAAAAAAATAATGTTATACGGAATGTTAGAAATGTTATTTGAATTGTATATTTTAAATAGTAGGTATTTCAAATGATAAAAATGTGAGAACAATGAGTATTACATCTTTCACTCGGAATAGTAACTATTATTATTATTTCGGAACAATAAATTTTTATTTGGATCATTTATTACTATTCTTGTTCTCAAAATAGTTGTTATTCTCCACCAGAGCTATAACTCGGATTTTGCTTTGATAATATAAAATTAAAGAAAATTTAGACACAATATTTTTAAAACCTAAGTAATAATAAATAATATAATTAAATATATAATAATTCATAAATGATCATATAAAAATCAAATCATTTTAAGAGTTAAGTTTCACCTTAACTACATTACACACATTATTTTAAATGAGAAGAGAGAAACTATTTTATATAAATCTTTAAATTCAAGAATATGAAAAGATTTAAACAAAACTATGAAGAAAATTGATGATTTGACATATTTAAAAAGGTTAAAAGTTTAACCCTCTTTATATAGATTTTTTATATATAATAATTATAAAAATCATATTATTAATAATAAGAGTGATAAAAACAAAATTTTAAATCTACGAATGGCAAATAGCGCGCCACTGCCAATGGCGCGGAGCAAACGCCCCACTGCCAGTGACATCTTTGTGTAAACGCGCCACTCTCAGTGGCGTTTTTGTGTAAGCGCGCCACTTGCAGTGGTGCGTTTTCCTAAAAATGAGCTTTTATCACTATAAATACACGCGCAGGTATCTATCTGCGCGGTTGCTATTTGTAGAAGACAAACACGTCACTCCCAGTGGCGCGTTTCAATAAAGACGCGCGCTGCCATTTATAGATTTAAAATTTTACTTTTATTATTTTTATTATTAATAATATAATTATTATATACAAAAAAATCTGCTCTTTATATATTAAAAATTCTCGAGTTCCGAGTATACCCTAATTATATATTTGAAGGGATAATTTTTTCAAAGAATTGTCTGCTACGATCAGTCAAGCTGAATCGGTTTGGTTGGATTTTGAGTTTCCCACTTCGGGTCATGTCTGAATTTTTATGGATCCATACAAATTAGATAAGGTTCAAATCAGTTTGAAATTATTAAAAATTTAGGCCAGGTCGGATTCAAATCACAATCCTTATATTTGTAACTAATGACATAACCTTGCAAACGATGGTTATTTTTTTAAAAAAATTTAGTATTATAATTGAATTAATATAAATTAATATAAAATTATATATCTTAATATTTTATGTGTGTTTATTAATAATATAATTTAAGGATAGACGCGGGTGGTCGATCTTTATCAGCGCTTTTAAGATAATATAAATGATCAATAATTGGAATATGAGAGATTTTCTATGCATCAAAATAATTTTAGACTATTTAATTTTGAATGTTAGATGGTTAAAATATTATTTTGAGTGATTAAAGAAAGGAGGTTGATGAGTAAAAATCATTATAATTAATTAATCAATTAATGGTACTCATCAATTTTATTTACTTGCATACTAATTAATGAGACAAAACAAAAGCAAGCTACTATATGTATGCCAAATTGCCAATGCACACATCGTCTATTTCTCAATCCAACAAACAATGGCCTGGCCATCTCTTTCTCCTCTGGAGCTTCTCTTATCCATCCCATGTCTCCTTCTCTTCCTCTATTACTACTTCCATTACTCCATCTCCTCTAAAAATAAACCTACTTTTCCAGTATGTTGGCCGGTTGTGGGCATGACACCAGCGCTCATACTTAATATCCACAATTTGCACGCATGGATCACCGACATCCTTCGCGAGTGCTGTTGCAACTTTTATTTCCATGGCGCATGGTTTTCGGGCATGAATATCTTTGTTACAAGTGATCCCTTGAACATACAACATATCTTCACAACAAATTTCCAAAACTATCCTAAAGGGGAGGAGTTTTCAGAGATCTTCGACATACTTGGCGATGGCATCTTTAATTCTGATGCTAACAATTGGAAAGATCAGCGTGTTAAGGCGCAACAACTCATCACCCAACCCCACTTCCGTGCCTTTGTGGCACAGCCAAGTCGGGACAAGGTGGAGAAGGCATTGCTACCTTTCTTGGCCCATGCATCCAAGCAAGGTCAAGTTATAGACATGCAAGATGTGTTTCTACGGTTAACATTCGACATCACTACCAAATTAGTATTTGGTGTTGATCCTAATTGCCTCTCCATTGAATTGCCGACAATACCGTTCGCACGAGCAATGGATGATGCCAATGAGACTTTGTTATTTCGGCATGCCATGCCGATGGCCGTGTGGAAGCTTTTACGAAAACTAAATATATGGAGAGAAAAGAAGCTAGCTGATGCATCAAGAGTGATTGATCAATTCGTCGAACAAACAATCGAGAAAAGGAGAGCCGAGAAAAAAGAAGTGAAGGAGACAGAAAGCTTGCCTGATCTATTATCTTCTTATATGGATGACAATGAAACTGGCAAATTAGACAAGTTTTTGAGAGATACTACTGTCAACCTAATGCTAGCAGGGCGTGACACAACCGGGGCTGGCCTATCATGGTTTCTCTGGTTGCTTACACAAAATCGTCATGTCGAGGAAAAGATTCTAACTGAACTGAATTCTGTTCCTCGTAGTTTCACTTCCGAAGGAATGGTCATATTTAATCCAGAAGATCTCACAAAATCAGTCTATTTACATGCTGCACTAAATGAAGCACTTCGGCTCTTCCCACCGGTTCCATTTGAACACAAAGGGGTACTGAAGGATGATATGCTACCGAGCGGATTCTTGGCAACTCCAGAAGTAAAGATCCTTATATCGACTTACTCAATGGCAAGGATGGAAGGGGTATGGGGAAAGGATTGCTCTGAATTCAAGCCTGAAAGGTGGATTTCTGACAAGAATAAGCTGAAATATGAACCATCATATAAATTTATGTCCTTCAATACCGGTCCAAGGACTTGTTTGGGAAAAGACATAGCATTTATTCAGATGAAGGCAGCTGCCGCTGCGTTGCTGTATAATTTTTATTTTGAGGTGGAAGAAGGTCATATCATTGCTCCAAAGCACTCTGTTATTCTCCAAATGAAGAATGGGCTAATGGTGAAAGTAAAGAAGAGAAGTGATTGTGATGCTCTTGACTTGGAATCGACTAGCTAGCTAGTTTCTGCACGGTATTAACGTTACTGTTATGTACCATAGTGTTGTTGATGCATTTGATTAATTATCTGTAATATTTTGTCCGCTCTACTACTTGCATGTTTCTTTTTATTTGCGTTAAATTAGTTGTGTGTCTATTGATTTTTCTTAAATAAATAAGGTGTTAGTGTAATACGCTGTCATTTTTCGTCTCTTTTCGTTTATCCCCCTTTCATTCATTTAAATGACTTTTTGTAACTTTTTACATATTCAATTTAATGAAATTATAGTAGGCCACTAGCCGACTGCTTAAAATAACAAACAAAAATGGGTGACTGAATATACTGACTATTAGTTGTATACGTACGAATCTCAAGAAAAATATTCTATACATACAAAGTCAAAAAGGTTACACTGTTCCCTGATCAGTCTTGCATGTGATCATAATGCACAGAGCCTATAAAAATTGTGCCAAGCAATTCGAGCCCAATTCATATCCAAACATTCACAAAATTTGCGCAGTTATAACAATTGGCCCATTTTTAGGCCCAAAACAAGCTCCAGAAGACTGCAATCACAAACTGGCTTATTGCACTGTATGATAATGGGCTCCATGGATATGTGGTCAAATAGGGTGATCTCGATCTCTCCATGACACCATGCATCATCCATCGAAACATGGGGCTGAATTCTAGTTATTCAACTCGCCGATATGTCAGCTATCGTGATTAATTTATTTTATGTTGTTTTTCATCTAAATCAATCGAATAATAATAATAAGTGTTTATTCTTGTAAAAGTTAATGCCTTTTAATTATGATGCAAGTTTTTACTTTAATTACGAGATATAGATGATTAATTCCTATTATTAATGTTAAATCCAAATTTAGACTGTTCTGGCGGGTCTGGATTGTAGCCTGTAGAGTTAATTGAGGGACGATTTTTTTTTTGTGAAATATAAAAATAAAAAATTGTATTGTCGCTAACAAAAGTTACAACGATAAAATACATAACAGTCTAAATTTGAATTGAACTTTAATAATGGGATGAATCATGACATTGTTCGGTGACTTAATTTTGATTTCCGGGTGATTTATTACAATATGATATATTTTCATTATTTCATATTTTTAAATAAATAAGATGAGCCGCAATAATTATTGTATGATATATTTTCATTTTTCATATCACTACCATCTTCTCATCTTTTTACGTGATCATGATTTCTTATAAATTTTTGGCTTAATTTATTTATGCCCCTAAATGCTTCATTATTTTCTTATTTCTCCCTCTACTCTTCTATTTTTCTTATTTTTCTCTCTATTTTTATATCAATTTTCTTATTTACTCATCAAATTAATTCACATCTAATTAACTATGATTATATTATTAAAATTCCATAGTTAATTCTAAATTAAAACATAAATGATAAAAGTATCAGTTACCTTAATTTCTCCAAAATAAAATTGCTACAGTAAACAGATTTAGGAAGCCTTACTATTAAACTGAAATATAACGGGTTTAAACCAGGTTACTGTACTGTAGCAATTGCGATCTCATGAAGAACAAACTGGTTTAGGAAGCCTTACTAATTAAACGGGTTTAAACTGCAACACAGAGGCATGATTGTTCAGCAGCGATGCTACTTGTGTCAGTCACTGTTGCTTGAAGCAGCCCAGCATCCTTGAAGAAACAATTATATTCTGGCAAGAGATGCGTCAGAATTTCAACATGCCTCCTACATCCTTGAAGAAACAATTATTGAGACATGGCTTAAAGTTCAGGACTTCACACCAGAACCAAAGAATGCAGATTGGGACACACTTTGCATAGATATGCTGGAACATTTGGAAAGAGAGGAATAAAAGGGTGTTCAGGGGAGATCAAACACTAATGTGGTGTGTGCTACAGCATACGGTGCACGAAATTCAGCAATGGATAGCATTTTATCGTTAAAGAAGAGGCAAATGGTTCTAGGCATATTGCATAATGTAGCAGCCCAGTTTGCTGCCATGATTCATATTTTATTTGCTTTATAATTTAATTTAGAAGTTGTATCATAAACTCTATATTTTTTTCTTTTTCAATACAATCTAGCTGATAATCGCCAGCTACTTCAAAAAAAATGAGTTTAGAAAAAAATGCTATAATAACAGATTTAGGAAGCCTTATTAAAAAAAATGAGCTTTACTAATTACTTTTTATCTTTTCTGTTTTAATTTAGAATTAATTATGAAATTTTAATAAAATAATAATTATTAATTAGATGTGATTAATTTGATAGATAAATAAGAAAATAGATAAAAAAAAAAGTAAAGAGAGAAATAAAAAATACAAGAGTAAAAAAAAAAATAAAAAAAATAAGAGAAGAGTCATTAACTTTTCGGAATTCAACTCGGATGAATATTAAGCGTTTTTCTCCCAAACAGGATTTTCTATGGCGACATCTGAACGTCTTACGTAAACCCGGTTCCTAATTTCTCTGTCCTCTTCCCGTTCCTCTCTCATCCCGGAGTCATGCGGAGTACGGACATCCGATCCCGTTCCCCTCTCCCAGATCCCGACTAAACCCTAAATCGGTCTCACCCCTTCTCTCCGCCCCTCCGCCCCTTTGCCTCCAACAACCATCTCTCCGGCGCCATCACCTCCTCCTTGAGCCAGCTCGCCTGCCTCGAGGTTTTCCGAGACCAGCATCATGGGCCCCTCCCGTCCTACAAGTTGTTGCTCTTGACAAATTTTCATTTTCTATGATTTCTTTGTTTCAGTTTAATTTTGGTGAACTGAATCTTGTCCAGATGCTCAGGTCGTGAGGTACCATCATCGTTCTTCTCTTCAAGGCAGGAGAAACTGACAAAAATACTCCAAAGATAATATTTAATTTTAAAAAAAAAATTCTTTTCGTTTTATTTTATTTTGTGACCGTAACTATTTTCCGTTTCCTGTTTAACTCTTGATCTTGTCTGCACCGTAGCAAATTGATATTGTAGACCAAAATACACCGAGTTGTTAAATTTTACTGGTACGTGCATCCTTTTCAATCATTAATTATCAGTTAGATGATATTGTTGTTCTTGATTTTACTGGTATGTGCATCCTTTTTCATCATGAATTGTCAGTTAGATGATATTGTTACGCTCGACTCACTATTATGTGCATTATTTTTTTATCGTGAATCGTTTTGCTTGCTGATATTTGTTGTGCCTGAAAATTTTCTCTTTCTTATTGAGTATCACAAAGAATTTGATATAGAACAGAATCAATCATCACATTGAGGGTATGCAGGACAAGGTATATTTTCTTTCCTAAATTTGATTTTCATAAAATTGTTTAGTATTTAGTGAGAACTAACTTTTATGTCACAATGTTATTAACTTGGGAAGTTTTACATATTTTGAACAATTTATTTTTAGTGTGCTTGTCTAATTCGTTTTTAGCAACACTTCTGATCAATTTTAAGTTCTAAATAAATTCATTTGTTTTATGCTTCTCCCAGTTTCCCGACTTCTTGTATTTCTCACATTTATGCTTAATTTCGTAATTATAGTAATGTGCTTAAATCACTGGATTTGCCTTTCATCTATTCACCGCAGTATGCAACTCAATCCCTGCCAGCTGTCTCTTTGGTAACGCAATCCTATTTATTTCCTTTTGTTTCATTGTTGTTAAAAATTTATAGAGGATGAAATAAATTAAGAGAGGATGAAATAAGAAGCTTTTCTAATTACCTTTGTTGATTTTTAATAGCAAGCATTAACTAAGAATGTTAATTTGTTTTTAGCAATTTTAATGGTGCTTGTAGAATTTTTTTTAGCAATATGCACAATTTAATGTGTTTTTAGCAATTTTAAGTTTATAATTAAATTTGTTTTAAGCTTTTTTGTTTGCTTCATTTTCTTCATTTATTCATTGCTTTTCTGAATAACTTCCATTCTTATATTTGATCTTTTCTTCAAGTTTCAGCCAACATTTTTTTTACTTTGTATTATGGTGCTTAGTCTTTTCAATATTTTATTTCATATTATGTTTTGCTGGATTTCAAGATATCAAAAGGAAATATCTAATTGTTAAGAGAAAATTTAAAAAAGGATCAATTCAAAAGGTTTTAGAATTAAAAGGAAGGTGAAATTATTTGATTATGTGATATCATGACAAGTTGGGTTTAGACTTTATGATATAACAAGAAGTTTTGTTTTTAAAAAAGATTTTAGTTTTCATGCTGCAACAATTCTGGCGTTTTAATTTCGTGATTTCCTGGATTTTGCTATATTGGTGATTACTTTCTATAATCAGAGAGGACTTAGAAAAGAGATGCCAGACAAAATTTAGTTATATGGAATGAAGTGTTTCAAGCAATACATGAGTACAGCAAATCAATATTAGAGAAATGAATCCAAAAACTTCTGTTTCTTGACATTACTCCATTTACAATCCATAGTCTAATATTTGATAATATGAATTTAAAGATAGATGCAGATGGACCTGTGTCAGCACTCGATAAAATAAAATCATGGCACACAAGTCATGCACCTATCAATAGTTGGAACACTATTTAGTTGCATACTGATTAATGAGATGAGACAAAAGCAAGTTACTATATCTATGCCAATGCACACATCATTTCTCTCTCAACAGTCAACCCAGCAAACAATGGCCTGGCCATCTCCTTCTCCACCAGAGCTTCTCTTCTCCATCCCGTGTCTCCTCCTCTTTCTCTATTACTACTTCCATTACTTTATCTCCTCTAAAAACAAACAACTTGCTGTTCTGGAGCATTGGCCAGTTGTAGGCATGATGCCGGGACTCATACTTAATGTCCACAATTTGCACACATGGATTACCGATCTCCTTCGTGTGTGCTGTGGCAACTTCTATTTCCGTGGCTCATGGTTTTCGGGCATGAATATCTTTGTGACTAGTGATCCCTTGAACATACAACATATATTCACATCAAATTTCCAAAACTATCCAAAAGGGGAGGAGTTTTTGAAGATCTTCCACATAATCCTTGGCGATGGCATCATTAATTCCGATGCTGCCAATTGGAAAGCTCAGCGTGTTAAGGCACAACAACTTATCACCCAGCCCCGCTTCCGTGCCTATGTGGCACAGTCAATTTGGGACAAGGTGGAGAAGGCACTGCTACCTTTCTTGGCCCATGCATCCAACCAAGGTCAAGTTATAGACATGCAAGATGTGTTTCTACGGTTAACTTTCGACATCTCTACCAAATTAGTATTTGGTGTTGATCCTAATTGCCTCTCAATTGAATTGCCATTAATACCTTTCGCACGAGCAATGGACGACGCCAATGAGGCTTTGTTATTTCGGCATGTCATGCCCATGGCTGTGTGGAAGCTTTTACGAAAACTAAACTTATGGAGAGAAAAGAAGCTAGCTGATGCATCAAGAGTGATTGATCAATTCGTTGAACAATCAATTGAGAAAAGGAGAGCTGAGAAGAAAGAAGCAAAGGAGAAAGAGAACTTTCCTGATCTGTTATCATCTTATATAAACGACAACGAAACAGGCAAATTAGACAAATTTTTGAGAGATACCGTGGTCACCCTAATGCTAGCAGGTCGTGACACAACTGGGGCCGGCCTGTCATGGTTCCTCTGGTTGCTTACGCAAAATCGCCGTGTCGAGAAAAAGATTCTAACTGAACTGAATTCAATTCCTCATAGTTTCACTTCTGATGGAATGGTCATATTCAATCCAGAAGAGCTCACAAAATCAGTCTATTTACATGCTGCACTAAATGAAACACTTCGGCTCTTCCCACCGATTCCATTTGAACACAAAGGGGTACTGAAGGATGATATGCTACCGAGTGGATTCTTGGCAACTCCAGGAGTAAAGATCCTTATATCGACTTACTCAATGGCAAGGATGGAAGGGGTATGGGGAAAGGATTGCTCAGTATTCAAGCCTGAAAGGTGGATTTCTGACAAGAATAAGCTGAAATATGAACCATCATATAAATTTTTGTCCTTCAATACCGGTCCAAGGACTTGTTTGGGAAAAGATATAGCATTTACTCAGATGAAAGCAGCAGCGGCTGCGCTGGTGTATAATTTTTATTTTGAGGTGGAAGAAGGTCATGTCATTGCTCCAAAGCATTCTATTATTCTTCAAATGAAGAACGGGCTAATGGTCAAAGTAAAGAAGAGAAGTGATTGTGATTGTCGTCTTGGAATAGACTAATTTCTGCACGGTTATAACGTTACTTTTTTGTATCTTAGTTTTAATGCATTTTAAGAATTATCTGTAGTATTTTGTCAACTCAACAAATTGTACGTTCATTTGTGTTAAATCAGGTGTGTGGGTATTACTGTCATTTAACTAATGATGGTGTTAACGCATTAATCAAGGTGTGAGGGTAATGGGTCCTAACGTCAGTTTGCATAATTTGTATTGATTGAAGTGCGAGTGCATTAAATTATCCCAATTTGCGAAGTTTAGTTTGGTACATACCCAATTTTCTCTTGTATTAATTATCTGCAGCATTTTGTCAAAACAATTACTTATACCTGTTTTGCTTGTATAATAAGGTGTGAGGGTATAATTGTCAAGTAGCTATGTTGTACGTGTTCACTATAACTATTTAATTATCTTATAAATATTTTTCTTCAATTTATTTTTTTCATAAATATTTTTCCGATTGGGTTTCATTTCTAGCCTACCCCAATTTATTTGGGATTAAAAGCTTTGTTGTTGTTGTTGTATTTTTCCGCCTTGAAATTCTATTTATTTTTTATTGCAATTTTATAAAATGTTTCAAAACTCTAATGAAAAATTATTTCATTTAGTTTACAATTTTTAATATCAAATAATTAAATTTATAAATTAGTATTGAATCAAGTCTTTAAATACTCCGCTAAACATATCTGTGGAGTTGCTTTTGTCATCGTTTTAGGTTGTAGATAGCTATTTTTTTCCTACATTGTGGATAGCTATTTTTAGATTACATGTTAATGACAGAAAAAGAATTAAGAAGCTTTGTAGAAGATATTTTGTACTCAATACTTGTGCTTACTTGAGATCTTTATTTACACCATTATCTTTGTTTGTTATATTTAATTTGTCTTATGAATGCGCAATTCTATTTCTTGCTACTATTGCTTTGATTTGAATATATAGGTTGAAAGTATTTAGATGAATGACAATATTTACTTAACTTAAACTTAGTATAGTTGAAATAATATTAGTTGGATATTGAGGTTCTAAACCAAAAAATCGGAAGATAGACGGGATTCTATGTGATGGGGCGAAAGTGAAAGCATATATTTCTAAAGAGATTTTGAGAATTCAGTTTAACCCTATAATTATACTTTTCATTGGATTTCCTTCGGTCTGACTTTTGCTCTGAGTCTGACGTCACGGCATGCATTAGCCTCGCATGGAGTAATACGACAGATATGCTCTCAAAATTTTCAAGTTCAGATAGAACACGTGAGATTAATGGATTAGCTTCTCTTAATTTCTCTCAAATTTGACTCTCTCGCTTGTCCCTGAGAGAGGGAAGATATAAGATAGTTGGGCAATCCGTAATACTGAAAATTAAGACGCTACGAGATGAAAGAAATCCAAATTGTTTGTTGCTTTGAGGGATGATTCATGTATAAGGAAAAAAGGTCCTACTTTTCCGTTGAAATAACTAGGATGGCAATGGATCGGATCGGATCGGGTAGACAGGCTATTTATCAGTTTTGAGGTATGATTCGGCCTCCATAATTTATGGTCCATCCCATCCGATTCATATTTTCGGGTCTAAAATTTTATTATCCGTGTATTCATAGGCCATTCGATCATGTCTGGCCCGACCCTTCTCAGTCTGATAATTTATATTTAATAAAAATATTAAAATTCTATAGAATATTTTATAAATCATGTTTGTATCGTAACAAAAAAAAATTATATAATATAACTGACATTATCATTATTTTGATATTATATATAGAGAGAGAGAGTTGAGCTATGGTGTTATGCATAGCACGGATCGGCTTTGTACTATAGATTGATTCTTTGTTATCAATGTGCAAATGGTTGATCCAACCGTACAAAATGATTTTCATATAAATATTTAAAAGAAATAATTTTCTAACTATCTTAAAAAATAGTAAAAAAAATTAAAAAAGTATAAAATTTGGTCTACATATTCATATGAAAATTATTTTGTACGATTGGATCGATCATTTAAACTTTCAAAATAAAGAACCAATCCATAACATGGGGACGATCCGTGCTAGCCCAACTCTCTCTCTCTATATATATATAGAGAGAGAGAGAGAGAGTAAAGATACCGTGAGCTTGCGCTCATGGAGATCTTCCATTAGCTTAACTCAAAAAGTACATCAAATCATCTCTAAATTTTAATTTATCATCCTCATTAAATTATTTATATGAAAATCTTGTAGGATGTAAAAATTTATAGTGTTTTGAGGTTTTTAAGTCACTGTTTTTAATTTTTTTTTTAAATGATATTCAAGTATTGAATATATTATTATTAATTTTAGAGTTGATTTTCAAAAATTAAAAATCACGACTTAAAGCTCAAAACACTTTAAATTTTTGCATCCCATAAGATTTTCATATAAATAATCTCTCTCTCTCTCTCTATATATATATATATATTCCTCTCAATTGGAGAAAATATGATTATTTTGGCTAGATTAATTGTTGGGTACATATATTAGTCATTGGTAACATTTCATACAAGTAGAAAATTCTTTCTAATATATCATTAGCAATTCTTCTTCTTATGTGGTACTTAATTTGCCCTGAAACAATAAATAATATATTAATTATCTATATTGATTTATATCCACTAAATGACATAAATTTTTGCAATTACAGTATTGATAACATCGCTTTTAAAAGTTACAGGGCATTCAACCCTCTATATGCAATTATGTTTTGTTGATTTCTTTAGCAATGAACTGGTAAATGATAATGGAATTGATAGAGAATTAATGTTAAAAAAGGTCAGCGTTAATTTTTGTGAATCTATTAAAGGATTCCATTCTTATCTGTATGGTTTAGGTAAGTAGCATCTTGCATCTATCCTCATTTTCTAATATATTTTGTGCCAGGCGTACAGGTTTAATTCTATGTTCGTAATCGTTCCTATCCGGTTTTATCCATTCTTTTGAATCGGTATTTTTGGAGCGCAAAAAAAAAATCTTCAGATGGAGTACTTTTCATTTAAACCATTCGATCATCTAACGCGCTGTCAATATGCTGCACATCACCAAAGGCGGATGTATGTGGTTCCAACTGGAATTTGAAAAATAGTATTTTTCGATAATTTGTCCCCTCTGAAAAAATTGTCTTAGGGGGATTGTCTGATTATTTTTATTGAGAAAAAAATATTTAATATCGTGCATAATAAAATAATTATGCAAAGATATCAAAATATAAAGTTCCGTAGATGAAAAATTTCTTCATCATCTTGATTATCTATTACTTTGAGCTTTATTTTGTTGTTATTTTTAATGTATAAAATGTTATTATTTTAATAATTTTTTTATTAGATATGAATATATATATTAAATTATTAATTTTTATTTAATATCCGGTTAGTTAATGAATTTGAACCCGATAAATTATTACAATCCGATAATTATCCACTGATCAAAATTCTGCACCCGCCTCTGCACACCACGTTATTGATGTCTTGTAGGGACCCACCTTTTGACACTCATTTCAGTTCCATCACAAAAAAAATGTTAACTGTACTGCACCTGGTGACATGCTGCAAAAAATCACCATCAAAACATTCAATATGAATTCGGCTCTAAATACTACCTACCTACCAAACATTCAATATGCCACACAGTGATTCGTTGGAATAACCAGAGATATGAATCCTGATGTAAATACTACCTATCTACCAAACATTCAATATGCCACACAACGAGTGTGCATTTCCTTATGTTTCACCATTTGAGTAAAAGGCAGGGAGGTGCAAGTACGTACTATGAGAAACAAATATGTGTGATCAAACTAGTGTTAGGCTGTAATTATTCATAAATGTGCCAAAAAAATTAGCAAAGGAAAAATGTTTTGCTTCAGCACATAATTTTGTTACTTGCGTATATATGTTGTCTGGGAGAAAAAAGAAGGTTTTTAACGGCAACTAATTAATTTTATTCAAAAGAGGTGATACACCCTTGATTTAATTAACTCCGTGTTACATTATTTACTATATAATTTAAATAATTTTGTCTCTCATATATGTAGAGAGAGCAATTTTGAAGAATCAGAAATTTCATTTTCAAGCAATCAACTAAGATGAATATCATTTGTATCTGATTCTTAGTAGATAATATGAGTTATCAAGCATACCGCAAGACTTTAAATTAATTTTGAATCAATATTTAAATTTATTGAAATTAAAGCAAAAAAAATTAATATCTCAAAACACAATACCTCAAATGAACAAATTCTTTTTAGAATAAAAAAATAATGAAAAGATAGACTAAAAAAATAAAAAATTAAACAAAGTGATAAAATCTGAAAAACATGGCGGGCCTTTGTACTCTTCTTACTACAATATACTATGGTTGTAACTCGGATTTCGCCCCAACAATATAGTCCTCAAATAAATAATTAATAATATAAAAATTTTCATATATTTAATAAATTTTCATATTAAAATATTTAGACATAATTTTTTTAAATGATAAGTAATAATGATAATTATAATAATTATTATTATTATAATAAATAACATAATTAAATATATAATAATCTATACATAATCATATTAAAAATTGAATCATTTTAAGAGCTAAGTTTCATCTTAAGTATATTACACACATTATTTCAAATGAGGAGAGAGAAACTATTTTATAAACCCTTGAATTCAAGAAGATGAAAATATTTAAATAAAATCAATGATGAAAAAAGTGATGATACATGTTTGAAAATTGTGAAAGCTTAACCCTATATAAAAATTCTTAATTTGGTCTTTTGTTTGCTCAAACGATACATATCTATTTGTGATGTAGATATTTTTTTTTACAGCGTCATTGGATGCTTTTAATGCGATAATCATTAATAACAAAATGAACGGACAAAAATTCTTCCAGTATCATTGAATGTTTTTAATGCTTTTTAATGCGATAATCATTAAATAAAGGTTTGCGTCCCCATCCCAACAACACATTTATTTATATTTATTTTAGAAAAATTCTAATGTACAATCAATTTTGTTGTATTTATTTATAGTACATTTTTTTAAAATATACTATTCATATAGTACATCCCAACTTCACATTGACTGGGATAATCCATTGGATCTTTCATAGCTTTTTAATAGTACATCGGGTCGGATCAATTTTATGGTACATGTACATCCCAACTTATCTTTTTTGAAAAAAAAAATTTTGACGAAAAATTAAACTTAAATCATTCTCTTCTTCTTCATTCACGTGAACTTAGTGAACCTATCACCTATGAACTAGCTTGTTGAATGATGTTTCCTAGACAAATCATTTTTTATTTCTTTTTGTTTTGCGATTTTCTATGGTGATGTAAAACAAATTGAATTCACAAAGTGCATTATATTGTTACAGAGCAGATTTTTTATTTTGATAAATAAAATAAAAACTAAGAAATTATTAAGAATATACTTCAAAGTTGTGCATCAATAGTCTGGACTGAGTTTCTCAGATATTTTTTTAACTAGTTTTAAATACATACAAATATATATAATAATAAAAATATCTAGGACCAAGTTTGAAACTCAGTCCAAACTCCTGAGACTGAGTTTAAACTCGGTCCAAGTCATTCGCGCACATGAGTGTTTTTACTATTTTTTCTATTTTTTTTATTTACCAAAATAAAAAAAAATCTGGCTACAGATTATCCAGCTGATAGCAACTTTAGAATCCGATGACCATTGGACGATTTCGTGTAAGATTTTTTTCATAAGAACTTCAATAATAATATGAGTACGGAGTACCCTATGTGCGGAGAGAAAGTGGGCTCCTTGTGGTACACGTGCAGGAAGCAGGGGTCCGCACGCGCTCCACTGTAGGAATGTTTTACTTTTAATTAATTGATTATTTATAGAGAATGTGATTTTTTTTTATTAGGCTATAATTTATTATTTGAATAACAAAATAAATTTGGAGATAATAATAGTAAATACAAAAAAAAATACGGATTAGATAAAGTCAGATAATAGTCAAAATTGTATTTGTATTCGTTTTAATTTTTTAAATATGAATATAGATATTCTCATATACGAATACGAATAATTTTAGATACAAATACGAATAATATATATTTTTTTTAAGATAAACATAAAATTCGCTTAAAATTTATAAAATCTATTACAATGTACAATAAAATAAGTTTTTCAATGGTATTATTTATTTAAAAATTAATTTTAAAACTTACCATATATATTCAATTATAGTGGTGAATAATATTAATATCAAATAAATTGGGGTAAACTATAAATGAAACCTAATCCGAAAGAATAGATATTAGAGATCTCAAATGTAAAAAAAAATATTAGTAACTGTGCCAATGATATTGAAAATGATGATGATGAGAATAATGAGAATGATAAAAAATGATAATAATGATAATAATGGTGATGATGATGATAATAATAGTACTAATAATAATACAAATATCTATTATAATAATAACAATAATAATACTAATAATAATACAAACATTCATAATAGTAATAGTAATGCTAATAATAATAATAGTTCTAATAATAATGATTATACTAAATTTATACTATGAAACATATTTATAAATTCTAAATTCTAAACTCTAAAATAAATCAAATAAATTCTAAAGATTTAAACAATTATAGAAAAGTATTAACGCCACCAACAAATATAAAATTTCAAGTAAAATTGCATATGAAAAGTGTTAATACATCCAAACACATTTTTTATGTTTTCGGTTTGTTTTATTAAAATTTAAAAATATATCTATCATCAAATTGAGCGTGTATATCGATATACAATCATCACAATTCTTTTATGTAGCACGATCGATCAGATATTGAACAATGAAAAATGATATGGCACTCTCCCTTAATTTTTTAAAAATAAATATTTTTCGAAATTAAAATTTGAGAAAAAAAAATATAAGATATTAAACTCGTTTCATTCGTAATAACAAGCATTTTTTTTGTTGGGGGGGGCGGAGCACATTCAAACCGATATACGGGTAATGAGTTCCACATGTTTAAAATATAAATATGTTAACTTTATTTATCTGAATACTTTACAATTTATATAATTTCATAGGGTTTATTTAAAAGTTGAGCACTATTTTTTAGTTTTTACCCTTTTTAGTTTTGAGAATGATCCGGTGTGCAATGCAAATATACAATGACTGATATCGCAGTCAAGAAAGCAACATATTTGCAATTACAATACTATTTTTATAAAAAACTGTCGCCGCACAAAATCTCGCAGAAAAAGTGCACTCACTTTTACCCTTCTTTTATATTCAGCAAAAAAAAAAAGTGTCAGCCATTTTTTTGGACACTTTCCCAATTATTTATTAACTGTGGATGTATAATTTTCTACTAAAAATA
Source organism: Schoenoplectus tabernaemontani (assembly GCA_037127355.1). Classification (NCBI taxonomy): domain Eukaryota; kingdom Viridiplantae; phylum Streptophyta; class Magnoliopsida; order Poales; family Cyperaceae; genus Schoenoplectus; species Schoenoplectus tabernaemontani. The sequence goes on from CM073747.1 coordinate 5,262,020, forward strand.
CATAGTTGTTAACTGAAAAATTTATGTTTTTTATACAAATTTGTACGAAAATATATAATCTTAATTAATTAACAATTGTGTATTTTTAATTGACAAATATATAACTACACTAATACAGTTAATAAATAATGTGATGGACAACATATTTTTTTTTAGTAAATAAAAGAAATAAATCAATGAAACGGATAAAAATTGTCTCGATTTTTGTTCAACTAGATTGGACCGAGTTTCAAACTCGGTCCCAGTTTTTTTTTACGTTTGTGTGTATTTGAAAATTATAGGAAGCTGACATTGAGTTTAAAACTCGGTCCCAACTTCCTGCTAATATATAGCAACACCAGCCCATTTCTTCTTCATCTTCTTTCAGCCAACCATTTCTTCAAAATCGTCATTGTTACTGTTGCAAGAGTTTTCAACTGAAAATTTCTTTTTCGACAAATCCAGAGCCGAAACACTGATATTCGAGAAGTTACAGCGGCTTGGGAAGCCTAAGGTCTGATATTCTCCCACAAGGTCACGATAAAACATCACGGTGATAAGCAGAGAAATTACGATGTTGTACCACTGGATTGGGGTATCAACAACTATGATGTTTACAACTGAAATGAACTTATCGAGACGGTAATATTCTATACTTATATTTTTATTTTTATTTAACTTCGAAATTTAAGCATTAATTTATAATTTCTATTTGAAATAATAGGGACAAATGGATGAAATAAAATATGAGGTTGAATTAGCGATGACAGAAATTAGTAATTGTTGGTGTCAGAAATCACAATTGATCGGCATCTCATGCGACCACTTGCTTGTTGTTTGTTCATTCAGAAGGCTGGATTACACTCAGTATGTTAGTCCATATTATACCATCCAGTATTACATTAATACATGGTCTGGTCATTAGCGTAGTTATGGCTATAAACGAGATTGACCAATGTATAATGGTCTGATCATTAGTCCAGATCCAGAAAAAATCAACAAAGGAATGAGAAGAAAGATACGCATTCCAATGGTTATGGATGAATGGAGAGTCAAAAAAGGAGATTCTAAGAATGCAATTTGTTTCTACTGTAAGCTTTGTACATGAATCCCAAAAGTTAGGATGTAGAGAAATAATTTTTGTTGTTGTAGTACCTAGTAAATTACGATAAAAATCTGTAACATATTTTCTAAGTATATTTTGATCAAAATCCATTGATCTATCAATCTCTAAAGAAAAGATAAAATTCTTTCTTTTATTATTTGAAGCCATAGTATGAAAAAACTTTGTGTTAGAATCACATTCTAAAATCCATTTCAATCTATAGCCAATATTGCTTCTCTTCTAAATATAATTTATTCAAACCAATCTTAGAGCTTTGAAATGCTAATAATTCTTATTCATTTAAGTCTCGATGCTCATGTAATAAGTGTAATCTATCTAATTCAAACTGAAAAGCAATTTTATCTTTTTTTTTAGAAGCTCTTAAATTAAGTGACCATCCTCTAAGTTTTTTTCTTATAAAATGAAGTTTTAATCTCCATTTCTCTCCAAAATCAACTAGAATAATAAAAAAATTCCACCAAATAGTAAATAAGTCCTTAAATCTATCTTGTTGTAACCATATTTTTTTAAAATTTTATCTGAAAGTGAGAATTGAAAATATTTATAGTAGTACTTAGTATTAAAGGTGTATGATCAGATTGAATAAGAGGTAAAGCCCTAACTAAATAATTATTAAAATGATTATACCAATCAACAGAACTAAAAAATCTATCTAACAATGCAAATGAACTAGAATTAATTGATTTAGACCAGGTAGATCTCCTATTAGATAATGGAAATTCATATAATTCTAATTGAGAAATTAAATTATTAAATTTCAGACTAGTAGAAAATTTAAAAGTTTTCCCACATTTTTCTGTTATTTTTCTAATCATATTAAAGACACCACAAAGCAACCATGATCCATAGTTGAAGTTATGCAAATATTCAAGTTCTTGTAAAAAAAATTTGTCTTTTAGCAGAAATTGTGGGACCATAAACAACAGTGAAATACTAGTCAAAAGAATCTTGTTTATTCCTTAAATGTACAGTAACAAAAAAATTAAGTATAAGTGTATCTAAAATACTATAGAAAGATTCATTAATACCAACATGAATACCTCCTAAATTACCTTCAGAAGGTTTAAAAATCCAATTTGAAATAAATGTACTAAGAAAATTGAGAGTTCTAGGAGGTAGAGACTCAAGTTTAGTTTCCTGAATAGCTACTATATCAATATGATGTTCTAATATATAATCTTTCAAAAGTCATTTTCTTTGAGAATTATCTAATCCCCTACAGTTCCAATAGAGAATATGCATAAGATTAAAAGAAAAAAATCTAGAATACACTAGAAAGAAGACCTAAATAAAATCAAGAACAAAGTTCTAAGATCTCTTCACTAATATCAACTAAAGTCCTATTTTGTTCATTAGCTACTATATCATGTTTATCTTGTATATCCTTGACTATCTTCTTAAATCTCGATTTCAATAAAGTTCTAAATTTATTGACTACATTAATCTTTATATCATCTTGACTACCTAGAGAGAATCCTATGTTCTCAAATAAGGAAATAACTTCAACATCACTAAAATTAACAAAAGGAAAATTGTCTAAGAGAGAAGCAGTACCTAAAACAGACTTAGAAGATGTTGTGTCAAACCGTGAAATTTAATTAAGAATTAAGGATAATTAACATAACAAATAAATTAATTGAACATAAATTTGTAAATAACTTAAAATAACAATTAAAGAAATATAAAAATAATTATACAACTATAAAGAAACAATAGCTAAAGTTAACGATAGAGAAAAATAAAATTTGAATTTAAAACAAATAATTCGATAATTAATTAAACTAAATCGGTTAATAAATAAATAATCACCTAAAACAAATTAAATCAAAAACGTTAACTCATTTAATTTAATATAATCAGAAATTTTCCAAATACTCTCGAGATTTAACCCGGTTTGAATTTAATAAGGAAATAATAACTCACAATAATAACAATAAATATGAGATTTTGTTTAGAAATTAATTAGCAATACAACATTGCCACACGTTTGACCACAAATTTTGTCACAGACAATCCCAAAATAGTGTTTCTCTCTCTCCCTCATTAATACCTCCCACCAATCCCTCTCTCTTCATTTATTTTTTTCTCTCTCTCACTCCCCTACTCTCTCTCCCTTTTCTCTCTCTTTCCACCGACGACTCAAGTCTCTCTGTCGCCCTTTATTTTCTCGCTCGCTCCCGATGAACCCGTCCCCCTTGTCGCTCTTCTCTCCTGTCGCCATTAAGGCGATGCCGTCCTTCACCTCTCCCTCACTCCACTCCTCCGCTCTCACCCGCCTTTGATATCCTCCTCTAGTGGGGTCCCACAAACCCTAGATCGGGTCGTCAGACCTGACTCGGCCTCTTTTCCGTCATTTCTCATGACTGTGCGCTGCCCGCTCCTCTATAAGACCCTTGGCTCCCCTCCTTCTCTCCTGCTGTTTGCTTGTTGTCTCATGTGTTGAGAAGTAGTTCCATCTATTTTATTGTTTTACTGGTAAGAACATATTTTCTTTCTTCCTTTCCTTGTGAATATGTGCCGTGTTTTGAGAAGGGGAGGCCCGACTTGTCAATCCCTGACCCACTTTTCTCTCTTGCTGCCTTGTGCCCTGTTGCCCTCCGCTGCCATCTTGGCTCTTATTCTGGTAAATACTAGAACCCTATGTTCTTCTTTTGCTATCTTCGCCCTGTTAGTTGTGTGTTCTGTCTTGATGGGCTTTAATTGCATGTGTGTGCTTGTATTCTTGTTATGGCTTACTATATGGTCGATTTGATATTTGAATGCACCTTGGTACACTAGTACTGTCTCAGTACCGGTGAGGCGAGGCTTGGAATAGAAATCCGTTTGTGTCTGTCCTTCTCCCTCTCTGACAAGCTATACTGGTTTTGTGGTTTCTGGATTACCGATCATTCATGGTACCTTTCGGATTTTGGTAATTTGATGGTTGTGTGGGTTGAGTTGGGTTGTTGCTGTCATGATGTTTGGTTCTGGTAAAATGTTGATTGGGGTTGTTGGGTTGATTAAATTTGAGGTTATGCTATCTGTTTATTTATCTTACTGGTTTGCCTGTGCTGCTTAAATATGTGGTGTTGTTGCCTGGTACACTGGTGCCTGGCTCGACCTAATTGTTGGTGATGTTTGATTTTAGATTTTGTGGTTTGTTTCTAGACCTTGATTGATGGGTGTTGTTAGCTTATTAGTATGAGACATCTTGGTACCCTGGTACCAACTGGTACAGGGAGGTGAGGCTGTCCCTTACTACTTTATGTTGGTTGCTTGCTGTCTTGTGCTGGTACTCTTGTTGTTGTTTCTGTGCTCCTTGTGTGTGCCTGTGCTCCCCTTGTTGCTTGTACCATGATAGTTATATGGCTCTACTGGTACAGTCTTGGGCCCTGTTCTTTGGCCTCTGTTTGCGTATCTGCTTGCTTGGCTTGTTCTTGTTTCTGCAGGGTTGGACTTTGTTGCTTGGGTTGTCCAAATGAGACCAAATTGAATTTTAGGATGGTTAGATGAAAGTTTTGATGGGCTGGAGAGGAATAATTGAACTTAGGAAGATTAATGGACTAATAAATAATAGTGGGCTTTAAATTAATGGATTAGGCCCATTCCAATTCATCAAGCTTTAATTAACTCATTGGGCCGATAAATCAATCTAATCAACTCGAACTAATGATTAGGATTAGAAAAAAAAATTATAACAATAAGGCCCAATATTAAAAGTACAAAAATAATAAATGGATTAACTTAAAAATGATTAATTAATTGGAAGCCGCCCCGAAAGGTTTGGCGGTATCCATGGACTAAAACGTAAACTTTAAGAAACGGGAAATGATTATATTCCCTGACTGCCCCCGATCCGGGATATCGGTGCATTGGCACCAACGATTTGGTAGTCAGCGTATGATCCCGAACATTAAAACACCAACACATAATAATATAATAACTTTTTCCTTATTTTGTTTTTGTTTTATTCATTTTCCTTTGTTTATTTTATTTATTTCTTTTTAATCCTTTTTATTTCACTTTTATTTTTAAAAATTATTTTCTAACTTATAAAAATCTATTAATCACACTTATATATAATAAAGTAAACTATATGATTTAAAAACATAACAAAAATCATAATTAGGATGTAATTAATATATATATTAAAATATATATTAATCAATTTCTCTATTTTTAAATAATAAATAAGAGAATATTAGAATATAATATTATATATATTATAAATTATATATTAATCAATTTATCTATTTTAAATTAAATAATTGATAATTAAATCTATAAACTCGAAATGTAAATAAAGAATGAACGTATAAACGCGATCAAGAACGATAAACACAACTAAACAGATCGATATGCGAGAAACTAAAATTTCCGACACCGCATAGATGCAGCAAGAATGCTGCTGGAATTTTTAAGAAAAGACGATAAAACCCGAACGACCGTTTACTTAATTATCAATCTAATTTAATTATTAATTGTTAAGTAAATCCAGTAAAACTAATAAGCGTCTAATTAAAATAGGTGATATTGTCGACTCGGATCCACTCGCGGAGTACGAGGTCACTCCTTACCAGACGTACGCGGACACCGACCCCGAGGCCGGTGTTCTACCTCCGGAGTAGAGCGACTCCGTGATCCTCACCAGCACTCTCAGGTATGGTTTCCTGGGATTTAATCTTTTTTCTTCAGAATTAGGAACCCAAACCGAAAACAAAATATTTTTTAAAATAAATCTGAATTGCGGTGTTTTTGTCCAAGTTAACTAGAGACTGAATCTGATCTGTCATTTGCATCCGGTAAATTGACCAGCATATTTGAGACATACCCGCATTTACATGTCATATCATGTCATACTGCACATAGACAGGATAGGAGTAGGATCCGGGAAATAGTCCCGAGATAGGATCAGATAGAATTAAATAATTCAAGTTGTAGATTATAATTATTAGGAAAATATTATTACTATCACTAATTATTAATTAAGTCAGGTAGTGAATCATGCATTAAATGCATGGGAGTCTTGAGAGGCGGGCCGGTAATTCTCGGTCGGAGTTGCCTTGCATAACTGAGACCGTTGTGGTTACGTACGGTGACCCATAGGCCCGTAGGACCCACCGGTCTGTATATGCACTGCGCATCCTCGCCTGTCGGGTTATCCACCGATCCCGTCATTTGGCGGGTTCGACTGTGTCAGAGTGTTTAATTTTTGATCAATACTATATTATTATTATTCTTAATATAAATAAGAATGTTAATCCAAATTTGAGCGATCAGGATACCTTGTCTTTCAGTATTTAGTGTGGGCGGCCATATTCAAGATTGAAATCTACTCCGAGATATTATATTATTTTATTTATCCGGCTTATTTAGGATCCTGGTATTGTCCGAAGGGCTTTCTCCTTTGGCCCTTAGTTGGTACAGAGAAAGTCGGGATGCGGTCCTCTAGCCCTAGTGGGTACAGTGTAGGCTCCCATTTGTATATATTTTGTTTTGATATTTTACGGGATGCGGTCCTCTGACCTTTGGTTGGTACAGTGTAGGCTCCCCTTTGTTTCCGATTTGTCAATTCACGGGTAGTTATATCCTTTGGCGATATGACAACCGAAAGCATAAATATTTAAACCCCTTTGCTCATATTATTATTATTATTATTATTATTATTATTATTATTAATAATAATATTATGTGAGGTGGATCATCAGATTCGAATACCGAGTACGTGCTTTTAGCCGTCACTCTTCTAGGGTGTTATCGCTCGGGTGGCGAATTTTCCCGGGGTATTCGGGGCATGGCGCCCGCTTACTCGAAAATCCTAAGTTTGTAAGTTGGGCCCGAATACGTGCCCGCTTAGGTAAGTCACAAGTCCAGGGCCGATCACGTGCCCGCTTGTGGATGGACTGATGATCTGCAACCGGGTTATATTTATACGGGTGTTTTAAATCTCGTACCTTATACATATTTATTATATATTATATCCGTATTTTCACTGATTTTTCATTTCGGGTTTATTTGCCATTTCATCTCATTCATATAGGAGTTTTCTCAAATGTGCATAAAGTATTGTTATACTATATATAATTAATATAATGCATTTAAAATACAGTATCGGTATTTTGGTCCAGTCTAGGAAAGAAGATAAAATCTTAAAATTTGGATCTAAATCCGTCTTGAGTAATTTTTAAATTACTCACGTTTCCACGGTGGTTGTGGGATCCGGGTATTACAGTGCGGGATTGAGTGTGGATGAGAGTGCTAGGTGCGGTCTGCTGCGATGACGAGGGATACTTCGCCACATTTGCAAGTGAGTCGGGTAGTTGGATAGGATTCATCGGGTTTTTGAGTCTTATTTCTTTCTTTTGGGTTTTTGTTTGAGAGATTCTTTGCCCATTCCGATGGAGCTAGCCCACTTTATGTAGGCGTTGTATTCTCTTTGTTCATTAAATTTGTATGGTCATGTATATTTATATTATTATTGTTTTGTTTATTCTGAGATTTACTTTATTTTTATTCACTTAGCATTTCGTACGTGCGTCTCGTCGTGCGTACGTGGCGGGATTAAGCACCACTAATCCGTTTTAATATTTCTGGGTGTGACATGTTGTACCTTTGGAAGAGCTAGTGTTAGTGGTATATTTTTGCTGAAGTCTAGAACTATGTCTAGGTTCCTGAATTGCTTTACGCTTGCCTTTGTCTTCAGAATCAGCGTACACCACCATCTGCTGAGAAGCCACATTGGCTTCCCATGGGTCCCAATTGTCCTCACGTGAAGTTAGGTTCTTATTAGGTTAAGGAACAATAGTCACAGAGGTAGTAACATAAGTCTAATCTGATTATCAAGGAGGTCTTCATCAGAAGAAACTACTCCCTTAGAAGGGAGCTGAAAGGATGAGACATGTTTCAACTGAGATGGTAGAGCTACATGAGGTAGAGATGCAATAGGGGTTGGCTGAGGTAGAGGAATGGGTTGAGGAGTAAGTTCTATTATAGAATGTAAGGTATCAATCTGAGTAGGAGGAATGAGTTAAGAGATAGGTTCAGTGATGATAGTATCAACAGACTTAGAAACTAGCATCTGAGAGACTGGAGTAGTAGTTTTACTCTGTCGGTATTGTTTTGTCCGTTGAAAAGCTAACTCATCCTATACTTTAAACAGTAAATCGTAGAACCTATGAGAACCATCATCATCTATAAAAGCCATATTTCTATAAGGAAGAACTACTTCTTTCGATTTCACAACCACCCTAATTCTCAGTATAGTAAAATCAATGTGTTCCTAAAAACGTGGATCTGCCTCAAGAAAATAACAACCTAATTCTAAAGCTATCATGTTAAAAACTTTCTCCTTCCATAGATGAGGAGGTAACTCAGTAATATTCAACCATAAGATCATCGGATCCATACCACCATCAAACTTTTTAAAATTATAGGGTTCAACAACAAACTGCACATCACCTAATATTACCTCCCCTTTTCTAAAATACTATGACGCAAATCTTCATTCGGTGGCTCAATGAGATATTTTTGTTTAGGTAATGCTCTGGCCATCCATGACCAGCCAGGAAAGGGAAATTTTTGCTGAAGGTAGGTTTGGATGAAGATCGAACCTGTACCTAACTCATCATGAAAAATCAGACTATATTAAATGGTTTCTCGAAACTTTTTGGTTGCTGGAGTAGGATAAAACTTCAAGATTGGTAAAGCATTGGCTTTGGTAATAGCTTGAGTAGAGAGTTTTGATGGTGGTAGTTGAAACATCGTGATAGATTTGCACTGATGAGAACGATGACCTAAACGACCACAAGCAAAATAAACTAGAGAGTTACGGCACTGAGGAGCTACGTGACCTTGATCACCACACCTAAAACACACAGATTGTCCTAGCGATTTGTGGTGTTGTAAAGAAGTGAGTTTTGCCCTAGCTCTCGCCGTAGAAGGGAGATTAGGTTTGGAAGAAAGAGACGGATCTTTAGGGTTATGAAAATGCATCGCTCGAGCAACAGCAGAAAAAGATGTCTTTTGAAACGATTCTCCAGTCAGAACAAACGGGAGAGGCAATGAAAGAGCTTGCTGAACAGGAAATGGAGATAAAACAGGAGGTTGTGGTGTAGGAATCAGTGCTAGTGGAGAATGCTTCGGGAAAGATGAATCGACCAGCGAGATCTGTGGAGGCGGTGGTGTAACGAGTAACTGAGATGTAAGAGTAATAAATTGTTGCATTGTAGACTGTAGAGTAGAAAAGAGAATGTTGTAAAGAAGAGTGAAGTTGAGCCATTTCTTGAAATTCTGGTAATAGGCCGAGATTCCGGTAATGCTGACTATTAGTTATATACAAAAGGTTGCACAGTTTCCTAATCAGTCTTGCATGTGATCATAATCCACAGAACCAGTAAACATTGTCCCAAGCAATTCGAGTCCAATACATAACAAAACATCCACAAAATTTGCGGTGGGTGGGATGCTAAAAGGTGGTAACCGACAAACCCAATTACACAAGTGACCAATTTTAGGCGTAAAACAAGCTCTATAAGAGCTGTGCAATCACAACCCAGCTAAATGCACTGTATAATAATGGGCTTAATAAATAATAAAAGGTCAAATTGGGCCTCATTTATGTGTGGTCGCAGTAGCACCTCCATCTCGCCATGAAGCCATGCACCATCCATCGAAATATGGGGCTGAATTCAGATAGGTTAGCTATCATAATTCATTCATTTTATGTTGTTTTTATCTAAATCAAAAGATACACAACGCAACAAGTTCTTTACTGGTACTTTACTGTATCAGACAGAACTAGAAAATTCTAGGGATAAATATATTGAGATAAAAATTAGAAAAACTCCTTATAGGAGAGAGTCGGGCCTCAAGAGTCAAGAGAAAGGGTGGTTATAACAAGCCTATACCGACCGTTTTTTACGGCTTCTTTTATTAAGGGCTATGTAATAAGCAGAAACGGGAGAAAGGCCCCCAAATTCCCTGTTTATGGTTTATGTTTGCATTTAAATCTTGTATAGAGTTCAATTGCGGACCCAACAAAAGATGTTGATAAAAACAATTTGTTTTCCCTTTAATCTTATAATAGCAAGTTATGTATCTACAATTTTTAATAGAAAGATATGTTGAAAATATTTAATTCAATCATTAAATTAATTTCAGTAATTTTATAGGTATATATGTGATATAATTATATATTAAATTATGGAATATCAATTGATCAAAACCCGAATTAAAGTGATCAAATTAAGTATATTATCGAATAACATATATATCATGAGAATTTAGTCCTTAATATGTAGAATGTATATTTATAATTTAATGTTTCGGTGATGATCTGAATTTTTATAAAATTATGATTACTGATATCAAGCTATTGATCCCAAAAAATAATTAAACACTTGTATAATTGTCAATGTTGAATACATAAATGGTTGAAAATTTTGTTTCACAAAAAAATCTCATTAAATGAAGCTCTCAATCTGTGAATTAAATGGAGAAGAATTCAAAAAGTAAAATTGAATTATTTTATTGACTATTATGAATTCATAAATTGTTTGCCGTTGTATAAAATAAAAGCTATTGTTGTTTTTTTATAAATTCGGTTGGTCATCTAAAGTATACTAACCCAACTGAATTTATAAATTTTCATTCGTCTTTTAAATATATTCAAATTAAGTGACATACGCAATTTGATTGGTTGTTGCAAAATAAAGGAAAATGAACAGACAAGTCTGACATGTAAAAGTCGGTAAGTATTTGTGAAATAAATACAAGATATAAGTATACGCAGACAGACAGAGAGACGTGCATATACAGATATGTAGACTCAATTATCAACCCGACCCAACTGGTTAACCTGATCTGACCCGATATGATCCGAAAATAAATGAATCGGGTATGAGTTTAATTTTTTTTTTATCCGAATCGGGTCGGGTCGGGTCGGATTCGGGTCAACCCGACCCGATTAATTATGTTTTTTTGAAGTAATTTATGTATTAGTACTAATTAAAGCTTAAATATACACTAATTATATACTAATTAAGATTAATTATAAATTAATTAATATTCAATTACTTAAAATATATAAAAATAATTAATAAATATTTAATTATTTTATATGGGTCGGGTCGGGTTGACCCGTGTCCCGATTGGGTCAGGTATGGGTTAAGATTTTTTTTACCCTAATTTAATCGGGTCGGGTTTGGATCGGATCAAGAAAAATAATAAAATAATATGACCTGACCCGAACCCGACCCGACCCATTGACGCCCCTAATGACTAATGTAGTATAGTTTAGTATTTTAGAATTTTGAAAATAACATAGAAAATTATTTAAAAAATTAACATTATATTTGTTTCTCTTGATCTCTCCATCGGATCTCAAGAAAGATCACCACAAAAATTAAGGAACTCAGTAATTAGCAGAGATGAATATCTGTGGAAGCTCAAAATTATGAAATTAGATATTTTAAGTTAAAATTAGATGATTTACGATTTTGAAAATTAAAAACTTAATTCAAAAATAATTTAAATAGTAAATTCCATCAATATATATTTCTTATATATTTTTTGGTGTATATATTCCTCATTGCGGGATCGGAGGCTTTCTAGGAAGCAATCCATCCTCCCCAGAGAGAAGAAGTAATATACAATAGATATATCAAATGGTACATGTTATTACAAAAGTAGATTTTGGATGGAGATTTCGTGATAACTTGACAACTAATTTCATATAAATTTATAAAAAATCATAAAAAAAAATATAAATATATTTTTTAATTTATAGATTGATTGTGTTTCAAATTTGATACAACTTGAGTGTTATTTGATGTGTCATCAAAGACTATCTCACTATCAAATTATATGATAATTTTAACAAATTAAATTTAATATTCTTTGATTGAATATCGAATGAAACTCTAATTGCATGAATTTGAAACGATCTATTAAATTGATTATCGAAATTGTTAACAAAATTGCTCGCATTTGGCAAGTTCTTTAGTGTAAGTTCTTCAAGACCCGCTATTTTGAGATAAATTAAAACAACTCCGTATAAGCCTCAATCTTGAAGTTGAAGCACCCAAACATTACAAGTTATGTTCTTACGCTCAAAACTTCACCTGCTTGCATAATAAATGAAAACAATTTGACCATTTTAATTCATAATTTCATAATATTTTAATACTTCACAGCAATGCCTTGATAAGAACATAGTATCAATTATACTTCATTTTTTTCCTTTTGCCAAACTTCATTTGTCAACAATAAAAATATAATATTTTTGCAGGATTACACGGGTAAAAGGAGCAGCTCATGTATATACCTACTTTTATTTTGGTCTTTGCTCTGTTTCTCCTATTTCATCATCGAATTGTACCATAACCAATTAATGTAAGCAGGAATGCTTTTAGTTATGATCTGGCATGATCCGTATGGTTGTGGGGTTACTATACCTGGTTCAGAGATCAAACAGCTATATGCAACTAGAACTTGATGAGCGATATTTCTTGAAAGAGTTGAAAACAAAGCGGTGAAATCAAGTGTGAAATTTGAACTTGAGCATAACGTATTTCTTTAGAAAAATAACAAGCATCTATCTACTCCACAGAAAGAGATATACAAGGGGACAGACAAGAGGCATCTTCCAACAGTGAGACAGTAAACACAATGTTTTTCCAAGATCTAAAAGCATTTCAACAATTTTAACAGTCTCTAAAGGTGGAAGGTGCCCACAAGTCAGACAAGAAAAACCAAAAAATTCCCCCACGAAACCTGCTCACCTAATAAAGCCAAACATTCCCAAACTATTTTCAAAAATACCCTAGAAATCAATTAATCCAGCAAACCATTCTTCATAGCCTATCACACTATCAGCCTTCAGTAATCTGCACAGCAATTTAGGCAATTAAAGTCAATAACCAAATAAGTTATCAGAAAAATGAACAGACACATTCCCTTAAATTCAATAAATTTCTTTAAAGTATATAATGCCAATATTTTATTTTATTTTATGTCAAATGGTGCTAACTTTCTTAACTCATAATTAATACTACATTTAAATTGTGGCTGTTTCATATGATCCAAATTAGTATATAAAAAGTAACATGAACTTTGACTTCATCAGCCATCAAGATATGGATATTTTTTTACTGTTTTTGTCAATACTATTGGCTAGTGACATACCAAAATAAAGCCAAAGAAATGCATGCCAAAATAAAGCCAAAGAAATGCATGCCAAAATAAAGCCAAAACAAATACAAAATTTTGTATGTAGGTAATGTATGAAATTGTATAAGCATCCCTCAATTAACTTCACTATTTGATTGTTTGAAAATTTATTAGGTTTAATAATACAGATACTGTTTTGACATAAAAAAAAAAAAGCATTATCAGAAGATACTAATAATGCACTTTTTTTAACACTTGTGAATGCTAGTATGACATTTGAAGTTACATGGTTTATTTTAGCTCTCCTTGAGGGCTGCTAATTTCCGTCAAAGAGAGAGAAAACCTTATCCCTTTCATACTGTGTCAATTTGACATGGTACCAATTGGGTCCACTACAAGTAATACCAATTGGATCCACTACAAGTAAACGCACTAACAGGTTGGTAATCCCACTGGGTACCCATTTGGTTAACCAAACAGTTCACAACAGAAGCCTGATTAGATCTGGCAAACAAATTAATGGGAATAAAAATGGAAAATCAAGAAGCTTCCAAAAGTCAAGGAATATTTACCATCTTTCTTTTTGACAAGATTTCTGGCAAACAGCAAGCAGATCACCAGAAATCCCAAACCAACAGCAGAACCCAGCACAATTGCAACTGTTTTCGATGTCTGTTGACCTGAAAATTTACAGAAAAATAAAAGATTATAAGTGAACAATATTGTCAATAAGCTCTATCGAATTTAATCAATTGATAGTTCTATGCACACGTGAGTTTGAATTTAATGAGTCATCACACCAACCAAATCCTATTAAATTGACATATATAACTAACAAGTTGCCAAGATTAAACAGATATTGGATCGGCAACGGCAACTATAAACAATCACCAAATCAACATTCGGAAAGAACCATGAACACCTACCACAAGTTTCCAAAAGCAATCGCAAACACTGAATTAAGTACCACCCCGTACAACTGATTCTTAATTCCACTCGTATCACTTTCTAAAATAACTTGGGAAAGACTCAATATAATTTTTTGGCAGCCGCTGTCAACATTTTCAAAAAAAAAGGAACTCAATATAATTTTAAAAAGAAAACAGAGAGATGAAATGAAAGCCCCAATCAACAAGAAGAGGCAATGAATAGATACCTCCACTGCCGCCACCATCAACGCCACTGCCGCTGCCACCGCCGCCACCTATACCACCATGTGGAACACCATTAGGGTAGTAGTTATAGCTAATGTAGCACTTGTCGAGGTACACCTGGCCTGAGCTGGCACCACCACACTCGACCTCCGACTTTTGCACAGCCTGGTTAATACACTCAGCGCAGTCACCACTAGACAGATCACCCTCACATTGTGCCATTGCATACACCGATTGGAACTGTGTAGCATAGAAACCAACCCCGCCACCAATCCCGCTCTCCAACTGAGCAAATGCAGTGTCACGTCTCACCTCAAAATCGCCACCCCCGCCTCCCGATCCGCATGTCTTGTACAGCAATTGAGTTCCAGAGACCTGAGGGAAACCTTGGATTTCGTACAAAGCAAGGCAGCCAGTGAGCTGGACTCGAGCAGCTGCAGCGGTGAGCCCGCAGAGTTGAGACCACATGGGGAAGGCTTGGCTGACGCAGGAAGAACAGTCGGAGGGGCTAAGGTCGCCTCGGCACTGGAAGAGGCCGAAAACAGCGCCGCCACCGCCGCCACTGGAGCTGGAGGCGGAGGAGGTGGTTTTGTAGAACTTGGATGAGGCGGATTGGGTGGTGAGGGAAGAGGCCAGGGCGGAGATAGCGGAAGTGATCCCAGAATTGCCCGAGGTCTGGTTGGAGCAACCCTTGTAGACCAGGTCAGTGTAGCTGGCGCCAGCGACGGGGATGGCAATAAGAGAGAGGGAGGAGAGAGAACAGAGGATGAAGAATAGTGCGCGGTGGCGGGCTTGAGAAATGCCCATCTAGGGTTTTGGTTCGCTCCACTTCTCTCCACCTCTCTCCTCTCTCGGCTTCTCAGACTGAGTGCTGCTATAGCTCTCTCTCTCTCTCTCTTTTTTCTTTCACTGATCCTCGGTCTCTCAGACTCTCACCATCTTTTTTAATTCTTTTTCTTTTTTGCTTTCATTATATAAATGTCGAGAAGGATAGAGACTGGTTCACCATTCACGAAAGCACAGCAAGAGAAGGTACATCTCCGTTCGGAACATAAATTGGCAACAGAGTCAATATAGATACGGTCGATGTTAAAATTAATATCGACTTTTATATTTAAATTAATATTAAAGTTAATGAGTTCAGTATTCAACTCATTTTATATTATTAGTATAGAGTTCAGTTCGTTGTGTGGATCCTCTTTAATTTTAAAAAATATTTATATTTAATATTAATTTTATATAATTAAAAAAATATATTTTACTTAAATATAATTAATATTTAAATCAATCATAAATACTCTTAAATTTTTAAATAAATTTAATTTATTATTTAATAAAATATAATATTTTTTTCTAAAAAAGGTCGTACAATATTTAGTTTTTTTAATAAAACTTAATAATAATTGATATTTAATTATTTGATATACAACTTATTTTTACAAAATAATTATATTTAACGTTAAATTTATTATAAAAATAATATATGTTACTTAGATATAATTTTATATCTAAATCAATTATAAAAGCTTAAAGATAATGTATAAAATATAATAGTTTTTCTTTCTAATTAAGTTTATATAATGCGTAGTTTTATTTTTATAATGAAACTTAATAATAGTTGATATTTAATTTATATGATATACAATGTTATTTTTTAGATTTTCTATAAATGTATGATAAAAAAAAATAGCATATGAAATGAAAAGGAAGAATAAATTTGACTAAAATCTGAAATGTCGTTTTGTAAAATCAATTAATCTCAATCATAAATTAAATATAAATATTTCGGTCATTACACATTATCTGATAATATTAATGGACATCTCTAATACATACATTCTTTGTAATATAGTATAGATATTTTTATGCTTCTTAATATTAACTTAAATATTAATTCATTTAACTCAATAATAATGATACTATATAAAATAAATTAAATAATAAATTTATTAATTTAAATACTGACATAGATATTAAAGTGACATGAATTTTAATATACACCGACCACCGTAACGTTTTTGCGGCAGCAAAATACAAAGAAACCATTCGACTACGTAACAGTTTTCTTCGTGCGTTCGTGATCCAGGTTCTTCCATATTCAGGCATGACGGCTTTCTCGGGGAATATTCATGTAATATACACCTAGAGTAAACCGTACAAGGTAAGACCATACCTTTTTGAATGGAAATTTCGCAGAAATTTCAACCTTTTGGGCTGTTGCGTCGCTGTGCTGCTCGTGCTCATGCCTTGTGCAGCTGCGATTGTTCCGGTCCTTAGCAGTCTCTAGATTACAGATGTTAGATTCCCAGTGGTCCTGGTACAGTCAAAAAGTATTTCTTGGGAGAAGTAAGTAACTGGAGATATGTGCTTCAAAACCTGTTTATTAATGCTCGGATAGGGTTCAAATGGGTCGGATAAATGGTTCAAATGTGCTTCAAAGCCTTTTATTAATGCTCGGATTTATATTTATTTTAATTAAATGAATATGAATACTGATATTTTTAAATATGAATATGAATAAAAATAATTTTGAATACGAATATGAATAGTGTGTTTATATTATCAAGTAATTATAAAGTATATCTAAAAATTATAAAATTTATTAAAATATATAATAAAATAAATTCTTCAATATTATTATTTATTTAAAAATATGTTATTAATTTTAAAAATATTAAAATGCATAATATCTATCTAATTATAGCATAAATATTATTATTTTTATGATATATATTAAATAATAATTTATATAACTAGTTATTCGATACATATAATTAAGATGAAAATTCATATCATTTTTCATCCCCAGATATTTAGATATAAATATTCATATATAAATTTTTAAATACAAATTAAATACGATCGACTATTATCCGTATTCCGGACTACTCCAATTGGTTTGGTTCTCGTTTTGCAAAAAAAGCTGATAATTGTCCCCGCCAATTTTAATCTTGGGACAAATCTTCCTTTTTTTAAAGAGATGTCATCATGGCAAGGCAAGGACCTCAAATCTCGATTAACAATCAGATTATAATCACATTATCTTTATCACCATTTTTTTAGTTATTCATGAGTCCAATGAGTTTTCATAGGGAAAAAAGTTATTTTGCAAAATATCCATGTCTTGATAAGGGAAATAAGTCATAATTTTGCAATGCAGTTACATATCAAGGAGATAGAGTTATACTATATACAAGAAAATGGACTAGAATAATAATGATGGAATGGATAGGAAATTTTGCAATTAAAACTTCTAATATAATCAAGAGGAATTTTTTTTTTATCCGGCAACAAAAAATCTTCAAATTTGTCGTTGTTTTCTCTTCTAACTTTTTATTTTCAGCAATATTTTTATCCTCAACTGTTTTCTCTTCTAACTTTTTATTTTCAGTAATATTTTTATTTTTTTAAGTCTTTATATTTCACGATCATATATGAAAATTTCAGTAAGTATGAATACCTCACTAATTATATATAAATATTATTCACTTCAAGTATAAACATGCATACTAATATTTCATATTTTTTGAATGAGAGGTTGGATGCAAAAGGTTATGACGTTCATCATATTAAGAATGAGTTTTATGTTGCTCAAGGTGTTCATACTTTTCATCATGAATGTTCATATTTATTATAATAATGAAATAGAGGAAAGATATTTTTTTATGAAAATAAATGTATTTTCTCTCTTTTTTTTATCGAACACGGATCACATATCTAGATGGAAGAAGAGTGGAATTGATATTTTACTTGCTGAACACGACAAAAATAAGGTAAAAGGTATTTAAATTCTTTACTTTTAGTTCACTGTTGACAAAAATCACACATGACAATATGACAAGATGACTTTCGAAAGGAAAAACCAGATAAACATTCAATATATGGGAGTCAATCGACCTCATATATATTATCAAAATATCAATAATAATTTTAGATTAAAAAATACTATTTAGCCACCAAAATTGACTCTCATTTGTTTTGTGATTTATAGTTGACCCTCGTGCTTCTCTAAAAATGATAAATCAAAGTAGTACATATCTTTATTTATATATCGACCCGGTAAAAAAAAATCACCTTACTAGACATATAACTCCCAAGTACATTCAAGGAGGATCTTCAAAGATATCAGCGTACGATCGAATGAAACTTCTAATAAATTAATAGTGTGTTGACAGATTTTAGTAATAATATGATTTATTAAATTAATATTATTAAAAATAAGAGTGAGAAACGTAAAATTTCAAATATACGAATGGCGCATCACTTGCATGCGCTAAATGCGCATTGCTTGAATTTTTGAATTTACGAAATGCGCCCGTCGGTGGCGCGTTTCATTTTTTTTTTTTTTTTCGAACGCGCATCGCCGGTGGCGCGTTTCCTTCTTATATATACAAAACGCACGCAGGCGCAAGTGAGATGGAGGCGTTTCATTATTTTTTTTGAAACGCGCCACTGCCAGTGGCGCGCTGCCATTCGTATATTTGAAATTTTACGGTTTTGAGTCTTATTTTTAACAATATTAATTTAATAATACTTATTAATAATAAAAACTGGTGTGTTGATGTGTTCCTCTTTGACTGCCAGACTTGCCAGTCCTAACGAATTTGCCAAAAAAAAATAATAATAAATCACATAAACATCCCTTAAAGACTTAAAACATAATTTTTTTATCAAATTGATTTTTACAATATTATTTTTCTATTAAATTAGTTCTTAAAGTTTCAAAAAAGTATAATTGTGATCCTCAAAGTATCACTTTGCGAACTAAAATGATTCTTAAAATTTCAAAAATATCATTTAGTCCTCAAAGTTTAACTAACTTATCATTTTAGTTCTTAAACTTTTTTATTTATAATAAACTGGTCATATCATAACTAACTTTTTTATTTGAGAAACATATTTATAAATATTATATTAATTAATATTACAATAATGAGAATATTGTTTTTATTCTTACATGCATACTAGTTTCAGTGCTAAAAAATGTTATGATTATGAGAATATTATTTTTGAATGAATTTTAAATTCAAGACCAATTTGGTATAAATTTAAACTTTAAGGTTCAATTTAAAAAAAGTGATAATTTAAGGACCAATATGATAAAATGACAAAACTTTAAGAATCATTTATATAATTTACTCGAAAAATAAAATAAAATAAAATATGCTTTTGATTTTAATGAAGGCCGTACCGGAGCTCCAGATTTCTTGACAAACACCTAATTAAAATTTCCTCTGGTGTTCGTTTTTTTAACTGCCAGCTCTTCAATCCTCATTTCCACTGAGAAAATTATGCTAACAGAGCTGTCAACGGATATTCAAAACCCAAAAGTTCCATCCAAATCCGGGAATAAATCTTGAAAAGGATTCAATTTATTTTTTAGATTCGTTTATTTGAAGCTTGCATGATCTGAACTGAAACTGTTAAAAAAATTATTTAGATTTTAATACAAGATGTATATAATAACTATTATTATTTTTCCTTAGCAAACTTAATAATCATAATTCTAATAATTTAATTTGCCTTAATAACAATTAGATCGCATTCATTTAAAAAAACTAGTTAGTTAAATTAGTATTTTGATATTAAGTTATACTTTGTAATGTAAATTGTATACATTTTATTCATATTAACCATGCAATCTATTATTTTAAATATCTGAATAAAAAATATGTTGCAAATCTGATTCCTATGTAAAATGGATATGAATTTGTTTGAGTCCTGAAATTTTAATTGAATACGGTTTCACATTTAAATTCCCAAATTTTTTTATATATAATAATTATAAAAATCATATTATTAATAATAAGAGTGATAAAAGTAAAATTTTAAATCTATGAATGGCAGCGCGCCACTGCCAGTGACGTCTTTGTGTAAACGCGCCACTAACAATGGCGCACTTGCCTAAAAATGAGTTTTTGATCACTATAAATACACACGCAGGTATCTATCTGCGCGGTTGCTATTTGTAGGAGATAAACGCGTTACTCTCAGTGGTGCGTTTCAGTAAAGACGTCACTGGCACGCTATCATTCGTAGATTTAAAATTTTGCTTTTATCACTCTTATTATTAATAATATGATTATTATAATTATTATATATAAAAAATCTGTTTAATCCCGCTAGATCCAATATGAATCTGACCCCCCGACACCTGTGTGTGCTAAATACTGAGATTAGTAGAATACGGATTTAAACAAACGACTTGATGCTGCTCAGCTCATTCCTAATTAATGCTTTGAGATGTTGATTGATGTATAAATCGCACATTGTGACTGATTAGTGCACGAACATTATTTAATGGGGTCCGAGAGGGGAGTTTGAATGGGAACGGAACACTAGAGAACAGCGACAGGGAATTGATTGTTATGTTTCTACGTACAAAGTTGAGTGCAATTTAGCGATTTACAGATCCGGAAGGGTGGTAGTTGGAAACTCGGCGCTTGGGCTTGCAGTCATTGATAAAATAAAAAATAAAATTTATTTAACAAAAATAATTTAATATTTAATGTATATTATTTTATTTACTTAATGATTTAATATATGTTCCAAATATAATTTTTATATTTATTATTATTTTATAAGATTTATAAAGAAAAATATTTATTTTATATTATTTTGTTATATTTAGAACAACGGTATTTTTATTTATTTTGAAATATATTCAATGATCTAGGAATCATTTTAAAAATATATAATTAATGAATAACAACATATTAGAATTTGATTCGTTATTTTGATATGAATTGTGGAATTTGTTCACACGATAATTCTATTTCGAACTATTAACGAATCGAACCGAACAGTTCGAACTTTTAACGAATCGAATTTCGAACTACGATTTGAGTTTGAAATGTCTATCTATTTCGAATCAAACTAGTTCGAAATAGGTTTCAAATCAAACTCGAACACACGTTAGTTCATTCGTGTTTGATTCGTTTGCAGCCCTAATTAGAATAAAAATAAACACAAATTGAAATTATTTTTAAATATATAATATTTTTAAAAATTTCATGAATATAAATCTATATCATATAAAATTCTTTTACATATGAAAATATATGTTAAATGAAAAAACTAAATAAAAATAAATAAATAAAGCATAGTAATGTAGATGAAAAAGAAAAAAATAGAAAAATAAGGTACACAAGGGCATTTTGTTGAACAATTTAGAGGGGAAAGTATTTTATTTCAAAATTTTTGAAAGAAGGGCAAAATATAAAATTGCCCAACTTACACACCTTATGCACGACAGTGTATTAAAAACTAAGAGAATTCAAAATATATCATAGAATTTAACGGACTTAGATCAAAGTGATATGTTGCGATCATATCATGTCATATTTAGACTAAGTGTGGTATAATTGGCTATTGACATATAGTTAATTAATAAATATAAAATATATCTCTCAACTATATAAACCAACAAACATAATATAAATAACCAAGCATGTATATCTAAAATAAATCATATACCTAGATACTTCATATTCATAAGAACATTCTAGTTTTATCCTCTGAGTTATTAGTGTAGTTTGCATTCCTTCCGATACATACCACATTTAGTGACTCGACCCGTATTTATAGTATTTGATCTGCATTAGTGGATTCATGGTGCTTTTCTAGACACACACCACATTTTTTTATGTTATATTTCTAAGATATATACATCATTTTTATTGTTCATTTTATTTTTAGGATCGAACCAACTTAATTTTAATTGGTCTAGATTACCAAAATACTATATGATTAAATCGTGCGCTTGCGAATGATTATTAGGACTTAATTTGTTAAGTTACCAAAATCACATCAATAATTTATCATTTGGGTAAATAACAAGTCAAGTGAGTTTTCAATGGATAAATACTTAAATTTAAAGAATCGAGGGAAAAAATTTCAATTAACCAAGTTTCCATGAGTCCATACTCAATATTGATACTCTCTTCTAAATATTCAATATTGAAGGGTAAATATGATACTCTCTTTTAAATAAATCAAGTTGATCTTATTTGATTTGAATTTGAATTTAAACCGATATAACATCTTTCATAAGGTCAAACTTACTTGTCTGATCTGATGCAATCCGTTCGAATCCATCTAACCGCCTGATTGCCATCTATCCCTATGGGAAATCACCTAGAAAAAAAAAAGAGGAAAGGAAACAAATGAAGAAAGTATTGAAAAAAAAAATTGCGTATTCTTGAAATATGTGAATTTAGCCCGTTATGCATCAAACAGTGGAGGTGGGGAACGGTCACTTGCTCCGTTGCAAAAGGAAAAAAAGGGTTGAGGTGTTGGTGAATAAGATATGTTTGGATCCTGCAAATAAATAATAAATTAAATTATGTGAGTGGTGAAAATTGTAGACGCGACAATAATTAAGTTATTAAATCTCTATCTTTCATTATGGGTTTAATGCAGGTTTTCCAAGAGAATTTTATATTAAAATTTTATTTTTCAAAAGAACATCTTCCTATAAAATATATCCTCTGTGTCCCGATCTCGCTCCCATGCTCTCGAGTCCTCGTAATATTTCAATTTTCAAACGTTGTTTTCCTTTTTCCCCTTAGCAGCATCATTTACATTTTAGCAATTTTTATTTTGATGTCCGAACCCTACTCAAAGAAGTTAGAAATTGATGTGATAATGCATTAAAAAATATTTTTTTATAAGACTATCAACAAATAATTATCTTTTCACCACATAATATTATTATCAACAAAAATATTAATTTATGGTTGTTTAGACACACTTCCAACTCTAATTTAGATATTTATTGTTGTTTAGACACGCTTCCAACAAATTAGATGATTGCAACTATATATGGACATTTCTTTACAAAATTAATAAAAGTAAAACTCATATGGAGAGGCGGAGGAGAACTATTTTGAGGTTGCATGGTGGTTTATGGTGGTGCAAATCATATTGCTATGTATGTATTGCAGTCTACAGCTAGAGAACTTCACTAGCATTTGATTTACAAGATTGCTGTTAGATGTACATCGGATCTTGACGGGGATGATGGAATGGAAGCAATTGAAGCTAGGTCAGATTATTTAGCAATTTTAATTGCAGCGAAATGTAATAGAAAATAAATTTTATTTAATTCATATTTGTCTGAAAATTTTCTAAATTAATGACCAAACAAAACAGGGTTTTTAAAAACCTGTCTTTTACTACAATAGGAAAGCATTTGACTGTCAGTTACCTGCCACATGTTTGCTACAATCCCTAAAAACCACAGAGGATCTGGCGCTTAGATGGAAATTATTCGTCATATAATGTACTTGGTTTATTCAGATAACGAATCTGATTTAACAAAGACAAGATTAAGCTGAGAATTGGGCCAGTGGTGGCAGAGGAATTTGCGTCACCTAACAAGTGACACCTTACAGTGTATCATGAGAGTCGTTTGATTTATGTTGAGATATGTGTTTCATTAGATATTTATGAATCTAACGGTTCGCGCGTGACGTGCGGCAGAGAATGTGAACTCGTGGTGAAGAGAGTGCAACTGCAGAAACTACAGATTTTATTATATATAATAATTATAAAAATCATATTATTAATAATAAAAGTGATAAAAATAAAATTTTAAATCTACGAATGACAACGCGCCACTGTCAATGACGTCTTTGTGTAAACACGCCACTGACAGTGACGCGCTGCCATTCATAGATTTAAAATTTTATTTTTATCATTCTTATTATTAATAATATGATTTTTATAATTATTATATTTAAAAAAATATGCAGAAAGTACAATTGAATGACTGGATGATGCCATCTTTGACTCTTACCAGTTTTTTTGAGGTTCCAATTTCATGAACTTATCTGCATTTTGTTTCCAGTTTTGTATAATATTCTCTCGAAATTTTAATACGAAATCCCTCCTTTCAACAATTCTCTTTCTGATGTGCCAACGAAATAATAAAAAACTTCACAGGGTGTTGATTTTTGAATCTTAACTGCCTGATCAGCATCAATGCTTCTGATTATTAATAATAAACTTTTCATATACTATCAGATTCATAGAGCTTTTATGATCTAATCTAACGGTTCATATTAGGGAAGGGATCTTTGACAATTGATATCTAAATAAATATGAATAACATCTTAAAAAAAACTTACCGATATGTTCTTCCACTTATAGATTGGTAGTGATTATCATTTGTTAGTCCATTAAAGAACATCAAAATATTATGCACTTTGTAAAGACTCAAATTTAACAGACTTTGATGAACTATCAAATGATATTAAATTATATGAAATTTGTATCACCATCAATTAATCTATAATTAGAAGAATATATTTATAAGATTTTTTTTATTTATTTGAAAATATATTATCAAGATTGACAAAATAACCATTGTCAAAGTGATCCCTTCCCTTCATATTAAAGGCTGCAGAGAAAACCTCTGGAAAGGATTTCCTCCTGTGGCCTGTGGGCGTCTAAAATATTCAGTTGCAAAAGCCATACAGGCTGATTTGTGGTTATATTTGACATTTTAAAGACCCTTGTGTACAAATGTGCGTAGTTTTCGTCGCACATAAGACAATATTGAAAATTTCAAAATACACACTTTACAATTCATGATAAATATTCCTCCAAAATAAATACACGCTAACTTCCTAAATTAAAATTCCAAATATTCTAGAATTCACAGTTGATTATTATGTAGAGCACAGTTAGTTATGCTAGAACCAGAATGACTATTAAAAATGCTGGAGTGATTTCTTTTTTTTTTCTTTCTATTTAATTTTTATTTGAAAAAAAAAATCGATATAAAAAACAACTGCAAATAGTTATAAAGAACTGGAATTTTAAAATATCCATAGCATTCCAATTTCACATGAAATTGCTAAAATTATATAGAGTTACCTCAATACATTAATTTAGTTCAAAAACATTCAACGTTGTCTGAGTTTCGGACCCACCAATTCAACAACAGGAGGAAGCTCTTAAAGCAATACCAGCTTCATAGGGTCCTAAATTCCTAATCCAAAATTCAATTAAATCATACACACTAACCCTAACTAAACATGTCATAATTAAGATAAAGTTACAGTAATTAATGTCTCGTCAATCAAGGCACTAAAATTTATCTTTCTTCAAAACGTGCAACAATGTAATTTGAACCCTTTCTAGCTATGCCAGTTTATACTCAACATCTAGTTTAAGTTTCATATGAGAAGTTATTAATTACACGACCTGAATCAAAATTCCTCGAGATCATGAGATGAGCATTGAAATCTAAAACACCAAAGAATGGCATGGGCCTCCAAATTAAATACAAAAGCACAACAACTGGGGTTAATAAATAATTACTTCTCTTCCGATATGAAAATTCATGTCCTGGTCCAGGCCCAAAAATTATGCTGATATGCTGATAGATCACATTTCGAATTCTTGGCATGTGGTTTCACTGTTTTTAATTCAGTTGTATTAATCGAAATGGATGTGGTGTGGATCCACCTTGGTTTACTGATTCCACAACTGGCACTGGCAACGCTAAAATCTGGCACATTTTTCATACGCAAATGCCCCTCTTTTTATTTTATTTTTTTTTTATCTTGGTTATCTAAAATTGAAGTTCCATACAGTCGGTAGTGCACAGGCAGTTCCATAAAAGGGAATTCTGCAATAAATTTTGTACTGTCACAAAATTGGATGCCTCAATTATTAGGGCTAGATTCTTTTCTGATGCATGGTGCATGATGCATGATGCATGATGCATATGAAACCTGATCAATTGAATTCAGATTGACTAGGTTAAATCATCGTCATAAATTGTGCAGTCCCAGAAGGAGAGGCCAATTTGTGAACTATGTAACCACAGTTGAGTTGGCGCGGCAACAGTCAACACAAAGTCACATACAGCTAGGGTTGTATAACGTTTAAAACGATCAGAACAACTCTCTGTTGTTGATTGTTCCGTTTGAACAACGATTGAAATTTTTTTTACCGTTGATTGTTACGTTTATTCTGCACAGTTAAACGGTTATAAATTTTCAGTATTTGAACCGTATAATAACAAATTAGCAGTTAATTCCCAAACATCGTACCAAACAAAAACACATTGATATTTTATACAGCATACCAAACAAATTAGCACAAATTAACAGCAAATTCCCAAACATCATACCAAAATAAAATACATTGATATTTCATACACCATACCAAATAGTAAAGTTCCAAACAGCATATCAAACAAAAGCAGCAAATTCCCAAACAAAATACCAAACAAATTGTGCATCATTGCCTTAGAAATGAGACTAGTACACTGATTGTACAGAAACTCAAATACTCACTCGGATCCCAAACTATTTTCTCAAACACCTTTCTTAACCATCTAAAACACGACAAACACAAGTATCATCATCGAAAAATCACTGCTTGAGATTCAAGAAACCAATGAGATGACTAGTACAACCAGCACTCCAGGCTTCACTTGGAGGCAACACTGACAGTTCTCAACTCAAAAGAAGACAATTCTTGGAGCCAACATGACAAAACATTAAGCCATGAAAAGCAACTAGTAACAAAATAAGCTTACTAATTTGTTAAAAGGCTGACAAGGTCACACAACTTCAAGTTACACTGTCAGGATTGCCACATACACTGTCAGCATTTGGCAAATCTTAATCACTTGACCATGCAATATCTCCAAAAAAAACCATCATTTTCTGCAATCATAATCCAACAAAAAAATAGAAGATATGATTAAATGAATTAAAATATTTGTTCAAATAATGAAATTTATAGAAGTTACAAAAAAGAATGGACCTGTAACTAAAGCACGCAACCAATCCTGGACACATATAGAGATTCTATGCTCTCATCATTTAGAGAGTTTCTAACTGGACTCAGAGTTCTACCAGTTGTACTGAAGGTAGACTCGAGGCCACCGTCAAAATTGGGACAACCAAGATGTTATGGGTTAATCGAGCCAAAATAGGATACTTTGGTGCCTTCAGTTTCCACCATGACATGCTAACAATTAAAAAAAATACAATAAGAAGTAATAATCAATTAGAATAAAAATGTTTGCTAACACAAGGAGCAAGGATTGACTGACCTGTATTGCTGCCAACCTGTAATAATTTTGCAAGGCATCAGGCTTGTGCCTCTTTGAGGGAGGCACAAGCTTGCAGCCTCTTTTAATATGGTGTTTCATGTTACTAGTGTCTTTTGGTTGCCCATAGAATACACATGCCCACAATAAGTGTAAGTTGCAGTGTAGCTTCCATCAGATAAAATTTCACCTCTTTTGAAATGAGCCCACACATGAGAAGTAAGGGTATCTCTTGGCTTTCACTTTTTAGTGGGTTATTCAATTGTTGATGCTTCTGCACTAGTATCAATTTTTATTCTCTGAATGACCTATGGGGTATCTAGGTTCAACCCTGGCCCCATGCTAACACATATCACAAGCAACTCAGTTCAAGTACAACAGCTCAAGCATAACATTTCAAGTATGATAACCAAGCATAACAGCTCAAGCCTAACATATCAAGCATAACAGTTCAAGCCTAACAACTCAAACATAACAGATCAAACCTAACATATCAAGCATGATAGTTCAAGCATAACAGTTCAAGCATAACTGCTCAAGCATAACAGTTCAATCCTAACAGGTCAAGCATAACAGTTCAAGTTAAAGAATTTCAAACATTAAACAAGCGTAACAACCAAGCATAACAATTCAAGCACAACAGCTCAAGCATTTCAAATATTAAACAAAGCATAACAGCTCAAGCATAATAGTGCTTAATGGCATAACAGTTCAAGGATTCACAAGTAAGCATTTCAAGCAAAACATTCAAAAAAGATAAATTTCATACTCATCACTGGAGATGTCAAGCTCAAACACATCTAAAGAAAACCATCATTAAAAATTGATAGTAACTATTATACTTGAACTATTTTACTTGAGGCTTGATACAACAACTCAGCAAGTCAGAGCAATAGTAAGCCCTGCTCTGCACAACTTCAAAACAACAAAGAGGGGAAAAATCTTAGAAAATGCTAAAAACAAGCACAAAAACTTTCAAGCAATGTTTTTATAAAAAAAACCTTTAAAAATATATGTGCTAACTGAAATTCCTCTCTATCTTTTGACTTTCTCGTCCTCTCTTCTTTACTCTCAGTCTCTCACTTTTTTTTTTTTCTTCCCAAACACCTTTTTTTCCCTTCAAAGAACCTATATATAAGCAAGCAACCTCCATGATTTCTCTTCTTTTCAGAGCCTTCCTGTTGGCAATGATGCCCTGATCGACGATCTGTCACCCGTCTCACAGCCAGTCAGCCTCCAGGAAGCTAAGATCTTACAATATCGGCCTTAGGGTCATATTGTACAGTATAGGTAGGTTGCTGGAGGAAACTTGGCGACATATCATCAAGAATAGGGATCGATAGTCACAGAGTTATCTAGGGTTTGAGTGAAAACAACGAAGGAAATGATTTAGGTACAAGGCAAGGGAACAACCGTGCAACAGTGGAAGAGGAGAGACGAGCGAGAAAGAGAGAAAATGGGACATACGTGCGAGGCGAGCGAGGAAAAGAGGGGAATGAGCGGCGTGGCGATGAAACTAGGGTTTTTAGTTTTTACCGCTTTCCTTTTTTTCTCCGCTAGAAACCCTTGCTATCAAAAATATTTCAAAATCGTAGAATTATAAACGGAACGGAATAAACGATCATGAAACACCGTTATTTCGTGGACCGTTCCGCGTTTAACAATGAAATTTTCGGCCATTCTGTGTTTTGTCTGTTCCTATTAACGCTATTGAATACTGTTTCGTTAATCGTTTCATTCCAACGAAATGAAACGGTTAAACGGTTAGCGGATCTACTATTAACAACCCTACATACAGCCTCCAAATTAGTTTTATAATAATTTATCAGTCAACGCTATGAGTAATAAAAGGATTCAACCAGTCACTTTTATTTGCCGAATTTTTTTCAAAAAGTTTATTTTTTCATCTTTTTTTTTCTCGAAGTAAGGACTTTCTTTAGTTTCATCATTTATTTCCTTTTTAGGTATTCTTTGTGAGACTTGAATATATCTCTCCGCAATTATTATTTCAATAACAGAACGTGAATCATTCAGTATTATTTTGTTTTGACGTAAGCAGGTAATGTTCATTTCAATCTTTTTAAAAAATATATATTCAATTCTAATTTATAATGAGAGACATTCTCTCAAATAATTCACATAACATGATAGTTATACAAGTTAAGGTGAATATATTCACTTTTTTTTTTCTTTTCGGAGAGGCGAAATGAATTGTAATGTGTCAATAGTAAAGGGGTCAGCTACCAAGGAAATAAAGGACAGTAGCAAAACGCAATTGGCTAAGCTCCTTTTCTTTTCTTTTCTTTTTTTCAAACTGTGGGTGTTAAGATTTCGCATCTTCTTTCAAGTTAAATGAAAATTTGAACTGCATATTTAGTAAAGACTAGTTTTTAAATTAAAATAATATTTAAATCATGACGTAGAGAGAAAATTGAAAGGAATTGACAATAATTGAATGATCCAACCGCATTTTGAAGATGATTTTTCCAATTTTTAGTAATAATAAGTTTTATTAAATTAATATTATTAAAAATACGAGTGAGAAACGTAAAATTTCAAATATACGAATGGCAGCGCGCCACTGTCAGTGGCGCGTTTCATCATTTTTACGAAACGTGCCACTGCCAGTGGCGCGTTTGCTTCTTATATATATAAAACGTACGAGCGCCTCTCCATCTCACTTGCGCGGGGTTTGGACGAAACGCGCCATTTGGCGATGGTGCGTTTCATTATTTTTATGAAACGTGCCGCTTTGCCGTGTGGCGTATACCGCCATTCGTATATTTAAAATTTTACGCGTCTCACTCTTATTTTTAATAATATTAATTTAATAATAATTATTAATAATAAAACTGTGATTTTTCTCATGGAAAACGGTCTAATAGAAGATCCAAATGTGTCACAGCAACCATCTCATTGATCACCACGTGTCTATCGGGTCCCTGGGGAAAATTTCGGTGGAACTAACAACACCCCCCGGGGGAGAAGCTTTGGTCTCTCAGAATCCGTTTTTTTTAATAAGCAAATAATATATACAAATTAAAAAAAAAATAGTCCAACGATATATCTATTTTGAGATATAGACTGCGTGGTATAGCGTCCCGAAGATCTGAGGTCGTCCTTGCCGTAACCGTTCCTAAAGTCAGGTCGTTGTAGCCTGTAATGTCCCCACAATTATTCTTTTCAAGTTTTAGAATAAAAAAATAAAAAATTTAGAGTCGTGCCAGCCTATTTTGTCCCCAGGCTGGGGAAGTCCCTACATATAACATCCCCAGAACGCGTCAATAACTCACCGCAAAAATTGATGTTGATCGAATAAACTTAGATGTTGATTTAATAAACTTCCAGACAGCTGCTAATCTGAAGTATGTATTTTTTTTAAAAATATTTTTTAATATAAAAATTTAATAAATAGAGATGGTGAAAATGATTTCAACTTGTGTCAAACCAATATTACTTACTATCATAGCACAATTATCATAAATAAATTAATAATTGATTTGTACATTTATATTAATTGTTACACTTAACATCTTCTTTGATTTGTCGATTTGCAAAACAATCTTGAATTTTACAATTTGTCTTGTTTGAGTTTTGTGCAGGGATTAACATGCAAATGGACTAGTGCACAAGAACCAAGACTAGTGCTGGGATACAAAAACTTAATCAAGACTACATTAGGCTTAGGTTTAGTTAGACTCAAGCTGGGTTGAATTGGTCAAGATAAATTGAGCTTAAACAACAAGAAAAATACTTTTGCCCAATGAATCGTTATAACGGTTCATCTCAATACTCAAAAATATTCTAAGGCAGAAATATTCTAAAAGAAACCAGAGTGTATCGTTATGTAACGATTCAGTAATCGTTACAACGATTTGTGAAACGTATAACAATTTAATAAATCGTTATAACGTTTCAGCTCAGTTGATTCAATGGCTATTTTTTCTAAACCGTTATAACGATTAAATGGCCGTTACAACGGTTAGAAGTGAAAAAAGAGTTTCTTCAGAAAATCTATTTTAAAAGGATCACCTCTCTCACTGAACATCAACTGATGAGTTAAAAAAACTGATCTAGCTAAATCATTACTCCAGATAGCTTACTAACCATATACAAAGTGAGAGAGATAATTCAAGAGATTAATACACTAAATTAGCCAAATCCTTGTTCAAGCTCAATCTAGCTTCTCTCTATTCTTCCAACTTGATCCTTCGTGATCTTCTTGAAAACATTATTTTGAGCTGTAGTGCTCACATTTTCTTGAGTGTGTTGTCACTCACCTTTTTGAGTGTGTTGTCACTCTTGTTACCGATAGGCTTGGCAGTCTATTTTTGTAAGGGACCAAGTTCTACAAGTGTAAAAAAATTTTTTAAATATATCGGCTCAACCTCAATTGTTAGAGGTTGAGGGTCCCGGAGATGTAGGCATTGTTAAAGCCGAACTCCGTTACATCTTGTGTTTTTGCTTTATCTTTACTTTCTTTTCTCATATTTCTTTGATTGCTATATTCTTGTGAGAATTGAATTGAATTAAATCGTATTCCGCTGCCATTACACTTGAACATTAAGCCTCAAATTGGCTTATACATTTCCACCTTAGGTTCTTTACATTCTTGCACTATCTTGACCTTTCAATAATAACATCCTTAGGGCTTACAATCTCTATCATTAATTATTACTATCATTTTTTTTGTTTTAAATTAATAATTGATTTGTGAAGATAGTTATAACTTTGCGAATATATTATCTGTACAAATTATTTTGAGTGATTTTAATAATATTTTTTTATAGATATAAAAAAATGATACCAATAATCGTGTATTTTGGCGGAGATACAATCAACAATGCACATACTGGTATCGAAAACTCAATTGGTCCAAGACGTATATTTTTTTAGGAATAATAATTTAACCTTTGAAGAAAAAAGAACCTAATGTAGAAATGTATAAACCGATTTGGGGCTTAATGTTCAAGTGTAATGGCAGCGGAATACAATTTAAATCAATTCAATTCTCACTAAAATATAGCAATCAAAGAAATGTGAGAAACAAAAAGTAAAGATAAAACAAGAACACAAGATGTAACGGAGTTCGGCTTTAACAATGCCTACGTCTCCGGGACCCTCAACCTCTAACAATTGAGGTTGAGCCGATATATTTAAAAAGGATTTTTACACTTGTAGAACTTGGTCCCTTACAAAAATGGGCTGCCAAGTCTATCGGTAACAAGAGTGACAACACACTCAAAAAATATAAGTGACAACACACTCAAAATGTGAGTGACAACACACTCAAGAAAAGGTGAGCACTACAGCTCAAAAAAATGATTTTAAGAAGATCACGAAGGATCAAGTTGGGAGAATAGAGAGAAGCAAGATTGAGCTTGAACAAAGATTTGGCTAATTGAGTGTATCAATCTATTGAATTATCTCTCTCACTTTGTATATGGCTAGTAAGCTCTCTAGAGTAATGATTTTGCTAGATCAGTTAACCCTTACATAGAAAGAGATGATCATTTTAAATAGATCTTCTAAAATAACTGAAGAAACTATTTTTCGGCCTGAACCGTTATAACATTTTATGAATCGTTATAATGGTTTGAAAAGAAAAGTCGTTGGATCAACTGAGCTGAAACGTTATAACGATTTATCAAATCGTTATATGTTTCATGAAACGTTATAACGATTACAGAATCGTTATACGTTTCACAAATCGTTGTAACGATTACCGAATCGTTACATAACGATACACTCTGGTTTCTTTTAGAATATTTCTGCCTTAGAATATTTTTGAGTATTGAGATGAACTGTTATAACGTTTACTGAATTGTTATAATGATTCCCTGGGCAGATGCAATTTTCTTGTTGTTTAAGCTCAATTTATCTTGACCAATTCAACCCAGTTTGAATCTAACTAAACCTAAACCTAATGCAGTCTTGATTAAGCTCTTATATCCCAGCACTAGTCTTGGTTATTGTGCACTAGTCCATTTGCATGTTAATCACTGCACAAAACTCAAACAAGACAAATTGTAAAATTCAAGATTGTTTTGCAAATTGACAAATTAAAGAAGATGTTAAGTGTAACATGGTCGATCCAAACCGCTCAATCTAATCTCCATATCAAAATATATTAGTAAACTAAATTTTATATTTTTTGAAATTCATTTACTATTTTTTTAATAGGGGAAAAATCATCATTTTTGGATGAACCAGAATTCTCAGATCAAGTCATTTCTCCTCATTAGAAAAAATAGCAAAAAAATATAAAATATATAAAATTTGGTTTACTAATAGATTTTGATATGAAAATTAGATTGAACGGTTTGAATCGATTATTTCTGACTTAGAATTAAAAATAGAGCGCAAAAGATACAACGCATTTGTGCTTTACAAAGCACTATAATCGGACTCTCTCTCTCTATATATATATATCCAAAATTATCAGTATTCATATCCAAAAACTATCCGTATTGTATTTATATATGAATATATATATATATATATATATATATATATATAATTAAAAATTTAAAATAAATATAAATATAATTTTAACTACTATACGACAAGACTGTATCTGATCTATTTACACCCTATTGAAAAACTAGACAACGACAAATGCACCGCGTGCATGGAGCAACACCGCCTCAGGACCTCGAATCGAGAAGAAGAAAATCATATTATTGGAGACCAGGAGGACAAGATGACAAGTACAAATAAAGAAAAGGGTGGGATGTGTTGATCACTATTTAGTTTGATAATATTGTCAATCAATTTAATATAAATATATTAAAAAAATAAAAATATTTTTTATAAATATATTTTAAATTTATAAATTAATTATGTTCCCAATTTGATGCAATTTGAACGTTATTTGTTATTCCATCAAATACCATTAAATTTAAATTATTAAAAATATTTATAATTTAGTTATTTTGATAATATTTAATAAAATATCAAATGATATTCAAATTACATAAAATTTAAAACACAATCAATTCATAAATTTAAAAATATATTTATAAAATTTTATATAAATTTATATTAAATTAATTGTTAAGATTGTTAAACTAAATAACCGGCTGTGATGGCCACTACAGAAAAAAGACACGGCGCAAAAGGTACAGGAATGCGACGCACGATTAAGTCACACCGTTGGAAAACGTGTGGTACGGCCTGGTCCAGGCACGGGCCGATCGTGTGGTGCAACTTCACATGCTGAATTGTTGATCGTTCATTTAGTTCACATATGCTGTTGTTATGTGCAGCGGATAGAACGTGACTAAACTTCTTTTTTGTTTTTTCTTTGGTTGCTTTGTCAAATTTTGCTGGATTGATTGTGTGGAAATAAAGGGGGTTAGTGACTCGGATTTTTCGTTGATTCTGGGATTTTTTTTTTTGTGAGATATTTGGTTGATTTTTTGGTAGGAACTGATGTTGAATGAAAGAATGATGGATGGCGAAATAATTTTAGCACATTTTGATAAAATTAACAAATGGTGCGAATATCATCATAATCTCAGTAATTATTACTCTATCTAAATTCATAGAATCATAGTCCAATATAAAATAACCGTAACTGACAAAAAATAAAACCTCAACTATATATCGTACTTTAAGAAAAATAATCACAATTACACTTTCAACTGCGCCTGTACGTAACTCTTAAGAAAGACAGTGAAGCAATGATCTATATTAACTAATCTCACATTAATCAAGGAAAAGTTCCTTTTGTCGATGTTACAAAGACAAAATGCCTTTTGACTTCTGATCATTCTCTTGAAACGACTGTGTTTGTATGATGAATATATATAGTATTTAATATATAATGTGGTTAATTATTAATAAAATTTTGTGTCTATTTCTCAATCTATAATCTATACTTCTTATTAAACATGTAATGATCCGATCCTTCAACAGTCAGAATCGATTAAATTTATAGATTATTTTTTTGAGAAAACATTTATCATTAGATATTTTATGTGATATGATATATTACAACAAAAATATTAAAATCTATGTTAAATTCATAACACATATACTACGTTAAAAATTATACAAGTAATGATATATTTTTCTTATAATTTGAATTATATCTATTTCTTTATTGAACAAACAAGAAAAAAAAAGAATAAACAATGAGAGAGGAGAGAAAATACGCGTAAGGAGAAGAAAATAAGAGCAGTGAATGAAGAAATTTTTTAAAGATAATTTTATCATAGTATTAATAGTTATCATACCAAAATATTAATAGTAATAATCAACAAATTATAATGACTATCATGAGCAAATGAATGAACGAACGCATAAAAATATGAAAGAAAGTAAGAGATTTAGATCAGATATTTTATTTTTTTAATAAATATGAGAGTTTAAATTATCTAAATATTTTTTAAATGTTAATAAAGAATCTCATTTAGATTTTGAACTTATGATCTCCCACATAAAGATATTATATTTATCACTAGATTGTCCCACATAAAGATATTAAATTTATCACTAGATCGAAAGTTAATTTTCAATGTAAAATAAATAAATAATATATTATTTGAAAAGTGAGTTGTAGTTATGTACGGATAATATGCTAGCATTAAGATTAAGAATTATGAAAATTATTCTCTCCATTAAAATATAAGTATCTGCATTCAAACCGCGGTTACCATGCCACAACACTTGCCGGCCACAGAGGATCCGAACTCAATTACAGACCGTGTGTGGAGAACATATAGCTGGCTGTATACGCCTTCCTTTTTGCAATACGACAGTGGCACTAATTCGCAGAAACAACACGATTGAATATTTTAAACACGAAAAGAGAGCAAAAACGACATGGTTACAAAAAATAACGCATTTCTAACAAAAAAGCAACTGAAATTTACCCAAAAGGAAATGAAGAAAAATAGACAACAAACTTTTTAAAAGGAGCTCTCTGTGGGTTAATTCATTCATAGAACCACCTCTAACCTCCAACGCCAAAGCAGCTGTTCCATTGATCTTCCTCTCTCTCCCCCTTCGTGGAAATCATTAATTATCACCTCCTTCACCAACACAAACCTCCCCTGTGACTCTTCTCCATCCATCAATCTACCAGTTTTTTTCCCCATTGAAGCTCTCTTTCTCCAGGAGAGGAAAAGAATATCAGTTTTTTTCCTTTGCTATTTGCACTTCATCATACAATGCTACTAAGAAGTGCATCTACCCCAATTCTTGGTTCTCTTCTCCCTTCCTCCTCTCCCTTCCTCACAGCAAATTCCCCCGCCTCCGTCCACAATCACATCCTTCCGTTTCCCGCCTCCTGCCACCTGTCCTCGCCGGCCTTCTCTGATGTCTCCAATCATTCCAATTCCTCTGTCATTCGCCGTACTTTCTCCGATGGCAACCTCTCCTCCCTCCTAGCAGACTACCCAGATGACCACCACTATGCAACTCCATCTCGGAGGCCAAACCGGGTGCTCGAGGCCATCCCTTCTTTCTCAATATGTGAATCTGCCATTGATGAATCAGAGGAAACAGCAGAAGAGGAAGGTGATCCTGATTTGTCATTTCTAGATGAGGGCAGGAATGTGGGTGCCACAATACCACCTCTTTTTCTTGCAAGGGGGCTTGGGATTGACCAGGTTGGTTCAGGTATGCTAAGTGCGGGTGGTGATTTTGGCGGAGGAGACGGAAATGGCAAAGGTCGGGGAAGGGGTTGCAGTGTGACAACTGATAATGGAGGGAATCGATCAGATTTGGAGTTATATTATAAGAAGATGGTTGAGCAGCATCCAACTGATCCGTTATTTTTGAGGAATTATGCACAGTTTCTCTATCAGGTGAGGTTGCTGCCTGAATTATTTGTTAGTTTGGCATTTCTTTTATTATTTCTATTACAGTTCTTTTATAATAATCAGTTGCTGAAATATTCATTTCAAATGATCACTGCTGATTTCGAACTGCACAATGTCAACAACTTGATTATGAACCTAAATAATTCTGGGATGTGGTCCTTTGCCAGTCTGATACCAGTATGTACCTGATGTGTATATGACCTCTAAAGTTACTGATCAATGCTGGCCAATATTGGTCTTTTGCTGGTTAACTTGATACTTCTGTTTCTTTTGTTAAATAATTCCAGCAACCAAATTTTATACTTCAATTGTTGCAGGCAGCTTGATACCAGCACATTAACATCACCCACACAATTAAACTTGGGTATGCATGCACCTAACTTAAAATGAATTTTCAGGTCAAAAAGGATTTCCAAAGGGCTGAGGAGTATTACTCTCGAGCCATCCTTGCTGATCCAAATGATGGAGAAACCCTGTCTAAATATGCTTCACTTATTTGGGAATTGCACCATGACGAAGAGCGTGCCGATAGCTACTTCAAGCAGGCAGTCCAGGCTTCTCCTGAAAATAGGTATCATACTTATTTCATTTGCAAGTTTGGGGATACATACCAGTAAAAGAGTACCAAGGGCACAACATTACTGATAATTGTCAAGCTGTTTGGGAAAGATACTCTTTTAGCATATTGGAGCTGTTCTAATATTGAAAGAGAACTAAAATATTGTGGGAAGAAATTTTTAGTTATCTATTTGAACCAATTTTCGATTTTCTGCTCTTGTTGTGGTGGCCTAGACCTATAGTCGACCTCAATATAACAGTGTGATTTAACAACAGTTGGTTCTTGTGAAAGGTTCCTGAAATCTCAATAATAATAATAATAAATCCTCCACCATTAAATTGATCTTGATTATAAATTCTTTCAAGAAAAGGAAACAGCCAAATTGTCCCTGGTCTGCAGTTTGTTTAACCATAGAAAGGGAAAATGTTTAACATACTTTAATGGAAGACAAGTAAATGGGAACAATAGCTTGAGATCTTTTGTCATAATATTTTCTACTCCAAATTAAACATTGGATTGTTTTGATGATTTGTGATTGTATGGCAGTTACGTTATGGCGGCCCAAGCAGGATTTCTGTGGGACATAGATGAAGGTGATGGTACTGAAGATGAAAATAGCAATGGGGTTTGCAGTTTTTCTGGATATGCTAGTCATGTAGGAGAAATGGTTTCAACTGCGAGTTAATTTCATAAACGGATGCTTGATGCAAGTTAATTTCATGACCCGATGCTTGGAGAAGGCTAACAGCGAACAATGTTAGAAAGAGTTCCTGCATGCCTGGACCAAGATCCATTGTACAAATTTTATATATCTCCATCGCTGCCAGATATTTTGCTTATTTTTTGAGATGCAAATTACATGAGAGAGACCGTTGCTGCCAGATATTTTGTTTAATTTCTGAGACACAAGTTAGAGCAAACTTTACAGCAGAGCTTTTGTACTCGACCAGCTAATATTTCTCTTTTCTTTTCTTGTACCACAGAAAATAATATAATAAAGATTACATTTGTTGGAGTTCAATTGTTTGTTAGATTGATTTTCTCCCGAGATTACTTTGTTAGCATAGCAACTCCATAACTCTAATGGAAATACACTGTTAATTATAATGATTCATCTATGTGGATCATTATTTAACGATGTTACTTGAAATTGGCAATCAACAGTGCTTCCATAATTTTAAACAAAATAATGCAGAACTTTGATCTCTCTCTTATATCATATGACCCAATTTCAAAATTACCAAGTAGAACATATGGAAGGACTATTTCAAAAAAAAACATATGGAAGGAAAATGCAATGCTACAGATATTTTATAGAATCCAGAGAGGAAAAATCAAAGCAAACATCTGGAATGAAGAAAGAATCCTAGAAGAAAAATCTCCAAAGAGACAAAAATTACATGGTTTCAATTTCAATGTTCCCTACAGATGGATTTTATTCCACGAAGCATCCTAGAGAAAATTTTGCCTAATCTCTAAACATTGAGGGCCTGTAACTAGCATATTCAATTACATTACTTCATTTGCTGGAACAAGAACTCAACTTCTCATGTAGGTACCTATAGTCAACAAAAACAACCACACAACAAGAACTTGAGAAAAAAGTTCCACTAAGCCCCCCCCCCCCCCCCCCCGTCAGAGATCTTTAACCACCTGGATACCCATAGAGTTTGCAGTTCCAATAATCGACTTACAGATAGCTTCGATCGACAGGTGCTTAGAGTTCGGATCAGCCTGTTTGATCTTGGCAATCTCGTACATATGCCTCAGGCTGATCGACGAGGCTGACACGTGTCCAGGTCGACCGCTCCCAGAGTCGATCCCCGCCGCTTTCTTCAAAAACCAAGTGACGGACGGCGATTTGACGATGAACTCGAATGTGTTATCTTTGTAGGCCGTTATGGTCACCGCCATCGGCGTGTCAGGCTTGTGCTTTTGAGTTCGCGCGTTAAAATCCTTGCAAAAGGCCATGAGGTTGAGACGGTACTGGCCGAGAGCTGGACCGACTGGTGGCGCTGGGCGTGCGCCTCCAGCCGGGACTGTGAGGCGGATTGTTGCGGCGAGCGGGCGTCTCGCTACAACATCTTTCAGCACCGTCGCCATGGGAGGGTTTGAAGAAGCGGGGATGGGTTTCTCTAAAAACAGGGTTTAGCGTTCGGGTTTGGATCTAGAACTAGAGGGTTTGTTTGGCACAATATGGAATAGCAAAAAGTAAGAATATAATTGTTATTAAAATGAAATAATTTCTAAACGAATTTTTAGGTAAGTAGAAGAGTGCGGAATAGTCTTGCAGAATTAATCCGGTATACCAACTTATAGGTGGAATACCTGGGATTATTCTAAATCGAATAGCGATTATTGTTTGATTATATTATATTATTATGATTATGATTTAGTATTATTATATTATTATATTATATTTATGATTATAATTTATTATTATATTATGATTATGATTATTATTATTATTAAATTATGATTATGATTATTATTACTTATTATTATTTTATTATGTTGTATTATATTATTATATGTTGATTATAGTTATGATTAATTAATTATTATATTATTATAATTATAATTATTTATAATTATTTTTATTATTATATTATTATGATTATGATTATGGTTATATTATTATGATTTTGACTATAATTATTATTATCATGATTATGATTATGATTATATTATTAAAATTATGATTACTTATTATTATTATATTATTATAATTATTATTATGATTATAATTTTTTATTATTATATTACTATATGATGATTATGTTTATATTTTTATTATATTACTATTATAATATTATTATTATATGTTAATTATAGTTATGATTAATTTATTATTATATTATTATAATTATAATTATTTTTATGATTATGATTATATTTTTATTATTATATTATTATGTGTATGATTATGATTATATTATTATAATTATGATTGTAATTATAATTTTTTATTATTATATTACTATATTATAATTATGTTTATATTTTTATTATATTACTATTATAATATTATTATTTATTATGATTATTTTTTATTACTTTATTATTATTATCTTACTATTATGATTATTATTTTACTATTATTATTATTATCATCATCATTATTAGTATCATAATTATTCATATTTTAACTATTCGAGTAACAAGCGCCAAACGATATTTTAGAGAGTGAATATCACTCTTCTACCACTCTTCAAAAAAAAAAAAATACTATTCTATCACTCTTCCAAGAATGTCCTTGATGCCCAGATTTTCGATAAATCTTATATTATTTGATACAAGTACGAGCAAAATTTATTTTCTAAATGAACAAGTGTATGGATAAGGATTATTCTTTATCTGTTTGTTTTATATGATGAATTATTAAAAAGTAATTTATATTATTTTTAATATAATTATTTTATGTAATATTTTTTTATATTAGTTGTTTTTTAGTTTTATATATGTTTGTTCTATAAGATGAATTATTAAAAAGTAATTTATATTATTTTTAGTATAATTATTTTATGTAATATTTTTTATATTAGTTATTTTTTTAGTTTTATATTTTATGAGTTAAATATTATGAAGTGTGAATTATAATTATTATCTTCCTTAAATTTTTTCATCTGATAAATTATAATATTTGAATAATATTTAATAGGATATTTTTTAAAATGATAGAATGAGGCAATATAAGATTTTATTTTAGATAGAATATTATTTTTGTTTTTATACACTTGTATTTTTTTAATTTTTTTTTTTTTTTTTGAAATGACTCAAATTGGAATTGATTGTATAGTTATATTTTGATCTTTTACTAGTAAAATAGGGATGTATTTATGTTATGAGTTTGATATTTTTTTATTTGAATAATAGATAACAGCGGGGTATAAGTAAGTCTTATTTTAATGGATAAGGATAAGATATGAATAAGAACAACAAGGATCAGGGGGTTTTTTAGATATCTTTTTTTAAATGAAATGATAAAATTATTATAATTATATTATAAAATATCATAAATTTTTTTTACAGATATACTGATTTTCAAAGTGACAGCAAGAAGCTCCGTCTCTTTATAAAAGTAATTTTAAATGATTATAACAATGGAATACCTTCACCCAATTCATACCGTACCCACCCATTGACACCCCAACTTAGATGATTGGCATAAAACAGACACGTCCATTTATTATGTTTCACCCAATTTCATCCAAAAGGAGATGTCCCTTCTTAATCTTCTTAATCAATATGGTTTAGTAAGAACTTGAGAATAGAGATTCAATTATTAATTTGTAATTGATTGCTTCCAGGACTCTGAATGCATTTACTTTAGATGATTATCCAGTGCTTCTAATTTGATGTTATATATTAAGAAAGGAGAGTTATAGTCTTCTTGCATAAATTTGTAATTTTATGAAATTTAATTGATAAATGATGTTCACGGAAACAGAGAGAAGTACTTTTAAACTCTTTTTAGTTTTATTAATCATTTTCTTATCATTTTATCCCTTGAAACTGAAAAGAAAATATTAAAAAATAGCTATGATGCCTGGAAATTCTCAAAATTTGTTGGAAGATGTATTTTCAAGTTAGGACATATATGAATTTTATTTAGTGCATTATATTTACAGAAAATAAAGATATTATTTATCTTACTACTTTTAAAAGTCAAAATGATTTATTAAGATAGGGAGGACTTTTCTGAAAATTAACAAAAAAATATTGAAAGTGTATTTTGAGATTTAGAATAAGCTGAGCTATTATTTAAAAGAGAAATTCTATACCAGACAGGTTATATGAGAAAAAGATTCTCCCTCTTTGAAATATTCATTTCTGCAACCAACCAGAATAAAGCATAGAAATGGAATTTGAATCATTATTTCTCTTGTTTCACATTCTCTCCTTCCTCTCATGTACACTTTTGAGCACAGACTCAGCAGACGAGATTTACTCTAGCGGATGATTGTTTTTCACGAAATTCTGGAGAAAGTGCTTGATCATAAATAACCAATGTTACATGGAGCCTGACAATGAAGATTGTTAACGGTCTTTAGAAGTGTTTATGGTAGTGTTGCATCAAAAATACATAATGTAAAGAAAATAAACTTTCTTATTAGATGACCAAATTACTATACATCTAGTTTAACTAATGGAACTTCCAAGAATAATAATCTGGCTATTTGATAGAATCTAAACCTGAAATATGCTACAAAAATGTCAAATTACAATCTATAAAAGACAAGAAAGTCAAGAAACATAATCTGCAACTATTCTTCAATGATTTCCTCAAGAACCAAGTATTGGAATGCAATAGAATATTTGGCAGCGCTTGATCTCTCCTGCATGCCAGAACCCAATATGGAGTTGTTCTTCTTCAGCGTGTAAGAGCATGAGCCATCACCTTTATGAAATAAACAATTATGCACAAGTCAGAAACTAAAAAGAGAATTTTTTTCTTGTAAGATTTGAAAAACGACTAAAGCAGAAAGAAATGTTCAATAATGTGCAGGCATTAGTAATGAAGTCGTGCCTATTACTGGTAAAAGAACTGTTAGGACTAGCCAGTACTAGCCAGCACCCAAGCACGTGTAAAATATAACTGATAGTATGTTGAGAGGAACAAAATAGCAATAATATATATATATTTATATATATATATAGAGGGAGAGAGAGAGAGAGATGCATTACGGTCTTTGCTTCGTTCTTGCTTTAGGGTTTCATATTCCAAGGTCTCAAATGGTCAATCTAAGTTTCTCAATGATTTTTTCATGTCAAAATCTTATGGGATATTAAATTTCATGATTTTTTGAGCTTCCTGGTTATTTTTTAAATTATTTTTAAAATCAGCCTTGTTTAACACAAGAAAATAGTCTATTTCAGAATTGTTTTTAAAAATAATTTAAAAAATAGCTACAAAGCTTAAAAAATCATGAAATTTAGTGTCCCATAAGATTTTGACATGAAAAAAATATTGAGCAACTTAGATTTACCATTTGAAACTTCGGGATATAAAATCTCACTCCAAAACAATAATGATCTTTTACTTTGCAAAGTACCATAAGCCATCTTGGGATTAGTGAAAATTTCCAAGTAATTATAGTCAACAGACACATTTTCAAAGGATACAGAATAGTTGTGAATGTAGATTAATTGACAGCAAACTTTTTTGCTTAGCTGTCAAAAGTAACAACAAACAACAACAAAGTTTTTAATCTCAAATAAATTAAGATAGGCTAGAAATGAAACCCCATCCGAAAGCATAGAGATCAGAGATGAATTAACAACAAACTTTTTTGCTTAGCTGTCAAAAGTAACATAAAGCAAATTTAAGTTTTTCTCCAAATTATGAAAATACTGGTATTCTCACAACATATAGATAAAGCAACAGAGATTGACAATGTATGACAAGCAGCTAAGCCATGATAAATTTTTCTAATATATATTTAAGTATGTCTTTTGGCTCTAAATTAATGCACTATTGTACTTAGTTCAATCAGGACTATTTTTTACCCCAGTTAGCCCAGAATAATCAAATTGACGGTTTCCAAATTATAGAAATGAAATGGCAACACATCAGGACTGACTTGAATGCCATTCAGCACTACACCTCACCAGGGTTATGCATCATGGGATCAGCACATACAGGTCAATTGTCTTTTGGCTCTAAAATAATGCACTATTGCACTTAGTTCAATCAGGGCTATTTTTAAACCCCAGTCAGCCCAGAATAAACAAATTGACCACTTCCCAAATTATAGAAACGAAATGGCAACACATCAGCACTGACTTGAATGCCATGTCAGCACCAAACTTTGCTTGGGTTATGCACCGGCACATGACAGGTTCAACCCCAGAAGTTAAGTGCGGATAGAGGAACTTAACAGAATCGAGTTTGTAGTTCAGAGGGCTGATTTTACCACAAAAGTTCAGGGGCCAAACTGTATCCAGTAGTTAGCAAGAAACATAAAGTTTCCACTCTATTTGATAAATATATATAGCAAGTAATTGTGTTCACAAAA
This sequence comes from Schoenoplectus tabernaemontani, assembly GCA_037127355.1. Classification (NCBI taxonomy): domain Eukaryota; kingdom Viridiplantae; phylum Streptophyta; class Magnoliopsida; order Poales; family Cyperaceae; genus Schoenoplectus; species Schoenoplectus tabernaemontani. The sequence goes on from CM073747.1 coordinate 5,306,909, forward strand.
TTCAAGCTACAATAGTTGTAAAAAGCTACATTTATTCTCTACAAGGAAATACAAAGAATGAACAACAGAGAAAATATTTCCTTGATTACCTTCAATAGTAAAAAGACATTTTATCCATCGTTTGTAGATGAACAGCAGTCGTGGGGTATTGCCTTGTTGTAAATCAGATAGTAAAATGGTGCAAGATCTATGAGGTTGTAGCTTTTCACTAACAACAAAAGGAAATTAGATTTATTTTAAAACCAAAACCGAAAAGAAAAGAATAAACTTTATTGCTCATGTCTTAATTTTACTTGGCATGCAAGACAGCATCTTGACATAAAGCCAACGTACGGACCATGGCAAGGTCTCTACCACGCGCATTGTCATATTTTTGTTGACATGATCTGAAAATTTTGAAATGGACATATGTTCTACTGTCAACTACTTTCAAATTGTTCATGACTGGTTATGAAATACAACAGTGCTCGAATTCACACCCGTTGTTGAAGAAACCTCCAAAATCATCGATAATAACCGCAGAAGGGAATCTTTCATGGAGGTGAAATGCAGCAAAGTACTTTTTGATATCTTCATAGCCTTCTATGTACCTAGGGACAAAAATGGAGGTATGTATTTGATTTTCAATATTGTTTGTTTGTTAATTTTGCAGTCCTAAGAAGCTAAACATGCTGAAATTTACTATTAAAATTGTTAAATAATCTGACTAAAAAAGCATCAGCTGGCAGGTCATGAATAGAAACCGCTGATAATTTGGTGTATTAAGAAGTTAAACAGTTTGACAAAAAAGCACTAGAGATGTACATTTTAGGTAGAAGAAAAATCCCAACCAGATAAATTGGTTTATTATAATTGTTCTTAATTTTCGATCTCTAAGTAACTCCCGCATACAAAATTGTGCCGTAAAAATTGTTGTGTTTTTTTTTGTCAATAGGGCTCTTAAGTTGTGAATATTGACACAACATTTCTGAAAAAGCTTTAGCATGAACACAAAAAGATTACAATTTTTTCAAGCATTTAAAATCTTACTTAATTCGTATCCTTTCAAATACATCTGAAGATGGATCGATTGCCTGAAAAAATTGAAAGTTCATTTCATGAATACAGGCTCCAAGTTAGATTTTTTAATATGCAAGTTGAAAAAGCGTAACCAACCTCTGACAGAAAAGGAGGTTTGGTCTCCAATTTACTTTTGTTGCAAATGAACACCACCTCGCTGGAGCTCTCCTGTGCGCAGTTGATGGCGAATTGGAAAAGAAGAGAAGTTTTTCCGCTGCTCAGGCACAAGCAAAAGAAATATGTTCGAAATATATCACCAAATTTGCATTGTTTGGATTTGACAGCTACTTCACAAGTAACAGCACACAATAAAACCGAATAGATAGTGGAGAAGAACCAGCAATACCAGCAAATGGGACCAGATAGGAGGATCAATGGTGCGATGGGTCCATGTTCCGTGGACTGGGTCATGGGAAAGAAACGTTCCACCATCTCGTATTAGATAACCTGGCGCTGATCAACCGCTTGATGAAATGACTCAGAGAAGCGTAGACTTGTTTTTTCTTGAGGACCTGAGTAGCCGTAGCCTTAGCCTTATAAGGGGCGAGTGATTGAACTCGATCCGACGAGTCTGCTGATGAGAAATTGTCCTTATCCGATCCCTCCGAACCAACTCGTTTTTTTTTCCCTTATGAGGGTCGAGCATAACCTCAAATGACTCATTTAATTTCATCTTTATCAAACTCGATCCTTAACAAAATTAAGTTAATCCTTATTAAATCTGATCCTTCTCAAATACTAAAATTCTTTTTACATAAAATCATTTTTAAACTATTTGTGTTTTATTATATTTAAAAATCTAAAAAATAAAAATAAATATTTAAAAGAAATGTTATTTTCTACATTTATAGTCATAAATTTGCTTAATTTTTTTAATTTTTTTGTTGTATTTGTATTTCAATTGGAATGAAAATCGGCTTGTCTCGGAGCACCAAATGCCCGATGCCTCCAGTAGGTTATCTACCGGGGACTAACCAGGAGAGCGACTTATTTCTTTTGCCAGAAATATAGTCAACCGCGGTTTCTCGTAAAAACACTATTCACCCGAGAAAAAGACGAAATAGTACTATTTACGACTCGCAAGATTACGTTTCACAAATATGCGAAATACCGCAACTTTCGTAAAAACACTATTCATCGATCCCGTGAATTACGAAACAACCGTATAGAGAGAAAGTAAGCGATTTGGTGTGTCATTCTCTCTCACCCTACCCCTCTATTTATAGAAAATGTGAGATTGACAAATTACCAAAATACCCTCATGAATAGTAGGGAGGTTCCAATGTGAAAAGACCAAAATACCCTTAAAGTTCATCCAATTTACCAAAACGCCATTGGGCTTTTTGGCCAAATTACCGAAATACCCTTGGGCTTTTGGATAAATTACCAAAATACCCTTGGAGGTCGTCATGGGCTTTTCATGGGCCTTTTTGGGCTTTTTGGATTTTGGGCTTTTTCCATTTTAGGCTTTTTTGGGCGTTTCTGATTTTGGGCTTTTAATTATAAATGGGCTTTGGCCCATAATTCAAATCCATAATTAACATTTAAAATCCAAATCAAATATATATAATTGTCATCTACAATTATATTTTTCTCGGTTGTTGTTTCGGCGAATTTATACGACGTGTCCAACACGTTATAAATTCAATCGATTTTTGCTTCTTCATCATCTCTATGACAAATATAATTATATCATATATAATTAATTATAACCATCTTATTATTAATTATAAACAATTTATAATTAATCAATAAGATTCTCCGATTAACTCTATACGGTGTGACGAACAGGATCGTGTTATGTTGGTAAATAGAGTTAAAACCGTTTTAACTTCTATAATCATAGTGAGGCATCGGCGAGAATGCACTATGACCATCCAATTACACTGAGATGATGATGTCTTGTACAATATCATGATCCGGTAAACTATTTACTTGTGTTTAATTCTTTTGTCTCATAATTTATCAGATCAGTTTCAAGGTAGGTATGTGTCATCCTTGCAAACTTAATCTTTTCTTGATCATGAGTAAATTATCAAATATAATTACTCTTATAATTATCTTAGCTAGCAGATAATCTTACTCTATCAAGTGGCCCAGTGATGCTATAACTCGTATAGAAATACGATGGACAATAGTACTTTTGGCAAACTATCTCTTCCTCCGCATAAGTTTTGTATACTGAAGAGCTACCTTTATAGCTACCTTTTACGGATAACGTTTGGTAGAAATCACACACATACATATCTTATGTAGGAAAGATGAATACCTCATACTTTAGAATTTAATACTGAACGAAAACATTAATGACACGAACACAATTCCATTTAATGTTTCATTCGGGGTCTATCAAATACAATGTTCCTAGAACATCTATCTATGTGATTAAAATGACAACTCTTTGTCTATGATCGTAAAACTTGACCATAATTTAATCCACATACTAACACGATAACGGTTAATTAGTGTTCTGCTAATTACCTTGGTTAGTGACTTTTAAGAGTATATTCTATATTATGAAGTTTCACAATTCCAGTCATGAACTCGGAATGATTCATAAATTCAATAATACTCAACGAAACAAAATATCGTTTAAATATCCAATTCATGAACAAAGCTTTATATAACTAATTTATCGTATTATTGACTTCAAGATTATTACAAACTAACAATCTCCCACTTAAGCTTGGAGTCAATCATATTGAGCTCTGGCTTATACAAATCTCTTTATTCTATAAATCTCTAAGATTTAAAGAAAAATCTCACAGTCAATCTCCTATGTGTCTCAAACCCATAGAAAATATGTGCAACTAGTGCTTGGCTTTAGGTAGAGATCTTGTAAGTGGATCAGCTGTGTTGCCGATTGTGTCAATTTTACAAATCTTTACGTCGCCTCTATTTATGATTTTTCATATGAGATGATAATGTCTGTGTAACCACTTACCATGAGCTCCGAGTCAACACCGTAGGTGAGAAACATATCATTAGTTCTTCTTAAGTACTTAAAGATATTCTTTGCAACATTCCAATGCTCCTAGCCTGGATTAGCCTAATATCTACTCGTCACATTCCAAGCGTACGAGACATCAGGGCGAGTGCACAACATGACGTACATGATAGAGCCAATAGCCGAAGCATATGGTACTCTACTCATTATGCTTCGCTCATCAGTTGTCAAAGGACAATGTGTCTTGCTAAGCTGTGCACCATGATTCATTGGTAGAAGTCCTTTCTTGGAATTCTACATGCTGAACCGATTCAACACTTTATCAATGTATGCGCTTTGATTTAATCCAATAAGTCTCTTAGATCTATCTCTAGAGATCTCTATGCCTAGTATATAGACAATCTCGCCTAAATCTTTCATTGAGAACATTTTCTTTAATGAAGATTTGATTGATTGTAATAGGGGAATATCATTTCTCATTAAGAGTATATCATCCACATAGAGGATTAGAAAAGCGATGGCACTCCCACTAGTTTTTCTGTATACACAAGGTTCTTCTTCGCATTTGATGAAGTCAAACTTTTTTACTTCTTCATGAAATCGAAGATTCTAACTCCGTGATGCTTGCTTCAATCCATAAATGGATTTGAGAAGCTTGCATATCTTCCCAGCATTTTTGGATCCTCAAAACCCGTGGGCTGTATCATATACATGTCATCTTCCAAATTTCCATTTAGGAAGACGGTTTTGATATCCATCTGCCATATTTCATAATCATGAAATGCGACAATTAATTGTGAGCATCCGAATTGACTTAAACATAGCTACGGGCGAAAAAGTTTCATCATAATCTACGCCGAGAATTTGTTTGAAACCTTTCGCTACTAGCCGTGCTTTGTGTAAATCATATTACCATCCATGTCTATTTTTCTTTTAAAAACCCACTTGTTAGCTATGGGTTTTACCCCAACAGTGGTGCAACCAGGTTTCAAACCGTGTTGTCATACATGGATTGTATTTCGGATCTCATGGCCTCCAGCCATTTATCAGAGTCGGGTCTATCCACTGCTTCCGCATAGGTTAGAGGATCTTCAGCATCAAATACCGAGACTTCATGCTGTCTCATGTACCTTTCAGGTGCACGAACTGTCCTATGTGACCTTCATAGCACTTGTTCTTCTGGCTGTCGAACTTCATCCACATTAGTATGCTGATTTAGTTCTATTTCAACTTGCGTTGAAGTAGATGAGCTCGGGACTAGAACTTCTTCCACAACTATTTATAGATTTGGTTCTTCCAAATGCTCATTAGCCGAAGAATCAAGTGGTGGGTTTATCTGATCAGTATCAGATATTATATTGTGTGATGTATCTTGAATTTCTTCAAGTATTACATTACTCCCACTACTTCCTTTTGCGAGAAACTCTTTCTCCAAAAATATACCATGACGAGCAACAATTATCTTGTTCTCGGACTGATAATAGAAGTAATATCCTTTCGTTTCCTTAGGATACCCTACGAAAAAGCATTTATCAGCTTTGGGTCCAAGTTTGTCAGAAGTCGAACGTTTGACAAATACCTTGCAACCCCAAATTTTAAGATAAGACATATTTGGTACCTTACCAAACCATAACTCATATGGAGTCTTTTCTACCGACTTGAATGAAACCCTATTTATTATTAGTGCAATAGGTTTCTAGTGCGTGCTCAAAATATTTTGGGAGTGTGGTATTACTCATCATGGAACGAACCATGTCTAACGAGTTCGATTCCTCTTCTCGTAAAACACCATTCCATTGTGGCGTTCGGAGGTGTGAGTTGTGAGACTATCCCACATTCTTTTAAGTACATTATAAATCGATAACTTAAGTATTCGCCTCTACGGTCGACCGTAAGGTCTTAATACTTTTATTCGATTGATTTTCTACTTCAGCCTTGAATTCCTTGAACTTTTCAAAAGATTCGGACTTATGTCTCATCAAGTAGACATAATCATATCTACCGTAATCATCAATATATGTGATAAAGTAGCGATCACCGTTTCTTGTACAAGTACTCATTGGTCCGCATACATCGTGTGTATAAGGGCTAATAAGTCACTTGTCCTTTCGCCCTTCTTGAGAAAGACAATTTGGTCATTTTTCACGTAAACAAGATTCACAATATTAAAATTACCAAGAAGTCCAACTTCATGTAACTTTTGATGTGTTTCTCGTTTATATGACCAAGGTGATAATGCCATATGAAAGTCATACTTTCATGAGATGTTTTGAGTCGTTTATTGATGTTAAATATAGGTTTGTCTATTTCCAGTATATAAAGATCATTCATCATAAAAGAAGATCCATAATATAACTCATATTTGTATATAGAACAACCATTGTCCTTTATAACAAAAGAGAAAACATTCATTTCTAAACATGAGATTGAAATGATATTTCTGAAAATACTTGGAACAAAATATACATTTTCAAGTTCCATTATAAACCCGCTAGGCAAACACAACTCTATATTTTCCATTACCAGGCCGCAACTTGTGCACCGTTTCCAACTCGGAGTTGTATTTCCTTATTACGTAGTTTTCTCCTATTCTTTAGTGCCTCTATATTTAAACAAATATGAGCACATGATCCAGTATCCAATACCCAATCATGAATAGAGGTAACAACGTTAACTTTAACAACAAAAATATCTGAGGTTGAATTCTTGAGAACATTTCTTGTCCTCACAACCTCTAAATACTTAGGGCAGTTCCTCTTCCAATGACCCTTGCTTTGACAGTAAAAGCAGTCAGAGGTAGAAAAGGCTTTTGCCTTGGGAGTATTCTGATTAGGAACCATTTTCCCTTTACTCTTGTACTTAAGTGCCACTTTGGGAGTCATTTTGCGTTTCGTCTTTTTATCCTACTTCCACCTTCTTGGATCATGAGGTTAGAAGAACTCTTCTTCATCTCCCCATCAGCGATCCTCAACATCCTTTTGAGCTCCTGCAAGCTCTTGTTCATTCCCAGATATGATAATTTCGATGAAATTAGAATAGCTAGTAGGAAAGAGTTCAAGATAACATTTGTAGCAAACTATTTGCTCAACAGATCGTTATGCTTCTCCAATCGCTCAACATCGCTCGTCATACGGAGCATGTGAGTGTCAAGAGAGCGCCTCGGTCATCTTATGACTCAAGCGGAGATTTAGTCACCTTAAATTTCTTGACCAAGAAACTTTGTACATCAAGCTCATCTTCTTTGTGCTTGTTGTACATGGTGACTTCATTTTGTGCGACCCCATCGCAGTGTGCAGGATTAGTGTGTTAAGGACGTACTCGAGTTTCTCATGTCTTAGTATGATTGTGAGCGCACAGAACGTATTAGTAAGAGTTTCTTTAGCCATGTGCTACAACGTTTAAAATGTAAAGATTTTTAGCTTTGTTCATGTAATGTCTTATTTCAAATAAAATTCCCACTACAAATTTGTTCTATTCCCGTTTATAGTTAGGACCAAGATCCCTATTTTCACTGATAATCAAGTTATCGTTGAATAACTCATTTATTAATTATCTTAGGTAAGCAACTCTTTGCTAATCACATCTCTATGTGATTCTTGGTTTCGTTAAACATCACATGTTTTAACGAAACTTTGCCCCAAGCCCAAAACTGTTTTGGAAATCATTGATAAGTAACCTAACTCTATTTGGTTCGTTATGTCGGACATAACCCTCGACAACCAAAGGTAAAAGGTGACGCCTACCGAGTAGTCACGTCGCAATGAACATTGATTTGCGGAGGACAGAGTAGGTAGGGCATATTACTTAATTTTTCGGGTTTGTGAATATGCTTAACATCGTAAGCGATCTTTTGTTAAGTCGGCTTTAAACGGACTTATGAATACGTAAAAGATGTCCGCGTAAAGACCACCTTGAAAGTTCCTTTTCCAAGTCTTTCTTTGACACAATCTTCTTTCACGGATTCTTAAAAATGATAAATCTAATTTATACATTTATAATTAGTCAGTTTGTTAAGCTGACTTTAAACAGACCTATGAACACGTGAAATACGTCTGTCAGAAAGACCATTGAAAGTTCCTTTTCCAGTCTTTCTTTGACATAACATTCTTTCACGGTTCCTCAAAAATGATAAATCAAATTTACTCATTTATTATCAAAGCTAGTAAATTCAATTTACCAGCTCATACAAATATTTTGTATATATTTATACATGAATCAGTCACGTATATAGCTACTATCTATCCAATAGGAGTAGCTTTGCGTTTATGATAAGATACATTTCAAAGCAAAGCAGTAAATCTAATTTACCAGTTCATACAAATATTTTGTATATATTTATACATGAATCAGTCACGTATATTTCTATCAGTTCTCAATTCTTTATTTTGAAGCTATATCTTTCTTCTTTACTTATACCGTAAAAAGCATATAAACATTTTTATGGTTTCAAAACAGTTAATTCTTTTTGGTACGAGAAAGCAATTTGATAACGTGATAAAGTTCCTTTTGGGCCAGTTATCAGGACACGTAAAAGGGCTCCCAGAAAGATTGGGGTCACGAGGACCACTTTAAATTCAATCTTTCCTAGACAGAATCATCTCTTTCAGGTGTGGAGATCAACAGCTCTTACTCAGGTACTTTATTGCTTCATCACATTCATAGATATACTTTTCATAACCAAGGTTTTCGAAAAAACAAAAGAGTTACATTTATCATACTTCGAAAGCGCAAAAGTAATTTGGTAACGTGACAAAGTTCCTTTTGGGCCAGTTATCGGGACATGTAAAAGGGCTTGTCAGAAAGAATACCGAAGGTATCCACTTCCCATCTTTCTTTGACATCACCTTATCTTTTATGTGTGGAGATCAACAGCTCTTACTCAGGTACTTTATTGCTTCATCACATTCTTATATATACTTTTCATAACCAAATATTTCCGAAAAAGCAAAAGAGTTACATTTGCCATGCTTCGAAAGCGCAAAAGTAATTTGGTAACGTGACAAAGTTCCTTTTGGGCCAGTTATCAGGACACGTAAAATGGCTTGTCAGAAAGAATACCGAAGGTATCCACTTCCCATCTTTCTTTGACATCACCTTATTTTTTATGTGTGGAGATCAACAGCTCTTACTCAGGTATTTTATTGCTTCATCACATTCTTAGATATACTTTAATACAATCGAAAGATTTCGAAAAGAAAGCGTAAAGAAAGTATAAAGAAAGCTTAAATCTAATTTAACTTTCTTAGTCGACTGAGCCGAACCAAGAAAATCCAATTTTATTTGGTTTGGACTTTAAGCTGCAAATCTAAGAATTAAACCGATACGGGGTATATACATCTTATTTGCATAAGGTATAACCTTTTAGAAAATCAATCAGCGGGAGAGCCTTTGCTCTGATACCACTGTAGGGATTCGGAATGCCCAAATCTCGTTAATGCTCAAGTTGCGGAAAGACCGTAGAACAAAAATTTTACTTCTACTTAAGTTAGGGATTAAAGTATGTCGGATAATTACCGAGAGATACAGACATTTAATCCTTTACAAAAGACGGTAAAATATTATTTTACTTCTAACTTAAGCTTAGGGTTAAAGTGATGTGTCGGATGATTATCGAGAGATACACACCTCTTTAAACCTTTATTTATCTACTCCATGATTGATTTCTAAAACATTAATCTACTTAACAATTAAATAGATTAATATAAGATGTTATACCTCGCTTCCAAATTTCAATTGGAATGAAAATCGACTTGTCTCGGAGCACCAAATGTCTGATGCCTCTGTAGGTTATCCACCAAGACTAACCAGAGAGCGGCTTATTTCTTTTGCCGTAAATACAAGATAAACCGCGGTTTTCGCAAAAACACTATTCACCCGAGAAAAAGACGAAATAGTACTATTCACGACTCGCATGATAGAATTCGTTTCACAAATGTGCATAAATACCGCAACTTTCGTAAAAACACTATTCATCGATCCCGTGAATTCTGAAACAACCGTATACCGAGAGAGAGAAAGTAGAACTAATTTGGTGTGTCTTTCTCTCTCACCCTACCCCTCTATTTATAGAAAATGTGAGATTGATAAATTACCAAAATACCCTCATGAATAGTAGGGAGGTTCCAATGTGAAAAGACCAAAATACCCTTAAAGTTCATCCAATTTACCAAAACGCCATTGGGCTTTTTGGCCAAATTACCGAAATACCCTTGGGCTTTTGGATAAATTACCAAAATACCCTTGGAGGTCGTCATGGGCTTTTCATGGGCCTTTTTGGGATTTTTCAATTTTTGGCTTTTCTGATTTTGGGCTTTTAATTATTAATTAAGACTTTAATTATAAATGGGCTTTGGCCCATAATTCAAATCCATAATTAACATTTAAAATCCAAATCAAATATATATAATTGTCATCTACAATTATATTTTTCTCGGTTGTTGTTTCGGCGAATTTATACGACGTGTCCAACACGTTATAAATTCAATCTGATTTTTGCTTCTTGTCATCTCTATGATAAATATAATTATATCATATATAATTAATTATAACCATCTTATTATTAATTATAAATAATTTATAATTAATCAATAAGATTCTCCGATTAACTCCTATACGGTGTGACCCGACAGGATCCGTGTTATGTTGGTAAATAGAGTTAAAACCGTTTTAACTTCTATAATCATAGGAGGCATCTAGCAGAATGCACTATGACCATCCAATTATACAGATGATGATGTACTGTACAATATCATGATCCAGTAAACTATTTACAATATCATGACCCAGTGATGCTATAACTCGTATAGAAATACGAGGGACAATAGTACTTTTGGCAAACCATCTCTTCCTCCGCATAAGTTATGTATACCGAAGAGCTACCTTTATAGCCACCTTTTACGGATAACGTTTGGTAGAAATCACACACATACATATCTTATGTAGGAAAAATGAATACCTCATACTTTAGAATTTAATAATATAACTAATTTATCGTATTATTATATTTTAAAATTTTGAAAAAAATAAAAAAAATAATTAAAAATGATAAAATCTCTTTCAAATTTGACTCTTATCTACCCCTTAAAATTCAAAAAATATAAGAACCGAGTCTCTTAAAAATTGGACTAATTCTTTAAAAATCAAGTCCTTTGAAACTCGACTTTTATCCGACCCTCTCTAGTCCCATTAGGCTTGACCCAGAGCCAATTCTTAAGGATACTATCTAACCTCAACTTGAGACATTGTACCCATCGAATTCACTCGCATACGGAAGGAAGAATTAATACAACTATGCTTTTTCATTGAGGCATTTGAGAAGTGAACTTAGTAAATTCTAAAATCGGAAGCATTCATTGAGGCCTTATTTTCTCAGAAGAAAATCATCAAAAATCAAGTTTCTCTTAATTTTTAGTTATATCAAGATGGTCTTTAATTTTTTTAGAAAAAATAACTATAGTTTTAGAGGAGTCCGTCTAATCTCATTAGAATAGTCTCGACCCATTTCTCATTTTGATCATTTAATTCTTAAATTTAAAAAGAAGAATGTATTGAACTTTAAATTTTAAAGTACATCAAATATTTTTTTATACAAAACTAATTCAGTCTTTGAGCTTAATTGATTTGAACTAATTGAGAGGATAAAGATGAGACTACATCAAATATTATTTGATTTGATTTAAGGTGTATAATATTCAATGCATGAGATTAACATCTTAAGATTAATTCATACTTATTTAAAATTATATCTAGATTTTATTTTATATTAGACAAAATTGTTCCTCTCATTTTCATTTGTCTTTTTCCTTGACGGCTTGATGGGCCGGTCACCGCCTTTCATCCACCTTATTTGTTCATATTTTAAGTTTTTGAAGTCACTTTTCTAACAGTCAGAAATGTGATTTAAAGAAGAGATTAAGATTTTAAGCCATTAAAAATTATAAGCTCTGGTTTGAAGCAAATTTATATTTTTTTGGATAATTAAGTGGAGAACTTATTTTTCGAGCTTGAAATTATCTTGACTAAATTAGAAGATGGAAGAAGAAGCACAAGAGGATATGTTTCTGCTTTAGAGTTTATTAAGGGTGTCAAAATTTGATCTAGTCTGATCTAAAATTATTCAAAAATAAATAGATTAGACATTGATCAATAATTTTTTGATCTGTCATGAGTCAGATTGGGTACGAGACGATTTGATCGGTTTAATTATGTTTTATAAATATTAATGTGTATTTTACTAAGCTAATAAATACTCTAATTTATACTCAATTTCAGCCACAAGCGCACAGCCTAGTCAAGTAGTAGTCGGGGTGTCGAACCACAAGGACAATGATGAATTACCGGTTCTCATAAGTTTCACTAATCTAGACAATCGGATGATAGTTTTGTATTAAACTAAGAGTACATAAATCTAACAACAACGATTGAATTTTATCAAATAGCGGATTATAGGTGCTTTCGGCTTCACTCTCACTCGTTTGGTCAATTCACTCTATTTGATCTTTTAATATGTTGTAGTGTTTGTCGGGGGTTCAATTTCATATTTTAGTACCAAATTTACACTTTCGTTGCTTAATACCGTACCTAAACAATTCGGGTTTCATGATTAAGTATCTCACCTTACAAAGTTTAAGCCCATTAAGATCAGTGAATCACTTTGACATAATTTAGATTTTGTACTTCGCCTTTCGGTATCTCACACAATTTCTAGGGTTTTCTCGGTTTTCCCTTAGGTAATAAGTTTCACGATTAAGTACTTGGCATATGACCTAAATCACTGTTTTGGATCAGAAAATTCAGTTCCACATTTTGGTTTCGCTTTTACTTCTAAGATAACATGCAATTGATTAAAATTAAGCATTCAATTTAGAGAAAACAACAATCACAAACAATAAGAACTAAAAAGATCAAAATACTAGTAAAATTAAATCATTCGAGTTATCGAGTTTACACCTAGACCCCTAGAAGGGTGTCTAGCCACAAATCATGTCAAAAATTACACAAATATTCATTTTTAAACAACAGTACAACATGAGAAAAGAGTAAAGAAAAAAATACACCAAGAAGATCTAAGATTTTCTCCCGGTTCTTGAGTTATATTTCAAATCTCTCTCCTCTCCCGATTCTTGAGTTATATTTCGAATCTCTCTCCGATGATATTTTTTCTCTTCTTTTTTGCTTAGGATCTCTTCTCCAGTCAGTTGAGAGAAGTCTGGAACGAAGTGATGTTCCTATCTCTTCATTCCCATGAGAAAATCGCTCTGAAACTGCAAATTCGTGCTTCCAGCCCCGATAATTGTGGTCCGTAATTTTTGCACTTTCTTAACAAAGCGAACCAGAGAGCAAACTCCATTATTGCGGTCCATAATTTTTGTCCAGAAGTGCTTTTCACTTGATTTCTTCATGTAGATTCGATCCATCTCATATCAAGCCTCATTTCTCATGTTGACATCTTTATTTATATTCCATAACCCGCAAAATAATAAGAAATACAATAATATCTCGAACTTGACATAAAAACTAAATAAATTCTTAACAATTAACATAAAATGCATAGTTTTTGAGATAAAACCCTAATTAAATATAATATATAATTAAGACTTATCAAATATATTTTTGACTTAATGCTAATAAAAACTTATACATACATTTATTGAGATTAATTATATATTAATTAATATTTAATTACTTAATATATATATATATATAAATAATTTATTAATACTTAATTATTTTATTCGATTTGAATCAAATCGGTCAAAAAAATATTGATTCAATTTTAAACGAGTTAGATCGAACTGGATTAAGAAAATAATAAATATAATAATGACTCAATCTAAATTCAACTTGATTTATTGACACCCCTATAGTCTACTTACTGCAGGATATGCTTCCTGGTTCTTACTATGCCCCCATTTTGCCTACCATCACCTATAAATGACCCATAATTCCGTTTTAATTTTAAATAAACAAAAAGTGTATCAGAATTTTAGAAATGAGCCAATTTGGAGGAATTTTGATAAATAGATAAAATGTCACGAGTTGTTGCGTCCCTAGATTGGGGTCGTTACAGCCAACAACGTCCCCAGGGCAAAATCCAAAAAAAAAATAGGATTGTCCCAGCCCGTAGCGTTCCCAGACGGGGTAGTTGTAACTAGTGACGTCCCCAAACTGGACTAGTTCCAGCCCACAACGTCCTCACGCCGAACTTTTGAAATCCGAAAAAATCCTATTTATATCGTTGCTGCGTTCTGGGGACGCTACAGGTGGAAACGTCCCCACGTCGATCTTTTGAAATCTGAAAAAACCCATCTCTCCCGTTGTTGTGTTTTGAGGACACTATAGGTGAAAATGTCCCCAGCCTGAGGTAGGAACAAGCTGGAGCGACATCAAGTATTTATTCTTTTAAATTTAAAAAAGGATAATTGTTCTACATATGTTATAGGCTGGAATGACCCCAATCTAGAGACGTTGCAAGCTATCACTACCCCACTGTGGATTTGGTCAGGACGATCCCAGACTTTTGAGTTGTCACTCCGTCCAACTTATATCTCAACTTTAGACATTATTTGGCCTGTTTTTTAATATTTATATGTTATTTGCTTGTTAAAAAATGGCCCATAATTTTACTTTTTTTTTTAGATTATTTTCTCCCTATGTCCTTTGATAAGTTGAAACGATAGAGATGTCAAGAGCATCAAACGTTTTCCTTGTGAAATCGTCGAAACATAGGACAATTTATTGATAATAAAATTCAATTAGAATTTGGAAGAAAGAGAAAGAACAAAAAAAAAAAAGATAGAGGATTCTCCGAGGTCTGACTCATCTTGTGCATCCAATTTCAATCGAACAGATATTACACTAGTACAACATTACCTCGAGTCCAGAGTTAGATAATTGGATGTCAAATCCCAATCTAACGGACGAATTACGATCTTCAACGAACTGTCAAATCCCAATCTAACGGACGAACGCCTTTAAAAAAGACCGATCTAATCTAATTTTATATTTAAGTATTTATAATAATAATTTTAATATTTAATATGAATAAAATGTGTATAATAGCATGAATCATTTGTATGACATATTTTGTAAATAATATGATTTAATTATTATTAAGATTAATCTAATTATTATAATTATAATTATTAATTTTTTATAAAAAAAGAAGTATTAAAACTAATAAAATAATTATTTTCTCGAATTTATTACAAATTCAGATTCGAATCATATAAAATTTAAACGTGAATCTAAAAATAAAATGGATCTTCTTTTAAGATTTTTATATAAATTTAATAAACTATTGAATATTTTTTAAAATATAATTGTAAATTCGAATTTGGATCGGACGCCACACTAATCGTAGAGCACACAGCCCCCATCGGACAACTATTTTTCGGAGAAAAAATTCTTTGCAGAATTTTTAAAAATTAATTACAACTGTTTATTTTAATTATAATGAAGGTAGAAAAATCTAAACATAAATCTTAATGTACAAATAATTTATTATTATTAAATTATAACCGTCAATGCCCGATCGAATGGATCAGATCAATATCCACCGGAACCCCCAACACGTTAGCCGACCAGTTCGGACGGAACTTACGCTAACCCTAAAGGCCTAAACGGCTGAACCTCATCCGTGATCCTTGTTCCCTCGATTTCTTCTCTCCCGACTGACGCACGATAATTCACGCGGTCTCTAGATACTTCATCCCTTCATCAATCAGTCAAATCCCCTTTGCGGCTTTGCTTTCCAAGAATTGAATCTGTGAAGAAACTAAATCTGAAGTTGTCAGTCACAAGCAAACTAGAAGCGAGAGTCCGCGTAACTCAAGACTTAAGGTGAGTCTCTTCCGATTCAAGGGTTCTTCCGCCCAGAATGTTTTATTGTTTTGTTTAGGGTTTGGAAAGCTACTTCACAAAAAATTCAAATGCGGTGTATTTTCATTTTTTTTTTTGGAGGGGTGGGGTGTTCCACCACGCCGTCTCTTCCTGAAGTTGATTACGGTATCTGAGTTGAGAATTGTCAAAATCTCTTAGTTCCTGTTTGCCTATGGATATCCGGGCCTTAATTATCTGTTATTTTACCAGAATATAGATGTATTTTCATATTCCACTCTCTTATATCTGTTCTTTAACTCAATCTATCAGGTTACTTTTCTGGAAACATGGAAAGCAACCTATCTATTGCTATAGAAAATCCATCAGATGCACAGCTTCAAAATGAACCCATTAAATCTGCTAGTGATGCAGCTGTTTCGTACGAACTGATGGGTAGCAGTAATCCTGATGGAAGTATGGCTTCTGTGGTGCCTGTAACATCTGTTCAAAACCCTGTGAATGGAAATTCTGATGAATTAGCAGGTTATCAATCAACGCAGGTTTCTGCAAATGGAGCATTGCAGAATGGTGTCAGTGGCATGGCTCTTGAACAAGGAGAGCAACTATATCTTGCTGGTATATTGATTTGAATTTGCCTTGATATTATCCATCTTTTATTCGTATCTATGATGCTTCAAGTCCTCAGCATTTGGTCCTTAGTTTCTATATCTATATTGATGGTATTGTGGCTTTTTCTAAAATTTATTTTGTTGTGTATATTTGTAGAATCAGCAGTGTATTCTGTGGAAGAGGAAAGATTATGGAATTTGGTTAGAGCAAATTGCTTGGACTTCAATTCCTGGACAGCACTTATAGAAGAAACTGAGAGAGTTGCCGCGGTACCGTTATTTTTCTTTCTCTTGTAGAAGTTAGTTGTATTGTTAATAATTTCATCCGTCTAGTTTAACTAATCATAAACAATTTCGAGTTGTTTTTCTACATTAAATACTAATTATCTTTTCAGTATACATAAAAGTGTTATTTTAAAACTAACATGCTCTTGTTAATGCTCTTGCATCAGCATCTCTCTTATGTTAAAATTATATGATTTCATAATTATAAAATACAGAAGGAACAAAAGTTGCTTATCTAGTAACACAAAAAGAAAATGGGGACTTGCCTCAGTGGCAGATTCGATGTGTTAGAAAATGAGTTTATATACACATTGACTGTGTAACCTGTTCTTTTATCATAATATCTAAGTTCATCTGTTTCTCATACCTCTGAAGTGCGCATGCTCTTCTTGTTGCTATTTATATTGCAGACTGACATCACAAAATTACGTAAAGTTTATGATGCCTTCTTGGCCGAGTTCCCCCTCTGCTTTGGCTATTGGAAGAAATATGCTGATCATGAAGCACACCTTGATGGAGTTGAAAAGACTGTGGAAGTGTATGAGAGAGCAATTTTGGCTGTCACCTATTCTGTGGAAATTTGGGTCAATTACTGTCAGTTTGCAATTTCAACATATGATGATCCAGATATAATAAGAAGGTAATTCAATCAATTTCTCTTGTTTTTGATGTGATAAGATAAAATGGTCCTTTTCAATTCAGAAGATAGACTTGCTAATTTCTTTTCACATGCAAGGTCAGCATGGAGGAAATATTGATGAGACCCAATTTAACATTGAACTAGTCCTGACCTTGTTTAGTTTACCCCAAATCTTGCCCCATTTTTGCCATGCATTCTTGAAAAAGAACCAACTTTTATGTTCCCTTGACTCTTATGAGGCTACAAGCGGTGTACTTGTAACCAAACATTGGTTGGAGAGCATGTCATGATAATCCTTGAAGGTAAATTCACCACATCTGGTAGTGTCATGATGTACTTGTGCTTCAATTCAAGTCCAATTAAAAAAACAAATTATATGATTCTACAAGCGTAATAATTTTTTTAACTATTTGGATTGCAGGCTATTTGACAGAGGTTTAGCATATGTTGGCACTGATTACCGCTCTGATTTATTATGGGATGAGTATATTAGATATGAAGAATCACAGCAAGCTTGGAGCAATCTTGCAACAATTTATACAAGGATACTTGAGCATCCCATCCAACAATTTGATCGTTATTATAACTGGTACGTAAAATCGTTCTTTTTTTTTAACTTTTGTTATTTTTGGATATGCTGTAGGTATTTTTTTCATGATATCGACCTTCAAATTTTCAGCTTTAAGGAGCTGACAGCTAGTCATCCCTTGTCAGAACTAAGGACATCTGATGAAGCGACTGCAACAGCATCATCCACCAACTTAGAGACTGGGACTGACAAGCAAGTTTTTGATGGGGAGGCCCCACGTGACAGTGAGAATGAATCTGCTAAAGAAACCTCTGATTCGGAGGAGTTGGAGAAGTATGCTTCGGTCAGGGAAGAGATGTATAAGAAGGCCAAAGAGTATGAATCTAAGGTCATTGCCTTCGAATTGGCTATTAGAAGGCCGTACTTCCATGTCAAGCCTCTTGACGAAGCAGAGCTTGATAACTGGCACAACTACCTGGACATCATTGAGAAGGAAGATGACTTCAATAAGGTAAATTTTTATCTTCTTTATCATATATTTGATATTTTAGAATCAGGTTGCTTTTTTTGATTAACTCACAGTTCAGTTGTATTGGCTCCCTTTGTATGCTTATGAAGCTTGCTTAACTGGTGGTAGAGCATCGGCCCTTTGTATGGTTTCGCAGAGGCTAAGTACTCCAAACTCTAATTTGTCAGTGGAATGTTATGGGTTGATGAATTTTTCAATCATTTCTAAATACTACATAATCTTAAATACTTTAATCTCATACATGCAGGTATGTGTTTGCTTAATCCTTACCCTATTAACAATCTATCTATAAGATATTGAGGGGGCCTCTCAGCTTTTGGAGTACTTCGTGTGAACTTTCTTTTCGAAAATATCATATTCATTTTCTTTAGTATTATTTTATTTTACTTTGTAAAATTTTCTGATGGTATGATTGGTCTTTTCAGGTCTTGAAATTGTATGAACGGTGCTTAATTGCATGTGCCAACTATCCGGAGTACTGGATCCGTTATGTGATGCATATGGATGCAACTGGAAGCTTGGAACTGGCTAGCAATGCTCTTGCCCGTGCTACTCAAGTCTTTGTCAAGGTAAATTTCTGCTTCTAGTGGGAAAACATTACTCATATACATACTGCATCTCTGACTTGATGTATCCTCATTATTTATTATCTTGAGATGGCAAATTATATCTTCGGTGTTAAAAGTGACTTTTTATTAGTGTGGGCTATGATTTATTGGTACCGATCAATACATACTCATGTGTTGTTGGTGTCAGTCTCGAGTGGTAACATAAGAGCTCAATTTTTCTAAAAATAATTGATTTCATTTTTGAGTAAATTGTCCCATCTATCCATTCTCTCTAACTGTCTTTTTAGTGTTCGCTAACTGCATTTTTATTTTTTCCATAAACAGAAACAACCAGAGATTCACTTATTTGCAGCCAGATTCAAGGAACAGACAGGAGATGTAGAAGGAGCCCGTGCAGAGTATCAACTTCTTTATTCTGATATTTCACCTGGCTTGCTTGAAGCCATTGTGAAACTTGCAAACATGGAATATAGACTGGTATTATCATTTAACAAGTTGTTAATGTACTATAGATATTCTCTCCATAAATACAAGTCTCATGATGTAGTTTTTTTTTCCAGGGTGAAAAGGACGTGGCATTTTCTGTTTATGAAAAGGCAATTGCAACTGAACAGGAGAAGGAACAAAGTGTGATTTTGCCCATGCTACTTATTCAATACTCTCGCTTTCTTCATTTGGTATGATTTTTTTACTTTTCTCCTTCCTTAATCCATAGAGAAATTATATAGCAAGCCAAATAGATATCAGCTTAGTGATTATCTAAGTACTCATTTGATTGATGAATGGAGAACAAACTAGTTCAAAATTATATTTGTGTATTGTCAAACTAGAGTGAAGCTTACTAGCTTGAAGCTAGTATGTACGTAATATTAGCAAGGCGGTTGGCAAGCTTAACCCAAAATCTATTGGATCTGCTTCAAATGATGAATCCAAACTTTAGAAACTGAACAACTTCATGAGTGATGTGTTTAAAATAGTTAATTTTCAATCTTACTCAGTGTAAAACTTCATAAACCATTATTTTTCTTTACAGCTCAACTCATGTTATTTGAATTAAAAAAACTAATAAACATGAAATGTGAATATATTTGTGAAGTAGTTCACTTGAAATGTGAATATACTTATGAAGTAGTTCACTTGAAATGTGAATATACTTATGAAGTAGTTCACTTGAAATGTGAATACACTCTTTTTGGCTCATGAATGGTAAATTCTGTGATGTTTATTTAATAATGAATTTCTCTTCATCTGCTGCCTTCTTTTAACTGGTTTCCTGATCCTGGTAGGTTGCGGGCAATGTAGAGAAGGCTAGGGATACATTAGGAAAATCTCTTGAGAAAATGCAATTATCAAAGAATATTCTTGAGGTACATCTCTAATATTACTGCTCCTCAAGTTCATTGTTCTTTTTAGCAATGCATGTCCATTTTGATCATTAAGTTTTGTTGGGCTATTTTACTTTTTTATCTTGCAGGCTATGATTCATCTTGAGTCAATTGGTTCATCTCCTAAGAGAATTGAGTTTCTAGATTCTCTGGTAGAGAAGTTTATTACTCCGAACTCAGAAAACGCCACTGGTGTTGCTGGCTCAAGTGAGAGAGAAGAGTTGTCATGCGTATTTTTGGAGGTAATCTTTTCTTTTGGAAACCCAATGAATTTTTCTGAATTTATGGGATTTACATTTTGGTAGCAGTTTCGCAGGGGGTTATACTTTACTACCTAATTTTAATGATCTGATGATAGTGGCCAATTTGCTCCTACCGCTGTATTAGTACTATGTACAGCTCGCATATTTTAAATTTAAAGCCAATACAGAGGACAATTCATGCACACACCTGAACACTATGTACAGCTCGCATATTTTAAATTTAAAGCCAATACAGAGGACAATTCATGCACACACCTGAACACTTGCCCATCTCGACTCTATCATAAGCTGATCATTGATCAAACTGCAGTTTCTGGATCTGTTTGGGGATGGGGAGTGGATAAAAAAGGCCAGCAACAGGCACTTGATGCTCTTTTCACGCCAGAGAACTTTCCTCTTCACACGGAAGCGGGGTGCTGATGATTCGCTCTTGTCCGACAGAGCAAAGGTTTCAAAGATTGAACAGAGCCAGGTTCAGGCTCAGTCATTCATGGGCACCTATACAACTCCTCAGGCGGGAGCCACAGTTCAGTGGCCCGCCGCTTATGCACAGAAAACTCCTGCTCAAGTTGCGGCTCCTGTTCCTGGCCCTACTGCAATCCCTGCTCCCGCTGCTGCTCCTGCAGCAGCCTGGACACCTTCGTATCCTGCACAGGTACCATTGCAGTTTATAGGTTTATATATCTTTCGGTATGAGGTTTTGGGTAAAGAAAAATTGAAAAATGAAGAAAGCATGGCAAAATCATCAGACCATGACCTTTTTTGAACTTCATGCCGTCCCCATATCCTCTTTTTGAGATGTTTTCTTAATGTATGACCTTCCTTTTTTTAGGGTTAAACTTGTTGAATGGGGTGTCACTTTGCGATAGTTGTGCCACATTATTAGAAACTAGCAAAGAACCCGTTCCATCCGCATGATCTATCTTAATTCTGAACATGGCAAATATTGTATAATTGGCTAGTATATTTGTAACTTGTGCCGTATTCTCCATGGCTTTCGTTGCTTAATTAATTTTATTTTGATTCAGGTATAAAACATAAATGTCTTGTGAAAAATAAATTCATATCCCACACATTAGCAGTTTCCGATAAGCTTTGATATTTATATTTCTCATAGGCATACAATTAGAACTTCAAAAATAAAAGAAGCTATTTTGGTCATTACTCCCTTTATTTTTCACATATATCAGACACCGAACAAATGGATGTCTCCAATACATACACTCTTTATAATATAGTATATATTAGGGGTGTAATAGAATATGGGATCTTTTTGTATTATATTTATCATATCATTTTCATCATCACCACCACCATCATTACTAGCATTTTTATTATCACTATTACTATCATTGATTTTTTTGAGATTTGTGATCTCTCTGATTTTGGATTGGGTTTCATTTCTAGCTTACTCCAATTTATTTGGGATTAAAGGCTTTGTTGTATCCAGCAAACCTCTTTTTCACAACTTATAATCATAGAGAAATAATATCTTAACTGCTAGTTACCTGGCAATTAAGTACATTATGTTTTCTTCTTGCAATTACTATTTGTTGTCTCTGAGAATATTCTATGGTACTGCTTTCGTGTTCATATGAGAACTTCATATTTTATGTTTCTCAAGGCTGGTTATGCTGCATATGGAGGTTATGCTGCTTATGGTCAGGTTCAAGTGCCTCAATCAACTCCTCAGGCTGCCACTGCTTATGGTGCTTATCCTAGTGCATATACTCAGGTAATCCTTATTTATTTCTTGAAGCTGTCTTTCTGAACTCTCACCTGGCAATGATGCAGGCTGAAATGAAATTCAATGAAATTATGCTGGTAAGACCTGTTGTCCAACCATGCTTCCCGTCCCACCAAAATAAAATGAAAAAGTATAAGGGCCTGTTTGGGACATTGGTAGAAATTGGAATGGGAATGAATTTAACTTTTTTCTTAAACACTGATCAGCATTCATTTTGGTGTAAATGGAGAATGGATTAGTTTTCCCAAAACAATGCAAAAATGACTTGATTCTCTTGGGGGAAAAAATATTCATCCAGACTCAATTTGTTTTTTTCCCACATATCTTGGGAATCCCCTTGTTTATTTTAAGGTGCGGAACAGGTCCTAAAGGGAGAAAAGTAACACAAAAGAAAAATGGTAGGGATCCATTGACAACTATCTATTTTGACAATTTTGACCACAAACTTCAAATAAATTCATAAAAAAATCTTGAAAATGAAAAAACTTTTACAAAATCATATTCTTAAGCTTATTGATTGTGTTTCAAGTTTCATGCAATTTGAGTGTCATTTAATATTCCATCAAAGGCTATCAAAATTGTAAGACAATTATAACAGTTCAATCTTAATGGTCTTTGATGGAATACCGAATGACACTCAAATTGTGCATGAAATTTGAAACACAATCAACCTACAAGTCTAAGAATATATTGAAGTTTTTCCTTTCTGAGATTTTTCATGAATTTATTGAAAAAAACACTGTCAACATTGTCAAAATAAACCATTGTAAAGGGATCCTCACCTTAAAAAAATAGCTGAAAATCGAAGTCATAAGAATTACTGGATGTCAGCTGTGGTTGTATCGGAATTTGATGTCCTCGCGGAACAGTTTAAATTTATTACCACAACTCATACATTTTATTTACATGTTCATTGAATTTTTGTAGGCTTATCCACCACAAGGTGTTGCTCAGCCAGTTGCTGCCCCAACTGCTGCTACTTCGGTGCCACCACAACCTGCTGCAGATACTCAACCATATTATGGCACCTACTATTAATCTAAAAATTAGTACAGAGGGCATCTTTATGACAACAATATATGCCGACTTCTGAGGGATAAAACCGGCAGGGCTTTTAGTGGTATATGTGAATTTTTGTATTATCCTTGATTGCTAGAATTGTTAGCAGGTGCCAACCAGCAACTATGTATTGTCTTGCAGGTGGTAGGTTATGTAGTTTGGCTTCTGTACCGCTATAATGTAGTGTTTCTCCTTGTGCTAGGATGTTAACTATAAATTTGTTTGTGTGCTTATCGATAGTGAAGTGGATTTTCAATTAATTCTGATTAGATGTAGATTTGGTGATTAAATTTTGTGAGGGAAAAATGCTTTATCAAAGAGAACAAATTTTGAATTTGTCTGTATAGTCTTGCTTATTCATTATGCATTAGCGATAAATATATTAGCAACGAGGCGCTTGATACGTGTGGAGCGTGGTTTCTCCATCACCATTATTACGTGAGAGTTCTATCACCATTATTAGATTATTATTTTTTATGAAGAAAAGTACCCTCGAAGGACCGATTTCATTGCAATGAAATCATATAAATACAAAGATCTGATAAGCAACAACTCCCGCAAATGATGTACAATGATAACTACTGCTACAAGGTACTACCCTACAAGCAAGTAGCAAAGGAGGGAGATGTCAAAAGTACATTCAGGTCAAAGTACCGAGAAATACAAGCAGCAGCTAAAGATACTAGCTCAAACAAAAGTATAAGAT
This sequence comes from Schoenoplectus tabernaemontani, assembly GCA_037127355.1. Taxonomy (NCBI): domain Eukaryota; kingdom Viridiplantae; phylum Streptophyta; class Magnoliopsida; order Poales; family Cyperaceae; genus Schoenoplectus; species Schoenoplectus tabernaemontani. The sequence goes on from CM073747.1 coordinate 5,331,076, forward strand.
AAGACCAGCCAGCATACAAAAAGACTGATCGAAATACCCTATCTCCTCTACTCCTCTGAATCAGATGCAGAGGAGTGGTACTCCGTGATCCTCACAGTCTCACTAGCCCTGCTATTTGTCCACAAAAGGAAATGACAGCATACCAAGGCCGACAGTTATCTGACTTATTTGGCATCAGGAGTTGAAGTTAATTGGTTTCTCTCACCTCATATTACCCACAGAAGCGCCCCAAGTAGCTCAATAAACATTTTTCCTTTGTTGCCCTGTGAGCTTGCAAAGACTCAATAAAGTAAGGTGTCTCAGCAATGGTTGTAATCCAGCCCTAGAGTTGGTGTGCAGTGCCACACAGAAGGAACATGTGTGAAGTAGTTTCAGGCTCTTGCTGACACATGGGACATATGAGATTATCAGTTCAGCTTTTGCTGGAGAGGATATCTTTGGTAAGTATCCTTTGATGAAAGACTAACCACAGAAAAACCCTAATTTTAAGGGGATGACAGCTTTCCAAAGACTAACAAATGCAGAAACTAGTACTCCCCCAAAGTCTAGAAAATCCTTAACTGAATAACCTTTTGCAGATCCATTCCATATTAAAGAATCAATGGAACCTTGCATTGGGGAAAATGTCATGATCAAATTCTGCACTTAGTCCAGTATGCCTGCTGGTACCTGGTAAGTGGCATTTTCAAACAGATCTGAAATCTGATAACATCTCCTGCCTCCCAGGCCTGGGCAACTGATATGTCAGGGTGGGCTGCTGTCTGATAAAGAGAGGGAAAGAAGTGTGCCAGTGACATGTCCCCTACTCATTTATCCAACCAGAACTTGATACTGTTCTATCTCCCAACTGCATTTGTATACCCAGACCATCATTAATTCATTAGATGAGAAGTTTATTTTTAATTCTTGAACTCTTTATGATTGATTTTTTTTAAAAAATATTCGGAGCTCTCATAAATTCTAATATATATATATTATTTTTCATACACCTCTCTTGTGATTTGAATTTGCACCACTACGTCTAGAGGTTAAATTTATTATCATCTAAACTCTTTATATATGATTCAACTGAGCTGTCAACTATCCAGCTGGATCACTTACGTCTCCTATTATCTCTTTACATTTCATTCAACTGGGCTGTCAACTATCCAGCTTGATCACTTAACATCTCCTCTCATCCCACGCGAGTTAACACTAGCTTAAACCTCTTCTTCTTTGTCAGAAATCGTGGGCTAGAAGCACGCCCAAATATTCACCCTCAAATCTGAAAAGCGTGCACCAAACCTGACACGGACGTGTATGCAATCTTCCAATTGATCATGGCCCTCTAATTTTGTGATGATAGATCAATGCCAACAAAATAATAAACCGTATCGCTTTAGATTTATGATTAATTTTCTTATTTTCGGAACACTTAGGAACGATTTAGTAGTATTTTATATTAAGAGTTATTTTTTCTTTTGAAAAGTATTATTTTTTTCTTATTTTCGGGGAGGGAAAGACTGCACTCTGAGAGTCCAACATTCGTGGAGTTATTTAAAATTGTTTTCTATAAACAATTGGCTTTGAGCTAGAGGTGATATCGGGTCAGGTATCTAGATACTGGATACTATTATATTTGAATCTATATCCTAAAAGTATTTGGGTCCAAATCTAGAATTGTATACTTATTTTCAAATCGGATCAATTTTGATTCTAGATATCCATCTAATAGTAAACATTTTGGATCTAGTATTTCGATTCCAAGTATATACCAGTAACTTGTTTATGATTTACCAGATCTGAAATGAGTACCAGATCCAAAACAAAGCATTTAAGAAGTTTTTTTATTCTTAAACCTATAACTATAATTATCTAAAAATCTCACATAGAATATATTATTATAACATGATAACATAAAATATGTTCCAAAATTAAAAGTTCACTATTATCAAAATAATATGACATTTTAGAAATTGAAGTCTGCTCTCAAACTTTTCATCTTACATCAAAAGGAAGAGGAACATGAATAATGATGGAGATTTTGAAAAATTAATTAATGAAAAGCCTAGTCATCTAAATCAACTCACAGATAACAATATTCTTTTTTTTTTATTTACTCTCCATTTTACTTTTTTCTTTTATATTAATTAATTTATACATATTTGTATTAGTATAATATAGAGTATTGATATGGGTATTCAATCGGGTCCGATTTTGGATCGGGTAATTAAACCATATCCATATCCTACCCATTATAATACCGTTCCGGTCCGGGTTAGAATCGGATACTAAAATATTAATTTATAAATGTACTCATAATATAATCGGTATTTTTTTTTAAATTGGACCCTGTCAAAAGTAATCGGATTTGGGTCGGGTGCGGTTTGATACTAGATAATCGGGTAAAAATAGCACCTCAACTTTCAGCCTTTCACAATGGCAAGTACCGGAGATAACATTTTTTTATGGAAACAATAATCACCTCATCTATAAATAATAATCACCAAGCTTATAAATAATAATGACCTGATCTCTGAATTATATGTATTTTTAAAAAATCAATAGATATATTTTTCCCGAGGGCAGAGTCCAGAAAGCAACCCAATAATGCAAAAGGAACTTTCAGAAATCAGGCGGCTATAACAGAAGTAACCGGTTAATTTTCTAATGCCTCGGGATTAAAATTGATCTCAAACTTTATTTTAATTATTAAATTAGTATCAATATTAGAAAAAAATATGAGATAGAAAATAAATTGCATCGAGATTGATGAAATAAAATTGATCTAATGATTGAAACAAGACTTGAGATCAATTTTTTATTTTTTTTATTTTTTGGGACATTAACCGGTTCTATAACAGAAAAATTCCCTTCATCAAATTATTATATTACTTTGGGATTGTTTAGGAACGTATTATCTTAGTATTATTATGCTTGAAAGATCTTACCAAATGTTAGTGTACTACTTGAGGGAAATATTAAGTGGACATTCTTCTAATTTTTCAAGAAAATGAGGTAACAAGGTAACAGTGGGAAAATGGAGGGAAAAAGTAAATAGATGCACTTTCTTTTGAGCTCTTTTACCTGTATACTGTCAAACATAATTAACATTCTTTCATCAAATGCTTTAAATTATCACTCTTCTACTGTATTACTCCGAACAAGTATCCGATACGGGTCGGATAAGGATGCGCTCCGGATACAAAGCGGATGTGTATCCATGACGTATGGGATTATTTTATTCAGTCAAAATGACGGATACAGTCGGCATATTCGATATGGATACGTTTAGGATACGGCTCAGAATGAAACTCACACTGTCACAGGAAACAGGATCATGATTCATGTGATCACTGGGGACGAGATTCGAACCTGGACTTCTACAGCGCCACAGATGTTCGCGACCACTGCACCAACTTTCCTTTCGTCCATATAAAGACCTTTTCATCATGTATAGTTAGCACCCAAATCCGCTTTTGATTCAATCAATCAGATATTGGAGTTTTTTTACCACTGCTACTTTTGATTGGTTATAAACCTACTCGATTTCAGTTTTTTTAGTATCTTATCATTTTATTTTTTATTATATTATATATAATCACCGCATTCATATCTGAAAATTTTTAAAATTATCGTATCACCGCATCCGCACCGTATCGAATACGATAACCACACCCGTACAACATAACTCTTCTAACATTACTAATCATCTTCATATGATTGACATAGTATACTTTGTTTTGTTTTTGTCCGTTGTGGTTTTTTTTTCTCATCATCAATATCGTCATCACTACAAAGTACAACCACAAAATAATATTTGCTTATTTTATATACAAGTTATTTGGGTCTAATTAAAGGCTTTAAAAGTTAAAACGCAGTGCTGATACAATTGTCATTGTGCAAAAAGCAAATTTTTCAAATCAAAAAAGTAATAGTTCTTATTTTAGAATAGCAAATTTTAGCAAAAAAAGAAATTTAATAGGAAATATCTATACACATGAGATAATCTCCAAAGTAAAATGAGATTAGGTTTGATTCATAGATATTCTTTCCATTATTTTAGAAACTCTATGAGTCGTATGTTTGTTACAATAGCGACAAAATTTTCTCAATTCTAATAAATTGGGTGTATTGAAACGATTCTTTTGAGTAATATATCTAGAAATACCCATTGATTTTTTATTGACACTTCTTCGAACAAACCTAGTAACTCTTAAAAGAACTCTGATTATTACACAACAACTAGTACATTCTAATAGAATAAAAAATTTCTAGAAGAAGTGGAATTATTTATATGTTTTGATTGGGTTACTTTATATTTTTTTATTGGTCTTATGTATTAAAATTTATATTTAAATTTTTTTATAGTCATTCAGATTAACACGAATCGTTTCAATTTCTCCGCGCAGATCTCCGTACGGAAAAATCGCTCCCAGCTCCATGCAACCTGGTCCCATCTGATCCGAGTCATGCACCCCGGACCCGTTTCTCTTCCTCGCCTCTCAAGAGTCACGATGGCCAGAGAAAATCCTTTTAATTCTCACTGCGCTTACACTAAGCTAATCAAATGATTCATTCAACTTTTTAGTGGTATTATTGTATAATTGGGAACACTATAATATAGTTCCTGACTTGCGATAAATTGAATTGTTTTGCTTACAAAAAACTTCAACCGTACAAAATTTTCTCTGACGGTTCGATTCAACAAAAGCAGGGAAAAGAAAAATTGGGGAGCTCGAGTCTTTCCAGTCTAGGAGAAGAAAGCATGAAGGCAGTTTCTTCTTCTTTCCCAGTCTTTATGTATTTTTTCGCATTTACTAAATTAGAACATCCGCGGTGACGAAATATCACCTCAGTGTTTTATCCCTAATTATCCGTTTGACGATTTTCTTTATTTGATCCTTTGTTTTCGCTTTCCTCTTCCTTCGTCGGCGAAATTTGACAACATTTGTGCAAAGCCGTAAGTTCCTTACCAATCGGTTCCATCTTCACAAAGTTGAACGATTTGCCCTCTTTCGGTTTATTATTTTTCATCGAAAGATATATTACCAAGATTTCGTCTCGAGGACTTCGATCGCTTTGCGAAGCAGGTTTTTCTAGTATCAACTCTTAATTTACCCTTTAATCATCGTTCTTGTCTTTTCTATCTTCTTGTAGACCAATCTCTCGTGCAAAGCCAAAAATACTTCAGAAATCTAAATTTCACCAGAGAAAATTGAGGGAAACTGCTAAATTAGTTGCCTTCTGATTCCTTTTTTGTTAGTTTGAGTTTCTTGAAAGTTTTGATGGGTTCATATTCAGATGTTGTCGATATAAGCTCCGAAGAGGAAGATGCTAACACTAATAATAATAATTTCGGCATGAAGGCTCCACTAGAATGGTCAGATGACCTAATCATCATGGGTGAGCTTTCAGCTCAACCAGTTGCTGCGCCGAAGAAGAGTGTGGTCCCTTCAACACTGTCTCTCAGTGACGATGATCATAATTGTGATGTGAGCGGTGATGGTGGTGGTGTTGGCGATGACGATGATGATTGTCAAGTGCTTGATTATGATCCTGACAAGTCAGTTATGGGTGTCAGTGGTGATAAGGCTGATGAATCAGATGAGATAGAGATAGTCGGAGCAAAAGGAGAGGTACTGTATTTCTTAATTTTTCGCTTATAAACTTTATCATTTGTTTGTCTTCATGTCTCGTATCATGTAAAGTTTGATATGCTTTGTTATATATTTTTTTAGTCATGAGGAATTTAAGTGTCTAATTTATGGTAAATAACAGAAGAGTCAAGTCTAATGCATAAATCATGTTTATTTTAAATGTAATATTGTTTTGTTTAATCGAATGTTGCAATGAACTGGAATCTTGGATTGCTGTTGTGCTACTTAACCTGACATTAGTAGTAAACTGCATATCTGACTGCAAAACTTTTTTGAAAAATTATACCCCCATCTTCATATTTTTAGGAATACTGCTCATTACTTTCAGATTGAGAAGCATATGCATGTTCTTGAAAGCGATAATTGTATATGTTCTTTTTCAAAATAGCAAGTCTACTCAAAATAATTGATTTATCATCGTCTTTTATCTGATTTATCATGCAGGTTGCTTGCCGTGACTTCCCGCATCCACGCCATTTGTGTGCTAATTTCCCATTCAACACCACTTCTCATGACAAATACTGTCAAATGGTGAGTATATTGTGGTGACTTGCACAGAGCTTGATATAAGTATCTTACCAGTCAAGTGAGGTCCAACATGTCTTAGTTGTGTACATCTGAAGTTATATTTTCGGCAATTTATTTGTTTGCTTAGCAATGTATTATTTTGCTCAATCTGTCCCTCTCATATTTGACCAAAGCATTTATAGTCTTGGTCTTTGATGAGTTGACTGCACCTGAGGTCACTCAATTAAAGTTAAAAGTGTCAACCAACTCCTATATGATTCCACTTATTCTTCCTTCTGTTCAAATTACATCAGTGTTTATTTGAAATAAAAAGAAAATTTCCATGCCAATATTAACTTGAGTCTTCGACGTTGCTTGTGTCAAGGAATGGTTAGGCCATTATACTGCCTTGTTTAAATCAAGTATTGGGAGCATGGTTACAGTGAAAGATGTATGCATGAGAATGCTGGTGAGCAGCATTTGCACTGGTACCTTACCTGTTACGCCAATTCAATATCATTAGGAAAATATATGCCCAATTTGTGATTATGTGGAAGCTTCATTGAAGAATAGCTGGTTCTGATGACCGACTATGATTCATGCAGTAGAGCATATTATAACTATCTTTGACTTAAAAACAGGGTTTAAATTTAGTTTGAACACAGTGTATGGTATATTTCTCAGTACTCATCATCAGCACATTTAATTGTGTTATAATAATATCTTTAATGAATGCAGTGTCATTGCTATGTATGTGACTCACCGGCACCATGCACTCTTTGGAGAAACTTGGTTGATTCGGATAGCCACTGCCATGCCACAGATAAAATTTCCATCTGGAAAAAACTAAGGGACTCCAACAAGGCACCATCTGTACAAAAGACCACTCCCCAAAATGTAATGTCAGGTATCATGCCTCCTTGGCACCCTATGCCTCATAAATCATATGCACCAAACCCAAATCAGTCTTCTCGACCAATTTCATTTCAGATCCCATCTCGTAGATCAACCATTATTGGTCCTATTACTACTGGCTCAATGCATGGCCATAGATCTGGCCCATATCTTCCAGTCAGGTCCCACCAGCTCACCCGATCCAATTCTATGCACGTCTATTCAAGTAATACATTTAAGCGGACTAGGCAACCTTTCTATCCGGTTTTGAATGTGCACCAAGCTCAAGTTGGCCCCATTCTGAATCAGTCTCATTCTACGGCAAATGAATCATTATTAAGAAGTCTGAATGCAGTTCAAAATAGTGCTATGCAGAGGTGCCAAAGCCAAACAGGTGTGTCCACTCAAGTTGCCACAAGTATGAACTTACCAGTGCCACCACCACAAACTCAAATGGGTATTCAAGGAAATCTAGCTGATCTGACCTCAAAAAGTTGGCAGGATATACTAGTTAGCCTGGCTTCTGAACTGGGTGTATCTGACTATTCTATCAATACCTCTGGGGTACAACAGCCAGTCAGCACTCCTTTACCAGCACATTCTGGAGCCTTAGATGGTACACAAATTGGGAACATAGCCACACATGCACAATCGATAGATTCTACAATGGAGCAGAATACAGGAAATTTGGATGCAAATGGTATGTCAGGAAATGTACATAATGAGGATGTGTCTGAAACATTTGTTTCATCTCCATTGTATGGATTTGAAGAAAGCTGGATCAACTCGCCTGAATTTAGTTAGTTCAAAGTGTTAAATAGACCTTGATATTTTGGTTGCAGGAAACTGCTGTACAGCTTCTGTAGCTTATGGTATTACTTATGTAGCAAGGGGTACATGTATTTAAGAGTTGTTTAGTGGGTCTTCCTTATTACCATCTAGCAGATGTTATGCTAGGTTAATTTTTTTTACCAAAGATTTAGTTCATACTTAATACAGATCGGGGATTATGCTTAGTGTGTTGTTTTTTTTGTTTGGGGGGGGGGGGGGGGGGGTTATGCTGCATCATTTTTTATACATACGTATAGATGATCATCGGTAGATGATTCCTTCCATCGTGAACTGTGTTAGAAATTAAAATAAAGTTGCTACTTGTTGCTTGTGAGGTTTGCTTGAGAAGGCCGTAACTGGTATTCTGTGGTAACTCGGAACAACAAATATATACACGGTCTCTATCATCAAACAAATAATGATATGGGAACTAAATTACACAATAATCTAGCGGATGCGGAGTCATGGCGCAAGTTGGATGCCCGATCAGCGCTACAGGTTGCCAATGCTCAGGACTAGGTGCCATATAGTGCCATGTTTTCAGGATTGTTTTAATATGGCTAGTTAATAGAGTGATATCTGTAACCGTTTGTGAATTTTCTTCCCTTTTTTCTTTTTTTTTTTTTTTTATTTTCACTCCTGTACATAACTCTGTAAATATTTTTCCATCTTTAATAAAAGAAAATTCAGATGGGCAATCGCCTTCTGCTTGAAAAAAAAGGGAAAAAGATACTAGAGATGAATTTTGGTGTTGCATCGAGTTAAAATTGTATGAAATGACAAAAATGAATGGAGGGGATTTGTAATACTGAGACCTAATATCCCTCCTATGGTTGTTTCGAAACAAGTTATATTATGATGAATCGTAAGTATAAAATATTTTTGTATTTCATATTTTATTTTTTATTTTTAAATTTAAAACACTGATTCAATCATTGAAGACTAAATTTTATATTTTATAAAAACTTTTATTTAGGGATTAGAAAATTATCATTATTGAAAATCATAAACTTAATATATTTTCTACCTCTCAAAAAAATGATTTTTTTTAAATATAAAATTTAGTCTTTAAGTATATTTTAATATGGAGATCAGTTCAAATAGTTGGATCATTGTTTTTAATCCAGAAATAAAAGATATGACGCAAAGTATAAAAATATTTTGTAATTCACGATTCACTGGAGTTCATTTTAATTTATTTTAATATAGAGGATGAAATATTTTTTTTTCATTTCCTTCCCAACTGGAAGCAGCACGGCGCTGCAAGGTCAAATCGTCTTCATTACTGCGTTGATCTCTACTCAAAATCAAAACATACTTCATATGCTTCATAAATCATGTCATTAGCATTTGATAAATTTGTGTAACTTCAAAATCTTTAAAACTACAAACTTTTTCCTCCAGTGAATTTCAGAAGTCAAATTGATCATTATATAAACTAATATAATAACAACTATTAATAAATCATGAACTAATTTATCCCTCTTCATTATATCGGTAAAGCACAAAAAAATGTCAAAATTTCTTCCCGCTTTCTTCTTTTCTCTGTCCACAAGTTGCGTCAATAGCTCATTCATTAGATAGAAGTCACTGTTATAGCAGATAGCATATCAGCTCAAATAATAAATAACTAATCACAATGGGTCCGTTTGACAAATCAAGGAATAGCTTTGGAAGAGTGGTAATTTTGGAAGAATGATAGAATAGTGTTTTTTTGAAAGAGTGGTAGAAGAGTGGTATTCTTGACTATTCGGAAGAGTGAAAATATCGTTTGGCAGTTGTTACTCCAGAATAGTTAAAATATGAATAATTATGATACTAATAATGATGATGATAATAATAATAATAAAGTAATAAAAAATAATCATAATAAATAATAATATTATAATAGTAATATAATAAAAATATAAATATTATCATAATATAGTAATATAATAATAAAAAATTATGATTACAATCATAATTATATAACCATAATCATAATAATATAATAATAAAAATATAATCATAATCATAAAAATAATTATAAATAATTATAATTATAATAATATAATAATAAATTAATCATAACTATAATCAACATATAATAATATAATACAACATAATAAAATAATAAAAAATAATCATAATAAATAATAATAAATTATAATTACAATCATAATTATAATAATAATAAGTAATCATAATTTTAATAATATAATAATCATAATCATAATCATGATAATAATAATTATAGTCATAATCATAATAATATAACCATAATCATAATCATAATAATATAATCATAATCATAAAAATAATTATAAATAATTATGATTATAATAATATAATAATAAATTAATCATCACTATAATCAACATATAATAATATAATATAACATAATAAAATAATAATAAGTAATATTAATCATAATCATAATCATCATAATATAATAATATAATAAGAAATAAGCTTGATCATAATAATATAGTAATTATATTTATTCATAATATAATAATATAATATTAAAATTATATTTATAATAATAATAAATAATATAATAATGCTAATGGTAACGATAATATAATAACAATAATGATAATAATAATTTAATAATAATAATATAATGATAATAATAATAATAAATAATAATAATAATAATATTAATATAATAATAAATTATAATTATAATTATAATATAATAATATAATAATACTAAATCTTAATCATAATCATAATATAATAATATAATATAATATAATCAAACAATAATCGCTATTTTCGATTTAGAGCTAATCCGGTATTCCACCTATAAGTTGGTATACAGTGCCAAACACTCCCAATGATCTCACAAAGATCAGAAAGCACAAAACCCGTAGAAGAAGAACGTTCAGCTCAACCTTCACTTAAAAAAAAAACACTTATAATATACCAAGCGCAAAAAACAAAAAAATTAGTGAAAGCCGAAAACATTCTGCTGCAGTCGGACGAATAAATTCTACCATCAAAACATTCATAAAGCGGCATGGCACCTAAATAGGTTCTAAAATCTAATGTACATGTTATTACTGACTCCGTGACTCGTGTGCATATTTAATCATCTTCATCTTTTATTTCCCATGAAGGGCAAAATTTACCAGTTAAAAGTCAGTTTTAGTGAACTTCAAAAATATGAGAATTAAGGATAAATCATAAATATTATGGATTTTGAACGGAAAATACATACTTTAATATGAGAATTAAGGATAAATCATAAATATTATGGATTTTGAACGGAAAATACATACTTTTAAACTTCTCCAATGGTATACACGAAATTCTGCCTTAATAACAAAATTGCTGCTCGTCACAAGGACCATCTTAAAAAGAGAATCAATATATCCTATTCAACACCTGCCATGGATTCTTTCTCACCATCACTGGTACCTTCACCATCCGTGTTATCACCATCATCTGATAGTGCATCTCTCATATTATAATCGACTTTGAAGTCATAATCAGCATCCATGACACTTGTCCTGCCAAGTCTGTTGGCCTTGCGCCTTTTCTTCTCTGCTCTTCTCTTGCGGGGATCTAGTATGCCCTCAGCTGTGTATAGCTTTTCATGTTGTCGGGTTGTTCTGCTTAGCTTCGTCTCAGAACAATCTATTTTGGCTACAGACATTGTTTCATCTTGCATCAAGTCAGCATCACTCGGTTCCTTTTGCTGAGGATTGTCACTTTTCTCTTCATCCTGTAAAAGCATCAGTCAATAAATATTAATGCAATTTGAATGGTCAAGATTGTTATTTTGTATGGCTATAATTCATGCTCCCCAACTCAGTAGGATGTCTACAAAGTTGATTTGATGAGTTAACAACCAAAAGAAACAGCAAACTATTACCTCTTCTAGCATGTCTTCATCAAACTTTGGTGGAGGGAGAGGCGGGACCTTGACATGGCGATAGTCATCAACTGAAGCCAGATTTCCAATATATGAAGCTTCTGCATCATACAGCTCCTCGGTATTAAATTCTCTGCCCAATTCAGATATGATTACAGCTTCTCCAATATCATCGTTGTTCCTTGCAGGTGGCAATGTGTAATAAGGAATTTTACCTAGCATAGAACACAAAATGAGTCAATTTCACATTAATAAACTACAATGATATTCTGAATTGTAACAAGGGGTGACCAAATATTTATCTATTTCACAAAGTTCAATAAAGAAATAAAGCATACCCTCATTCCAATCATGGAGCACTATCCTGGCGGCAGCCTCCATGTCAACCACGCCTCCCTTTTTCAATTTACCCCTCAGAGTAGCCACTTGTTGAAGGAACTCCTCAGCAGATTTGAACTCGGAAACATTGTAAATGGACAGCAACTTGTCTTCAGGACATAGTTTAATGATTTCCTTCACTGGAAATAAAAAAAATGTCATGAGAATAAATCAGATTTTACTTTAGTACAATTCTATTAGACCTGATTGCAAAAAAAAAATACCAGGAGCAATTGGATCATCTAATTTCTCTATCCTTTTGCAATTTCGAAGAGCAACTGACACATCACCACCAGAAGACCTTAGCATCACAACACCAGGGCAGTCCAGCAGTTTGACCTTTTTGTCCAGTTGAATCTCTTGCATCGACCGGGTGACTCCAGGTGTAGAACCAACATTAACCACATGGGACCTCTTGAGACTGTTAATTAGACTGCTCTTGCCAACATTTGGCAGCCCCACAATACCAACAGTTATTGAAACTTTGAGCTGTCAACAGGGCAAAACAAATGTCACTTGGTGTTTCTATACACTTAGTTGGCACCATTCAATACTTTGGTAATTATAAATAGAAGTTGCTACTAATATGCTCAACTAAAATGAGTACTTATGAGTTGCATGCTATGTTTAATACATCAGTAAGAAGCAACTGGTGTTATTCATTTCCAGTATGCTTTGTCTCATCCCACTAGAAAAAAATATAGATAGAACATAGTTAAAATCAATTTTTGGTTATTTAGAAAAAGAAAAAGATCTAGTATTATGTGCAATTGCAAAAGATACAAAAATGAACTTAGTTTGACAATGAATGAAAAAGATAGTCATCATCACCTCCTGGCTCCTGGTATAATTCTTCAAAAGCTTAATCAAAGTGTCAGCACCAAGACAGTCGCTTGTTAGAAGAGCATTATTAGTTTTAGAACCCTTTGAAGATTTCCAACCAAGATTTGACCTTTGTTGCTGGGTACTGCACTTAAATGCAACTGCTGGCAATTCTTCCCTTAGATATGTCAGCCATTTCTGGACCGCCTCCTTTGGAACAAGATCTATAGCATGGCCAAATAATTACAGGGAAGATATTATGCACTCAGCATTTTTGAATACATCATCTTCAACGTTACATCAGTCAATCTTGACATAATTCCCAACTTCAAAAATTTTGCATGAAATTGGAGTCCATACAATACAATTCTGTTGGTCAAACAAAACCCAAGTGCTAACAATATCAAAACCTTTCAGCAGTTCAAATCTAACTAGCATCATTTATTTAACCAGTCAACCACTAGCTTGGCCCCACAGGTAGCATGGGTTAAAAAAAATAATAGTTAGCCCAACAAACAATAACATGAATGTGATTTGTTAGGAGAACACCCAGCCCCAATATGATTTAATTTTAAACATTGCATACCTATCTTGTTAAGAAGTAAAACAATCCGCTTGCTTGGATCAGCCTTGAGAACCATCTTTTCCATGTCTACACATCGAGTGCCAAGCGGGTCACGTGCATCAAGCACTTCTAATATAACATCCGATGCCTCTATTACCTTCACCAATTCCTTGTAGAAAGATCTTTCAGAATGATCTGAGAAAATATCAGGATTAAAGTAAGTACAGCGCACAAACAATCCGAGTAAAAACCAAAGTAAATCAAGTAGAAGTTACCTGGATTTTTAGCAACCGTCTGAGTCTCTTCCATGGCATTCTCTTCTGCCAACTCATCATCTTTATCCATGTCGTCACTTTCGAGCAGACCTAACTTTCTATTCCTAGCCTGCATGTCATACACAATTAAAGCTACATCAGAGCAGATAATCAAAACTTCTGCCCCAGATGAAAATATATGAACTCATTCCTTCAATCAATAGACCATGTGATTTTTTTAACAGTTTCTGGCACAATCAAATATTAGAGAAGAACAATGTGATGATGATAAAGAAGAGACTGAAAAATTTACCCTCTCCTTTCGAGCGGCTTTCTTCTGTTCCAGCTCCTCGATAGCTTTGGCACGCCTGGCCTCGAGAGCCTTAATTTCCTGGTCCTTAAAAGGCCAGTCATTGGGGATGCCTGGATCCTTCTCGACCTTCTTCCTTTGGTTGAGGCCGAGCTTCTTTGCCTCCTTCGCCTTCTTCCTGTGGTGCTCTTTCACCTTCTTCAGCACTTTGTACTTCTTCCTAGAGGAACCCTCTTGCTCTTGCTCTCTGGATTTCAAGTTCAGAAATTAGCTTACGACCTGGAAAAATTGAAGCCAGATTTAAAAGTTTGATGAATAAATTTCTTACTTTTACTCCTCTTCACCATTGTTCTGCGCAAAAGTTGACGGTCGTGAGAGATGAAGGTCAAGGAGAGGCGCCGAAGGTTTTACGGGCCTAACTTCTGGAGGCTAGGGTTTATAGCGGGGAGTATGAACGGGACGGGATATTTTCGCAATAAGCACCGAAGTTTGTAGAAATTATTTTTACAGCTAAGCTTTGGATTTCTTATAAGCAAACAATGATAGATATAAATATATTTCTTTAAATATATGTTTTAGAATTTAAATTAGATATCATATATATTTTTTAAAATATTTATATCTGATATTAAATACGAATAATATGTACAAAATAAAGTGTGCAGTTATCACACTTCAAAATAAAAAAATAATTTCATTAAACAGTACTGCGGTAACTTCTTCCGACTAATGGTAATTTTGCATATTTGGTAAAAAAAAATTGAGTTAATTTTTCGTATACCCTCAATTTTTCTTAATTTTTTTCTTTACTCTTTAAAAAAATTGTCATTCAATTCTTATTAATCTTTTTTGTTTGTCCATCGATTATTACAACATAATTATCATTATTTTCTTAAAAAATCATGATTAGTTGTTAATTAATATTTTAAAGATGTAAATATTCTTCTCATTTAATTCTTCTTACTTTCTCGTCTCTTGACGTAAAATAAGATATCATTTAGTGCAATCAAGGATGATAGTATATAGTTTCGCAAGGATACTCATCATATACGAAGAAGAGAAATAAGTTTAAATTTATCTGACTGTGCTAGATAAGGACACCCCTTGTGATTCAGTTAAGAAGAACAAATGAGAAGAATATTTTCATCTTTAAAATATCAATTAAAATGAATTTTGAAGAAGATGATATAATTAATTATTTTATGATAATCAGATGGACAAATAAGAAAAAATAATAAAAGTTAAA
Organism: Schoenoplectus tabernaemontani; assembly: GCA_037127355.1. Taxonomy (NCBI): domain Eukaryota; kingdom Viridiplantae; phylum Streptophyta; class Magnoliopsida; order Poales; family Cyperaceae; genus Schoenoplectus; species Schoenoplectus tabernaemontani. Next base: position 5,346,384 of record CM073747.1, read on the forward strand.
TGATAATAAGGAGATTTTTAAAGAGTAGTGAAAGAAAAAATAAAATGAAGAAGAATTGTACAGAAAATTAACCCTAAATATTTATACTGTGTTGTAGTTTGTAAGATGCATATGTCATCTGTATGGCGTATTAAAGATGCTATTATAGTTTCATTTAACCCTTAATGTTTTTTATACTAACTTTTTGGCCCTTCGTTTCAAAAAGAAAATATATCATTTACTTTAGGATACTTTAATTTGAACATTGATGATTTCTATGTAAATTTTACATTTAATTAATTAATGTAGAATATGAGTTATCCGATCATAAATGAGAGGTCTTGCAATTGTATAAACTCGGCCTTACAATTATTGATAATGTGACATCAGTGAAAAGTCTCAAACTTAACACCTTTTCTGGATTTACATTTTTGTTAATCGGTTTATAATGCATTTAATTACCACATTTTTTAGTTTTCTAAATATTTTTTATTGAATTTTCACAATAACAATTTCATATATGTAACTGTATACTAATTTACTATGGACATAATGCATCATTATTTGATAGTTTTTATCTCATCAAATAATTATATTCTTGATATAAGTTCCACATATTTATATCATGGCGTGTTATTTTTAAGGGAAAATTTTTTACATGCTACTCTAAAATTTAGAATTTAGTTATTTGCCACTTTAAACTTTGAATTTGACTAAGAGCATCTTCAATGGTAGTTACTGAGTTTTTATTCCTACGTGTCACTGTCTATTTTTGATTTTAGTGTTGGAGAGATAGTTTCTAATTTAAAAATTTTAATCACAATTTTTAATTTAGCAACTCAATTCTAATTGTAACGTCAGATTAGCAACTCACTTAATTTAGTATTGAAGATAATTTTCGCTAAACCTATTTATTTTCTTTTCTATTTTCGCTAAATGACTTGGATATAAATAAAATCTAGAGACAATTTTTACATTGAAAACTATAAACCGTAATTAGTAATTTCTCTAATTAAATCTGACATGAAAGCAATAAAAAATTTAAAACCGATTGCTGCATTGGAGATGCTCTAATTACCACTCTAAACCCTCAAAATTAAGAAATTTGTCACTCTTATATAGTTAATCAATATATTTAATTAAAAAATCTCTACAAAATAATGTATAATAAAACTTATTTTTGTATTTCCACATCTACCCTTCTGCAATCAGTTAACCCTATTTCAACGACCTTCCCAATCGTTCGTTCCAGTCGATTTTCACAATCGCTAGTTGCGATTTGCTCCCAATCGCCAGTCGCCTATTTCATCCTCGCTAATCCCAGTCGCCCATCTCCACCATGAATCGACATCAACCCCTGTGAACTCCTCCTCTGTGATCCTCAGAAGTATCGGTTTTGTGATTTTTCTTCAATCGATTTCTAAGTGTCATTGGTACCAATTTGGTACCGATTTTGAGCATTACCAGCTTAGATCCTTCTCAATACCAAATTGGTACCGGTTTTGTGATTTTTTTCTTCAATCGATTTCTAAGTGTCATCAGTACCAAATTGGTACCGATTTTGAGCAATATCAATTCCCAGTTGTTATTCTACCTGTTGAATTTGAAATATCTTATACTATATACTTTGAATAGCGTAAGAATAAGTTTACTCAGTTTTGAGTATTATCTGATATTTGTCGAAGGTAGTTGAATATCAAAGTCCTCAAGTTCTAAATCATTTGCAAATGGCAAAACATGCTATAAAGGTCATCATTTCACATACGCATTATAATAAATCATATAAGTTACATCTGAAATGTTGGATTTTATTTAAAAGTGATTCGTTGTTTTGTATCAGTTGTCAATATTACCCATTTAGTTACATTGCGGTAGGTTCTAACTGTATAGTTTGATTTAGGTTTATAAAATGAGGTCAATCGCATATGTGATGTATTAGATAAATATTTTTCGTGAGGCTTTCTCACGTTCACCTTGTGGTTTTTTTCTTGAGGTTCTAATGGTATAGTGTGATGTATTAGATAAATGTTGGATCCATGGTGGGTGTATAAATAAAATATTGATCTAAGCCCTAATTGAGAATTCAACAGGAACCAATTGCTTATATTACTGGTACAAATTCTGTAGTGCTGGCACAACTGTATCAGCTGCGTTTTGTACAAGAAGGGACTAACCAAGTGGCTCCTTGGGAGCTCCTCATTTGACTCTGACTATCAATTATAATGGCTGGATTTGATTGGGATGGAGTGCATAGATAAGTGACATTTGTACCAATACATTTTGAGTTTTCATCTACATCACAAATTATTACAATAAGTGAAAATTTTCTTCCAATTTGGTACATCCTAAATATCTCTAATATTCATGACTCAACACTACTCCCACATTTCTATCTTCATTTTTGTCAAACAGCCATATCTTTGATGTTTAACAACTCCCCCAACTAACCTCTTCTGATAAGTCACTTATCAAATCACACAAAGAAAATTTATCCAAATTCACTACCTTTTTAATGTTTTCCCCTTGACATAAACCTTTCGACCATCATTTTACTTATTGAAAAATCTTTCAATTTTAATCTCAACTCTAAAAGCTTTTTCTGGATCATACCTACATAAAATTATACAAGTAATGTTAGTTCACTAATTCAACTAATTCATGTAATAACTATTCAAATTAAAATAAATATCTTACCCACTAGGAATCTAAGAATTATCCATTGTATTCACACCTCTAATACAGTCTCTAAATCATCAATGTTGGTGGAGAGACCTGAAATTTTTAGTACACTAAAAAATCAGTATAGAACGAGACAAGGTTTGATTTCTGGCACATGAGGTTAATTAGATGCTTTTGTTATATAGGATAAGAGGTTTTGACTTTGATCAGTCTAATTCAAACCAACTGAGATTTGAGTTTTTGATGTTACTGCCACTAGTAATGTTCATGATGCATATTTGAAGTAACATAAAGTCATCATTAATGCATGTATATTTAATAGTTGTCTGTTGTCAAATTATCAATTACTAAACAAAGAATACTAACTCATTCACGGTTCTTATTATCAGTATGAACAGATGATACAATATGTCAAATTATCAGTATGAACAGATGATACAATATGTCAAATTATCAGTATGAACAGATGATACAATATGTCAAATTATCAGTATGTACAGATGATAGTTGGTTATTGTCAAATTATTCATATGTACTGATAAAAATTTTCATTATATTTTTCAGGTGTATCCCAAGTTTCATGATAAATTTAGATAAAATGTACAAAAGCAGGTACTTTCGTTCAATTTTAAAGTAGAGATGAATTATGAATTTCTAGATGAAATCATCTCACGTGATACAAAGAACAAAGAAGCTAAGGTATGGAGAGTGATACAAACAAATATACTGAGTGATACAGAGCAAAGAGAGGAGCGTACAGGTGCTAGGGTTCCTTTGCGTCGCCAATCAATTTTTTTTTTTTGCGGAGAGAGAGATGATGAACATGGATTAATATTCCACAAGTATGAACTGCACTCGTTGAAGGAAATATTTATTAGGGGCTGAGGGCAGTATTGGAAATAAAAAAATGGTTCAGTGTACAGTATTTTTAAGAGGTTAAAAAATTAAGGGAAAATTAGTTTTACGCCACTCTAAAACTTTAAAATTAGCAAAATGCCACTTCAAACTTTTATCTTAGTCTATTGCCACTTCAAAATTGATTTATTTAGTTTTTTGCCACAACTATTATAAACATGTATAATTATTAAACAAAAATACATAAATTATTTATATTGACGAAAATGCCTCCAATCGATAAAATAAATAGTTTCGATACACGGTGAAGATACGAAAACGCAAGATCGATACCGGTACCGATTCTAGTACACCTGTTAAGAATGTGGTTGTTTTCATATATCGACCCGGTTTACCTCTCATGCTTATAGCGTCTTTGAAGCCCCGGCCTATGCTTTCACTGGTGTTGGCCACAATAAAAGCTTCATAGTTCACTGATTTTGTGGTAATCTTATTTTGTACTGGAGCTTGAAGTTAATTATGGCACTTCAGGAATTGGAAATAAAATCTTTTGAGAATAGATTGAAGTACCCTCTCAGATTAAGAAATATGTTTATGCTTTGTGCGTAGAACTTCCATGAAGTACCCTTCTGATTCTGACTCTTCATGCATCATCCGAAATTATAGCATTTGAGTTAGATCAGTCAATGGATCCACGCTCGCCATTGTTCTATCATATATGTTTTTATTTGCCTTCTCACAAGTAGGGTGGTAAACGATTTGAGCAGAATCGAATCAAGACATGACAAGTTTAAAATCAGCTCATTAACTTAACAGTTCGTTTAATAATTTGGATCCGACCATCCAGTTGAACTCTCTATCTAACACAGAGATATAAATAAATTGTTTATAACTGAGATATAAATAAATTATTGATAACTGATAAGCAATTGCATTGAGAAACAGAACTTACCTGGTTCACAAACATAGCGTAACCAAACAAAAAATAAATTACCAGAAATGAAAGCAGAAAGCGATGTGATCACAAGTGAAATAAATACAATCACTCTATACTTTATACTATAGTATGGTAATCCATAAAGGTAAGGTTCCTGAACACTTTCTCATGAAAATATATAAATGTGCCTAAAAAATGCAATCTCAAGAGAGCAAACTGAAGAACTTCCAAGAAAAATCTCGACATGCCATATGTAAGAATGAATGTAATGAAGAAATATGAATGTCACAATTCAATTATCAAAGCTCCCATTTAAACGCTATCACTCCGGGCTTCCTTCAATTTGGAGGATTCACATATCGGAGAAAAGGGATAAGGGCAAAAATGGAAATATTAAAAAATATGTATAAATATTGACTTTTTAAATTAAAATATTATCACAATTGTATGTTTGTGGCAGAAAACTAAATAAATTGATTTTAGAGTGGCAATAGACTAAGATAAAAATTTGAAGTGATATTTTATTAATTGTCTAGTTTTGAAGTGGCACAAAACTAATTTCCCCAAAAATTAAATATAATGATTAACTGTATAAGAGTGGTAAATTCTTTAATGTTGAGAGTTTAGAGTGGTAATTAGCCAAATTCAAAGTTTGAGGTGGCAAATAATTAAATTTTAAGTTTTAGAGCGGCATATAATTTTTTTCCTATTTTTAATATCTTTTATCATCCTTATACTCGCACACCTTTTAAATCCTGTTTTGTTTAAAAAAAAAAAGTAAACACTTTACTAATAAATATATAATAACCCAAGTAAATAACTTTTTAATTATGATGTTTAGAAAAGTTAACTGTGATGAATTTAATTTGTTTTAATTTGAATTTAGGAATGATAATTGCGATGAATTTAATTTGTTTTAATTATTGTATTTATAAACGTTAGTTATGATGAATTTAATTTGAGTTGTAGAAGAATGGACAAGATAAATCACGTAACAAAATTGATAATGGCCAAAATTAACCTTAGATTTTCCTGCGGTTCTTTTTCATTTGAGGATTTTGTGATCGTCCTGTCGTAAGAAGAGAAAGAAAGGAACCGCATCACAAGATTCACAAGTATGGTTCGTTAGAAATTTTCTCAAGAAACCGTATCACAAGTGTGGTTCTTTCTGTGTCATTTAAAAAAATTTACAATTTTTCACTTTATTTACAAATTATTTATTACTTTTTAAAAATAAATAATATTTATTTTTCAAACATGTCACATCATTACTATTCTCTATCATTAATTTTATTTAAATCTTTTCATCTACTTAAATCCAATGGTTCATATATATATATTTTTCTCTCTACTCGCTTAAAATAGATGAGTGTGACATACATATACTTGAGGTAAAATTTAACTTTAACATGATCCAAACTTTTTAGTATTATTTTTTAAATATTATTATATTTTATATTATTATTATTATGTACATATGTAGTATGTTAAAAACTATGTTCATTTTTTTTAACATGGAACTTTTATTGAATATATTTAAATTTTTTATATTTTTAATTATTTATTTGAGAACTATTTTATCGGATGAAACTTGAATTACATAGTCTTAAATTCTAACAACTAAGAAAGAAATCTAGGCATATACGATATATTATATAGAGTGAGGCTATGGTGCTTCACGGAGTACAAAACCTCCCGTGCTTCGCGTTCATATCTCGAATTTAAAAGTTCAAACAGTCGATCCAAACCATTGAACATGATCTTAATATTTAACTATCTCTGGAGATCAAAATTTATATTTTTTTGAAAATTTTTGCTATTTTTTAGATGGGTACAAAATCGCTAGTTTTGGATGGTACAGAAATCGTTAGATCAGCAAACTTTGTACCCATCTAAAAAATAGCAAAAAAATTTAAAAAAATATAAAATTTGATCTCCAAGGATATTTCAATATGCAGATGATGTTCAATGGTTTGGATCGTCCATTTGAACTTTCAAATTTGATATACGGACGCTGTGTTAAAGCAGAGAGAGGATTTTGAAACGCTTCGTGGGGAAAATCAGAATCATTTTAAAACACCATAGCCTCACTCTATTATATATAATTGATTGAGAAATAGTAATCCCAGAATTAGTTTGGAGATTGTTTTTGAGATCATAATAGTTTCTGAATATGTGTAAGGTACAGGTTCGTGCCACAAAATATATGGGATTATTTTAGTTGACGTAAAATCTCAAATTTTTAAAAATATTCGAAAAATATGTATAATTTCGTAAAAAAATTAAAAATTTATATATCTATCTCCTCCCCTTAATATTTTTTTTTCTATAGTAAATGTCTAATCCCTCCCCCAAATCTAAAATACTGACTCCTCCCCTCGATGTCCCGTATAAAAATCAAGAAGAATAGAGGTGCTTCAAGGTTCGAACATGAAGTATTCCAGACAAAAGGCAATTAACGGATTTTTATCCCAAATATAATGAGCATTTTTGAAAGAACTAAACAACTAGATAATTCTAAAAAATATATATAAAGAAGACTTAGAACTTAGAAGCTTAATAATCGTCGTCGAATGGCAGGCACCCACCACTGCACCCCGTTATTGAAGTGTGAGTTCTCCCTCTTTATTTGTATCATTATTTGTCATGCAATTTGATATTGTAATTGGGGTACGGTTGTGCTCAGGTGAAAGTCTTAATATATTTTGTAGTTAGTTTAAAATTGTGTGATGTGTTTCAACATGCTAACATGCTGTTAGTTGGCACTATTCTAATTGAGTTTATTTTACATAAAAAATAAGATTCATTAATGTCCAATAAAAAGCTTTAAAATAATGGTGATTCTGTAATGGATCAAAATAAATTTAGAGCGTTAAATTTTGAGTATTAGATGATTAAGATAATTCTTTTAATATAATTGGAGAAGGAAGACTGATGAGTAAAAATCATGATCGTTGATCAATAAATTAATGGTTCCTCGGTTCATGGCCGAATTAGTCTTAAAAAAATTATTAATTTGTATTTCAAAATCGATAGGGGAAGGATGAGATCCAACGCTCTCGGGTCAAATTTGGTTCGATGGGTGATTGTAACAGTCAGATTTCTAATTTTGATACTCACGTGATTATTGAAGCGCTTATGAAAAAACTCTTACACGAATATTGATAATATTTAATGATGATTTTTGCTTGTTGAACACATATATTACATGCATGAAGTTGCAAATTCCTATCAGAATCCTAAAATAAAAGGAGGTTTTTTTTTAGGAGAAAATGTCTCTATGGGCGCTCCAGTAAAAGGCCGAACGGAAGTTATTTATTCACAAATTTTCATTGTTTAATGATTCATGAGCTGTTTATTAACTTGGGGTTTTATCCAATGTTGAAGCAATCCCATTGTTCATTTCAGAATTCTTGGTTATCTAATAAAAAAAATCCTTCTACAACAAGAAAATAAAAAAATACATTAATAATAATTGAAGAATTAGTAAACGGTCCACGAATAACTCTTATATAAATTCAGTTGAGTTCTTGGTCATCTAATAATAAAAAAAATTCCTTCTACAACAAGAAAATAAAAAAAATATATATTAATAATAATTGAAGAATTAGTAAACGGTCCACGAATAACTCTTACATAAAGTCAGTTGAGAGGTTGGTACAAAATGCAAGGAAGACTTCAGTTGTTTTCTGTTTTTGGATTAAACAAATAAAGCAATTTCTCATTGCACAAGCTGAAATAATCCACTGATTTCTCAATTCTCTGGTTAAATATATATCATCCCTTCATAACGATCTTGTTATGTAACTCTTTGTAATAACTCTGTTTTTTATCCAACCTATATATATGGTTATAATTAACATCCTCTGATCTCAAAATAACTTACTTTTTAGTCTCAAATTAAAGGGTCTATCCATCTAGATAACATTTTACTTACAAAAACAAAAACAACAACGAAGAGAATAAAAGAAGAGAAATACAGTAATATTTGAAGTAATATTATGTCTTGTTCAACAGAGCACTTGTGCAATCTGCCTCAAATTGGCAAACCTTTGCAAGGCCCAACGGAAGGTGCTTCCTTTCTTCCTTTCGGATCTCCATATAATCCCATATCCATGCACCGTTCTGATCAAGACTACGCTTGAACATGCTCTTCTTCTTCTTATTCTTATTTTATTATTATTTTAGGATTGTTGGATAAGATAAATGGACCGAAACAACTGAGATGAGGATTGTTTGAAATTTACACTTTTAACTAGTCTTACATATAATGCTTATTAATTACTTCAAAAGAAAAAAAATGCACGTGTAATCATATATAATGATTGCTGCTAAATATTTCATCCAATACGTAAACGTTTATAAAAGACTTCTTATACGATTGGAGGGGAATTTTTATAGAGATGACAATCACGTTTATAAAAGACTTCTTATACGATTGGAGGGGAATTCTTATAGATATGGCAATTGGTCAGGTCAATTTGATCTTTCAAGAAGAAATCTGGTCAGGTCGGAGTCGGATCAATTTATATATTGATTTTTTAGATCTTTGATTGATTTCGATTGGATTATAAATCATTTGATTCGAATCGAACTGGACCGGGTTAGGTTAGATCAATTTTTTTTAAATCAAATAAATATTCCATCAAATACGTAAACGTTTATAAAAGACTTCTTATACGATTGGAGGGGAATTCTTATAGAGATGGAAATCGGTCAGGTCAATTTGATCTTTCAGAAGAAATCGGGTCATGTCGGAGTCGGATCAATTTATATATTGATTTTTTAGATCTTTGATTGATTTCGATTGGATTATAAATCACTTGATTCAGATCGAACTGGACCGGGTCAGGTTAGAACAATTTTTTTTTTAAATCAAATAAATATTCCATCAAATACGTAAACGTTTATAAAAGACTTCTTATACGATTGGAGGAGAATTCTTATAGAGATGGCAATCGATCAGGTCAATTTGATCTTTCAGAAGAAATCGGGTCAGACCGGAGTCAGATCAATTTATATATTGATTTTTTTAGATTTTTGATTGATTTCGATTGGATTATAAATCATTTGATTCAGATCGAACTGGACCGGGTCAGGTTAGAACAATTTATTTTTTAAAAAAATCAAATAAATATTCCATCCAATACGTAAACGTTTATAAAAGACTTCTTATACGATTGGAGGGGAATTCTTATAGAGACGACAATCGGTCAAGTCAATTTGATCTTTCAAAGAAATCGGGTCAGGCCGGAGTCAGATCAATTTATATATTGATTTTTTTAGATTTTTGATTGATTTCGATTTGATTATAAATCATTTGATTCGGATCGAACTGGACCGGGTCAAGTCAGATCAATTTTTTTTAAAATCAAATAAATATTTCATCCAATACGTAAACGTTTATAAAAGACTTCTTATACAATTGGAGGGGAATTCTTATAGAGATGGCAATCGGTCAGGTCAATTTGAACTTTCAAAAGAAATCGGATCAGGTCAGAGTCAATTTAATTTTTTTAAAAAATCAAATCAAATCAGATTTGAATGTTGACGGATCAAATCGATTTTAACACCTTTGCCCACAGACCAGATAAAAGTTTCAGCGAGCCTGGATTTTGATGAACGCTGAATACAAATCGTACGGACTGCAAAATAAAAGGACTCGAGGTAAGTTCGCACCCTTTCGAACCGAAAAATGGGTTCACAGTCATCCCGAACCGTTGATTTTGCATCGAGATTCATACTTTCAATAAATTTTAAGTTTGAAATTCGTACTTTTAATAATTATTATAAATTTTAATGTAAAATCAACGACTCAAAATAATTATGAATCTATTTTTTAATTCGAACTAGTGAGAACCTACCCGAGTCCCAAAATAAAAAGATCAGCACAGACAATCCATGTTCCATGCGCTCTCTGTCTCCCGCAGCTGGATCCAACTGTCGAAGACAAAACGGATAAATCTTCCCATCTTTTCTAAGTTTTCTTTAACAAAAACTAGCGTCTTTTGATATTATTCTTTTTACTTTGATTTAATTTTCAGCGCTCAGCAACCCAGGCCCGCTAGAAAAGTACACGGTGTAATGTAATGTAACGGATACCGATAGTTGATGCAGTCAAAACCTACTAATGGGAAAAAGAAAAGAAAAGGTAATATGGTCAATGCCATGGTGTTGTCCGTATTTTTTTTTCTTTTCTTTTTCAGATAGGCTCCAGATGCTCCTCTATTTTTGAATCGGATTTGTCAGTATCAGTCAAATAAAATGAACGGAAATAATCAATACAAAAGCATGATATATACATTGATGTCATTTAGCAGAATTCCAATATTCTACAAATAAAATAGTTAATAATACCATACTTCTTTAATTTTTATATTGGGATAACTTGTTGTCAAAACTTTTATTAAATTAAGATCCCCCATTTTATCTTCAAAAATAAGAAATAGAAAAATATTCATGATAAATTTGTATATCATTGAGGATTTTGCACGTCTAACTCTATGGAGTTAATAGTGCAAATTGAATAAAAAAAATAGAGGGTTATTCGTCACAAAAAGATTATCTGAATTGCAATTTTCTCAATTTTAAATTTTAATTTTACCATCTAAACTTCAAATTCGAATATTTGTCCAATAAGAATAATCAGATTGTTTATTATTTCCCCATATGAACTTCCTAGCAGATGAAGTTTAACCAAGCTTTTAAAAAACAAAAAGTTTTAACCGTCTTAATGGTTTTGACGGACTCGACGTTAAGTTTTTGAGAAAAAAAAAGATTTCATGATTTTTTTGTGATTTAACCGTTTTATCTCACGTTAAACCCGTTAAAACCGTTATTTTTTTTAAAAAAAAATGCTAATGACTGAAATTTTTTTTATTTTAAATCTTAATAGTTTGTGACTCTATTTTTTTTATTTTTTGGATGTAAATTAAGACCCTAATAAAAATAGAAAGTAAATACATCATATAATAGTTTAATATAATTTATGATTTTTAATTTTTAAGTATATAATTAATATTATAATTATTATTTTTACTTAATTTTATTAATTATTAAGTAGTAATGATATGAGAATGTATTTCTTAGCCTTTTTAATTATTAATTAATAGTTAAAATGATTGACCATTTTTTAATTTAACGGCCGTGTAAAACCGTTAACTGATCACCTCACCGTTAAGAGCCGTTAAACGTTTTTTAAAAGTTTGAGTTTAACAGTAAAGTTGCGTAAACAAATATACCAAAATATCCTCTGTGCTTCTTGACTTCTTCTCTCCCGTCCTCCCACCCTTTCATTGATGATAAATTAATAAGTTGTTAATAAAATGACTATTTTTTATATGTTATTAATATATATGTATATATATATATATATATATATATATATATACTCATCTTATTAACGCCTTAAGAGTCACACGAATAAAATCAGTTATGAATAAGATGGACGGTTGCGAAGCCACATACGGTGCAATAATACCGCGATGATACGAGTAAGCTACGTACAGGAATAACGAATACTGCTTTCTTTAAATTTTTATACACTTGATTTAACAATGATGAATTATTTCTAAATGAATGCATCGATAATTGAAGGAAAAAATGTAATTTTTATGTATAATATTCAAAATTCAATTTGGATGGAAATATTTCCAAATTGCTATGTTTAAACTCTACGAGTACACACTCATTAGTCCTTAAAAAAAATAGAATTTGATGTAAATTGATATATTTCGCTCTTACTGAATTATAATGAACCGTAAAACATGTTAATTTCTATATATGTAAAATCAATTGATAGGATTAAGAAAGTGAAAAAGTTCTATGATAAATTTGAGTATCGCAAAAATAATACAAACCTAAATATCGAAGAGAAAAACTTATACTAATAACTTTGGAAATATGTTGGAGTTATCGTGTTGTTATGACAAACTGTAAACAATGTATTATTTGTTTCAAAATAAATTATTTGAATTGTATTATTGCTTGTTAGCGTATTGTAGCAGAGGTATCGTACACTCGTACCTTATAAATCCAACTTGTTCAATTTTTTAAGTAGTAGACTCAAAGTCAAGCTAGCTATGTTTGGCTTTTTTTTATATATTATATTTTTATTATTTAAAATTTAAAAATTAAAAATTGAACGCGATTAACAGTACCCAGCATTAATCTCACAAAAAAATTCCCCCGTAAATGACTTTCCATTTTTAGAAAGTTTTGCTCAATTGCGCTTAACAAACTTTCTTTTTTCGCACGCACGTGATTATTTCTCCACCGAATAAAGATCATATGCACAAAACCCACGTGATAATCTCCGAAACGCCAAACCCATGTTGTATGTAATCATATTGTTTAGGTATTTATATATATATGAGTAGTATTTAATTTTTTTATAAGTATTTAGATTTTTATTTTTATATAATTTGATTTAATTATGTTAGTTATTGAGATATGTATCACACATATTTAATTATCTATTATAAATATTTAGATACAATATCTAGGTATTTAGATATGTGTTATGGGTATTTAAGTATAATATCTAGGTATTTAGATTTCTTATTTAGATATTTAGATATGTGTTCTGAGTATTTAAGTATAATATCTAGGTATTTATATTTCTTATTTAGATATTTAGATATGTGTTATGAGTATTTAAGTATAATATCTAGGTATTTAGATTTCTTATTTAGGTATTTAGAGACGTGTTTTAGGTATTTAGATATGCGTTCTGGGTATTTAGATATGTGTTCTGGATATTTAAGTATAATATCTAGGTATTTAGATTTCTTATTTAGGTATTTAGATATGTGTTATGGGTGTTTAAGTATAATATCTAGGTATTTAGATATGTGTTGTGGATATTTAGATATTTGTTATGGGTATTTAGATATATGTTCTGAGTATTTAAGTATAATATCTAGGTATTTAGATTTCTTATTTAGGTATTTAGATATGTATTTTGAGTATTTAAATATCATTTATATGTGATTAACTGGAGTATGCGATTTCTTTCAATTATTTACCGAATAACACGAAAAAAATTAAACTCCACAAAATAATATTTTCTCATAAAGCAACAAATACACTTTAAATATATTTTTATACATTTTATGAGCCTAATAATATATTTAATATCACAACATTCTAATTTATGTTCAACATCAAGGTTATAATACATAAAACACATTTCAACATCATAAGTTCTAAAGAAGAGATAATTCAAAAAGAAAACGCTAGACGTCAGATCTAATTGAAGAAGAAACTATATATATGGAATGTCGGACTCAATTAGCACGTGTTTAATTAAAAAAAATAAACGCTAATAGCGCAATGATTATTTGAGGATGGGGATGGAGGATGCGGAGAGAAAAATTTCTCTTAAAAATTTTACATTTTTAGTTACAAGCATAACAGTCGGAGACAGTACATTAAATGGCTTTATTATACACCCCTCTCAAGAAAAGCACGTCTAAGAAAAAATGGCTAGAAAATATTTTTAATGAAAAGGATATTTAACTGCAATATCCAATATCCACGAGTTATCCTTGCCACGTCATCACAGGTCTGGCTTAAGATTACGCTCGCGGCTTGCCTCGCTCTCTAGCGTAACTGCGTAAGAGAATTAAAATTGACCATTTCGTACATACTAAATCATTAGGCGCCAAATTATTACTTATTAAAAATTAAAAAAAAATGGTCAAATGAAAATATGAAATGAAGAGGCGAAAACTAAAAGGAAACGTGCATACTCTTCATTTGTTCGACTTTTCCCCAACCCTAGCATTCTAACCACCCCTTTAACATTCCTTACATAGTCTGCTAATTCCTTTCACTTCTCACCTCCCAATTTTGAACTCCATTTTTTGCAAAACAGAGAAAAAAAAGGAAGTAGGAGAACGAAGAATGGAGAATGCATGGAGCCGAGCAAAAAGAGCTCTGTCTCAAAGGCTATGTCTCTCGCTACCAAGAACCCGTGATGGCGCGGCAGGGACGAGCTCCGATGCTGCCCCTTCGTCGGAGGCTGGGCCGCTGACTTCTTCTTCCACCGCATCCACGACTAGATCCTCTAGGGTGATGTTTGCTTTCTCTCTGATTCTTTTTTCCAATTCTTTATCACCATGGGGATTAGATCGCTGAAAAAAGTGTTTTCAGGTCTTGTTTTGGGTTTCAGATCTGATCCTTCATAATGCATTTGTTGTTTAGAATATTTGACCTGCCAATTGGTAAGATTACACTGATGTAAAGTTTTTTAGTACTTCTTTTTAATATAAATATTAATTTGTAGTTTGCAACGTATTTCACTAACTAAGCTGTATCTTCTTTTTGGTTTTAAACAATCTTTACTTGATATTGAAATCCATCGGCGCTGTTCAATTATTTTTAGAGTTAGGTCTCAAGGACATTTATTCTGGTAACAGTGCACGTCTTCGGAAACATTTTACAAGGTTGTCCTTTCTAAGAGAAAATTACAAATTTTGAATTGCCATTTTCATATCACCTATAAAGTCTAAAGTCTAAAGTCAAAATTTTGGCTTTTAGTATCAATTTCTGCAAACTGAGGTTTGGTTGACACTTCAGCTGCATTATCACTTTGAAATTTCAAATATGCTGGTTTTTCATCCAATTTTATTTGTTGCTTAGAATTCCATGCATGTTTTTAACTTTCTCTATGCTTGTTTATTTTTTTTTCTTTATTTTTTGTGGCTGACGACTTGTATTGTATCCTTAAGTTTGCTAGCAAATTTCATTAATTTAAAGAGAGATGAGAAACACCGGGCTCCTACCTGTTTTTTAGAACTACTTGTTCTATTTCTTGAGAGGATCAGACAAAAATTTGCTAATCCCAAAAGGGGTTGTGATTTTGTTGCTGCCTGTTCTTAAAGAAATTTGTGTCATTTTCCGGAAGGACTGACCAACTTTGAATTGAAAAGGATGAAAATCAATGTGCTACTGCTGCTTTTGTTAGACTAGTTATTGTTTGGTAGGCAGTAAACAAAGTCTGCTTTTTGGCCACCAACAACTGCACAGAATGTCTCTATTGAAGTTGGAGTGGGGCCAAAGTTCTTAGCCTTCTGTTTTTTTTTTTTTGTGTGGGTTGCTGAACAATAGAGGATAAGGACGAGTTTAATGTTGTAACAATTTGTTTATTTCACTTTCATGTCTGACTAATAAATAGTCAAACAATTATCCCGCAGTAATTTCATCATTTAATCAATCACTTTAAAATCCCACTACCAATTAAATGTAATTGAATAGGCATAATAGGAGATTGCATCAGCAATCACATCATACAGCTGGTTGATGTGATGCCACGATAGATGATCTATAATTGTTTGTTAATTTTCCCATTGTCTATTAAAGCTGTCACTAAACTAACTTTCTTTTATTCCACTTCTGCCTACAAGGAGAAATATAGTTTAGATAATAAATGTTTGATATCCAGTCAAACTTTGAAATTTCTATTCCTGACACAATAATAGATTTTGCAATGCTTTGAGTTAATTGGGACAATTTTTTGGTTGGCGATGGTGGTTCTTTTTTGGAACCCTGAATTCTGACACCTTTGCTTTTATAGACTTTTTTTTTACATCTTTGCTCTCGGTCCTTGGAAAATCTACTTATTAGAATCATTATTGTGACTTTGTATCAAGTAACTGAGTTCTGATATTTCTGCATAATTAATCGTCCTCACAAGATTTAATAATAAGAACCCTTCTTGTCAACTTCAGCTTATGAACAAGTATTCATAGAAGTTAATAAAGTTAAATAGGATTTTTATCATTTCTTTTTTATTTTTGCAGAAAATTTGTGCCATATGCCTAGGTGGTCTGAAGTCAGGCCATGGTCAGGCTATATTCACAGCAGAGTGTTCACACACTTTCCATTTTCATTGCATCTCCTCAAATGTAATGCACGGGAACTATGTCTGCCCCATCTGCCGTGCCAAATGGAAGGACATTCCATCTGTCCTGCCTGTTCCTATAGAAAATATTCATGGGAGAGCTCGGGTGAACCCTATCAACTTGCCACATGAAGAAGGCCCCATAAATCCTGTATCTCGATTTGCCCATTTCCAGGCGTCCAATAGGCACCAGAATTCAGTTCATTTGACAGAACCAGGTATTTTTGATGATGATGAGGCTGTAATGTTGACACCTGAATCTCATAATGATGTTAAAAGTGGGGTTTTGCAAACAGTTGAGGTCAAGACATACAGTGAATATTCAGCTGTCCCGCAATTGTCATCAAAAGATGAGTTTGCTCTCTTGATTCACTTGAAGGCGCCACATGGTACCCCTACAGAAGCTCAAGAAATTGCAGGCAATGGTATCCGGGCCCCCATTGACCTTGTTACTGTGCTTGATGTTAGTGGCAGCATGTTAGGAACAAAGCTCGCTCTCCTAAAGCTCGCGATGGGTTTTGTGATCCAAAATCTTAGTTCCTCTGACCGTCTCTCAGTGGTGGCATTTTCGTCCTCCGCACGCCGCCTGTTCCCCCTATCCCGAATGACTGGACCTGGACGGCAGAGAGCCCTGCTAGCGGTGAACTCTCTTTGTTCCACTGGCGGAACCAACATAGCTGATGGCTTGCGGAAGGCTGCCAAAGTTATTGAAGAACGTAAGCAGAAGAACGCTGTGTGTGGCATCATCCTTCTTTCTGATGGTCAGGACACACACACCATCAATAGGGCTCGTGTTGACTACAAATCACTTGTTCCTTCTCAGATTCTCCGCGCCGCTGCCAGTGGAGGAACCCAGACACCTATACACACCTTTGGGTTTGGAACAGACCATGATTCGTCTGCCATGCACTCCATCGCTGAGAACTCCCATGGGACATTCTCGTTCATTGAAACCGAGGGAGTAATCCAGGATGCATTTGCCCAGTGCATAGGTGGCCTACTCAGTGTTGTTGTTCAGAGCATGCGCCTGCATGTGGAATGTTTGCACCCTGGTGTGGTTCTCACTTCTATCCACTCAGGAAGCTACTCCAATGAGCTGCAACACAATGGGCAGAGCGGGTTGATTGAGGTGGGCGACCTGTATGCTGAGGAAGAGAGAGATTTCTTGTTGTCTGTGAAGGTCCCATCAGTCCGTGGTGAGCTCGAAACCCCATTAATAGAAGTCGGTTACAGCTACAATGATCCTGTCTCAAAGGATGTCATAAAATTGGATGGAGAGGATGTGACCATTGAAAGACCAGAAAACAGTGATGTAACACCGGTTATGTCAGTTGAGGTTGACCGTGAGAGGAACCGTGTGCGGGCTGCTGAGGCCATGTCAGTTGCTAGAATGGCAGCAGAGCGTGGTGCACTTGCGGAGGCCGTGTCAGTGTTGGAGGAGTGTCGCACCCTATTGGCCGAATCACTAGCAGCACGTGGTGGGGATCGGCTCTGTGTGGCATTAAGTGCTGAGTTGAGAGAGATGCAGGAAAGGGTGGCGAGTCGGCAGAGGTATGAAGAGTCTGGAAGGGCGTACATGCTTTCTGGACTGAGTTCCCATTGGTCCCAGCGTGCCACTGCACGTGGGGATTCCACTGAGATGAATAGCATGGTCCATTCATACCAGACACCTTCCATGGTTGACATGCTGCAACGCTCCCAGACCTTTTACCCTATTGACCAGGGGATCTCAAGACCTCAGGTCAGGCTATCAAGGTCTTTTGGCGGAAATTCTCGGCTCTGGTAAAGTTGTGCACGTATTATTCTTCTAAAGCAAGAGTATCTCCTGGTAGTACTGTGTTATTGTTGCTTTTTGTTCTAATTCTTTTGATTTTTTTTTCCTTCTTGAATTGATATAGTTTTGGTCTTTGGGGACTGAGGAAATAATAGCCCTTTAGAGGGTGGGAAATCTAACCTCAGCAGATATGGTATAGAAAAGGGTAAGTGTGACAGGAAGGTATCATGGAAAATTACTTTTGCATTATTTTAACTTCGATTCTTTTAATTTTGGCAATGTACATACCAAAAAGATTCACCTCAGCTGGGATTTTAGTTTATTAATTGTATCAAAAATTCCCATTTATGGATTGTTCTTTTGAGATGATCGATTTACCTAAACTAATTTTTCCTTTTGCTTTTCTTCTTTGTAATACGAGTCATTTGAATTTTCGGTGCTTGCTTTTTATTTATCAGTATATTGAGTTCTCTGTTGCTAGCCTTGAGCCCTTAACCATTTTGCCAAGGGACCAATGCAGCGTACTGTAGGCTATTTGGTTTTGGCTTGTGAAAGCAAAAGCTGTTTGCTGATTGGTTGTTATGCCTGACTTCTTCTCGCTTGGCGCGGTTACCCGTTGGCCGTTTGGGAGTTGCAGGCCGTTCAGCAAAGCTTTTTTTGACAATTTATTGTCGGAAAAAATTGACTGTTGCCTGTTGGCATTGTGTTCGACGGGTATTTTGTTAAAAAGAGTAAATGCATCAATCAACCACGGGTAACACGAACAAAGCTATGAATTACATGGGTTTGTTTGGCGTTTGATGGAATAGTAAAAAGTAAGAGTAAAATAACTATTTTGATAAATTAATTTGTCAAATGAATTTTAGACTAAGTAGAAGAATGTTAATTCGGTATACCAAGTTATAGGTGGTATACCGAATTAGTTTTCGTCGGAATAGCGATTATTGTTTGATTATGTTGTATTATATTATTATATTATGATTATAATTATGATTATGATTTATTATTATATTAATATTATGATGATTATTTATTATTATTATTATTATTATTATTATATTAACATAGTTAGTATTATTATTATTATATGATTAATTTTATTATTATTTATTATTATTATATTATAATAATTATGATTTTAGTATTATATTATTATAGTATGATTATAAATATGATTATATTATTGATTATTATATTATATTATATTATTATGATTATATTATATTATTAAGATTATGATTATAATTTTATTATTATTATTATTATTATTATTATCATCATCATCATTGTTAGTATCATAATTATCCATATTTTAACTATTATGATTAACAACTGCCAAATGATATTTTCGTCTTTCTAAATAGTCAAGAATACCACTCTTTCAAAAATATTATTTTATCACTCTTCCAAAATTACCACTATTCCAAAGTTATTCTTTGATTTGCCAAATGAACCCATACTTTTAGGGGCGGATGCATGATTTTGATCAGGGGGCAATTATCGGATTGTAATAGTTTATCGGGTTCAAATCCATTAACTAATCGGGTACTAAATAAAAAAATTAATAATTTAATATATATTCTTATCTAATAAAAAACTATTAAAATAAAAATATTTTATATATTAAAAATATTAATAAAATAAAGCTCAAAGTAACAGATAATTAAGTTGATGAAGAAAGTTTTTCTCTATGGAACTTTATATTTTGACATTTTTGTATAATTATTTTATTATACACGATATTAAATATTTTTTTCTCAATAAAAATAATTAGATAATTCAGGGGGACAAATTTTTTTCCAGAAAAACAGATTACCGAAAATATTATCTAAAAATATTATTTTTCAAAATCCAAAAGGTAACAACTGTCTCGTGTCCTCACGTACATCCGCCTGTGCATACTTTGCACACCGATTCAGTAACTTAGGCGATGAGGCATTCATATGAGATAACACAAACACCACGCTGGGACATATTTTGGTGGATGATGCAGTGATTTAATGTTCTAACCATTGATATGGTTTTAAGCTATTCAAATAAAATCTTACTTTTAGTATCAAGTTTTAGTGGCACATGCAGTGGCATATTTAGGATTTCATTTAGTGTTAGGCACTAGATCACTGGACGGTTCGAATGGAGATCAGAGAGACTGAGAGAAGGGCGGAGACTAGCGAGACGAGCAGAGCGCGGAGATCAGAGAGACCAGGCAAGCGAGTAGGCGACTAGCGAGCGACAGAGGCGCGAGCAAATTCGCGATTCCCGAATCATCAGGTTAGACTTCGTCGTTCGCGTGAATCGGGTTCCTGACTCAATCAATATGATTTTTTTAGTTTGGTGCATCCGTTAACAAATTGGCAGACCCGTTAACTCCAACAGATAAATTCGCAACACGATTCAAATTTTGGACCAAATTTTTTCATCAAAAGTTTATTCTGAGTCCAGTGTATCAAACCTAATTTGAATTTAGAATCGGACACTATCAGCAAATACTATTAAACTTTTAAAAAATATCAAAATTTAAGATCAGACACTTATGACCTAACCCTGGAGTAGTATAGATCCGCCACTGCGCACATGCATCGCAGACGTGTAATTTACACCGTGCAGTATTTGGAAGGTGCCAAGGACACTTTCATGTCACGGTCTTTTTTTTTTTTAAGTTCACTTTTATGTTGTTCTTGCAACATTCACCTACAAGTTCGTTGTCTATTTGCTTAAGGTCTTTATAATATGTGGTCATTTAAATAAATAAATAAATAAGAGAAAATTATCTATATCGCCATCCAACCTTGTAAAATTAGTCCTGTCCCCATCAAAATTTAAAATTTTGGAACTTTCCCTGTTAGAACCAGAGTTATTATAAATATCCCCATTTCTATTTTAGAGAATTTTAAATTACAAGTGCAACGCAGAAATAAATAAAAAAATAAAAACTATGAAAATGCAAGTAAAAGTCAAGTGGGGGGAAGGAAAGAAGCCCTTTGAGATTGCTTGATTGTCATGTTCCCTGAGTCATCAGATCAGATCTCCCTCGAAAGCCCACGATCAATCCTTCTTGCTCAATTTCTCAATTCTCACAAGGGATTTTCTAACATTTGATGCAATCTCTTAATTCTGCTTGATTTTGACCATTGGAGAGGGTAGGATTAAATATAAATGTTTCTGGACGAGTTTAGGATGGAATGAAAATGCGTCTGGGGCGTCGTACTGCAAAAAAAAAAAAGGTGAAAAAGAAAAAGAAAATGCAAGATCTGAAGAAATGTGAGAAATCGCACGACAAGAAACATGTGCACTTCACTACTTGAGGGATGCACTCCCGAACAAAGCTCAGCTGAGACTTGTGAGTTGAGACGCATCGCCTTATCTGTGGGTCCTGTGTGGCTGGATTTGACGGCGGCGCTATTTATTACTTTGAGAAAACACAAAACAGAAGCAATCGATACACAGGAGTTTGGGCATTGTAAAGGAATTAGATGTGTATTTAGGGGTAGGGAGCTTAATTATGAGGCCCACAAACTGACAAACTGGGTTAGGAATAGAAAACTAAATATTACTGGTACTACTTACCCCATCTTTTAATTGTATGTGGACACTTTGTTTAATGAAGCGCCTACGGACATTTAAACAAAAAATAATAATAAATGAATAAGGATGATTTTCTTTGTTATATTTTTGTCTTTTTTCTTTTTGATTTGAATCTAAGTCGAGTAATATTTTTCTCTCCATGTATTTCGGTCATTGTATAAGGCGATAACTAAAACGTTCCAAGTACTAGAAATTAATTAAATCATAGCTCAAAATTTTCTCACTATTTATTTTGTTTATTTTTTTTATAGCAAAAGTTAATATTGTCCAAGATGCTTCATAAAATATTTCAACACCATTGAGAGATAATGGCCTTTTTTGTTTGAGAGGGGTGTGTGTGTGGGGGGGGGGGGATTTCCAGTGTACACGACGACAAACAAATACTCCATGCAGGTAAGAAAACTAAATATCATTTCATAATTTTGTGACATATATAATTTTTTTGTGAAATACTTGAAATAAATGATTTCATTTAGCTCATGCATATTTTCATCAAACAATTTACATGCAAATGGCTCTGGTTCTCTTCATTTTCCATTTCAGCGAAATTATTATGATAATTGTTTATTTTAACTCATTGTTAATTTAATATTAATATTGATTTCGTATTTTTATTGGTTTTTATTAATATAAATATCATTTTTAAGAATAATTCAATAATTATTTATATTTTTGCTTTGGGCATTTATAAATTAAAAGATGCAATCGAAGAGATGGATGATCATTAATTTTTTAATTACAAATAAAATTGTTCTAATTATTTTCCAATAATGGATTGGACATAAATAGTACAATATTTTAACTTCATCATTGCATATCTTATAGTTGTAAGTATTTTTAACACTATTTAGTTTTCTCTCGGACATAATACACATATTAAGTTTAAATTCGAATGAAGTAGAGAAGGAATGACAGTATGAGGTATGAAATCATATTGATTGCTTTTATAAGGCGGTTTATTAAAAAAACAGCAACTTAAACAAGGATTAATACTTGTCAAATTCCAGTTAAATGTAGCTCTTTCATTTAACCAAAGGGTCCCACTAGCATTCATTGTCCCAATTGGAAAAGAAGAAAAAGCAAATGCGATAATTGAGCAGGTGCTATTCGAGTAATTACTGTGATAATCTCAAAAAAATAAATTAATTTAACGGTTGAAAGTGCAAATCAATAACCGTTCATGTGTTGTACCCACCCAGCTCCAGTGCTCCCGGTCTAATTTGTTCACATATTGATTTGGGCTCGACAAGACATCCGTGCGGGCCTTTCACCGGTCGTTTACTACTTTACTTCTCTTGCAGATCGAGCCCAATTTCCAGCCCGTGGCCTTCTCCTTGATTCACTGCTCAGGTCCTCTTTCTTTTTGCAACTTCTCTGGTGACGAACAATTACGGCCCACCGAGCTTGGTCAATCAGTGAGATGAACAGATGGTAAGATTGAATAGGATATTAACGGTATGGATTGGAGGTTGATATTTTTATTTATTAAAATTAGATTTATGTTTATTCATTGAAATAAACGGATAATAAAAGAGTAATTTGTACTAATGAATAATATTAATATAATAATTAGTTTTATTGTCATTTAGAAGAAAATATTCAAACTCATTTATTTTACTAATACAAAATCAAAATGTAAATAACTAAAATATGCAATCAACTCCAATTTCAATCATTCAAAATAAATAAATTAAAAAACACAAACATCCCTTGTTAAGAATAATTATAGAGTAGTTTGAACTTTCAAAACAGGAGAGGGAATATGAAATATATAGTGCATAATTATAATTCATAAAAAGAGGAAGCACAACACAATGTAAATAACTAATTTATAGGATTCAAAGTAATCAATGAAAAAATAATTATCATAAAATTAAATTATATTTGAAATAATATTTTTTAATAATTTAGTCTATAAAATAAAATTTATCAAAATCTTTACTCCAGTAAAAAAAAATTTATCCGTGACTAGGGGTGTCAATGGGTCAGATTCGATTCGGGTCATATTATTTTATTATTTTTTCTTGACCCAATCCGATTAAATTCGGGTCAAAAAATCTTGACCCGTACCCGACCCGACTCGACCGGTATAAAATAAATAAATAATAAATAATTATTTTTATATAATTTTAAGTAATAAAATATTAATTAATTTATAATTAATCTTAATTAGTGTATAATTAGTGTATATTTATGCTTTAATTAGTACTAAATCATAAAATTACTTCAAAAAAATAAAATTAATCGGGTCGGGTCGGATTGGCCCGAACCCGACCCGACCCGATTCGGATCAAAAAATTTAACCCATACCCGACCCATTTATCTTCGGATCATGTCGGATCAGGTCGGGTCGAGTTCGGGTCGGATCAATAATTGGCACCCCTATGTGTGCCTATATATATTTTTTTTAAAAAAAATAAGTCTCTCAATAACCCCTTATATATTATTTTTCATGTCTCTCGGAATTTGAACTTATACCATTTTGTAGAGAAAAAAATCTAGTACCATCTGTACTAAATCTACGATTCGTACTCATATTAAATAAATCAATAAAAAAAATGTTTATTGCCCCCTCTGGGGAAAGAATAGTATGGACCGCCTCTTCAACAGTATTAGTGGGTTTTTTTGTTCTTCATCATCCGTCACGAGGTCCAGTCTCGGGCCGCCATCATTTTATGGAATACAATACTAATCATATAATATAAAGGGGGGATCACTTGATAATGGATTATTTTGACAATGAATTTTCAAATAAATACTAAAAAAATTTAAAAATAGAAAAATAAATATATTTTTCTACTTATGGATTAATAGTGATTCAAATTTCATATAATTTCATTATCTTTTGATACTCCATCAAGAACCGTTAAAATTTTATACAATTTACAACGGTTATAATTTAACGGTATTTGATGGACTATTAAAAAAATAAAATTATATGAAATTTAAATCACCATCATCAATCTATAAGTAGAAAAACATATTCATAATTTTTTTTTCTATTTTTAAGATTTTTTAATATTTATTTAAAAATTTATTGTCAAGATTATCAAGATAACCATTGTCAAGTGATCAGGAGCGAATCCAGTAACATCCGAGGGGTCAAGTGACTCCCCCTTAGATTTTCAAAGTATTACTTTTAAGCTAATATTTTATTAATCCGATCCCCTGAAATGTCTAATTCTTTTGATTGAGAAAAAATAAATAATATTGTAAATAATGAAGTAATTATGTAAATATTTCAAATTTTAAGTCCCATAGAGAAATATTTTCATAATTAACATGATTATATATTATTTTGAGTTTTATTTTTATCATTTTTAATATATAAAAGATATTATTTTGATAATATTTTTTTAGATAAAAATATATACTAAATTATTAATTTATTTTATTTAATATCTAATTAATTAATAAATTTAAATTCGATAAATTATTACAATCCGATAACTAAATCTCTCGATAGAAATCCTTATCTCCTCCCCTCATCCCTTCCCTAATATACAATACTATCATACGAATGGCACAACTGATACGAATCACCTAAATAGGAGTATACCCTGGACCCTGGTACCGTGGTCCGACCTGTGCCACACACAAGCTAACAAAACCCTGCTAGAGGAGAAGCAAAAACGCTATTGAGCAAGCGGGAAGACACGGCTGCTGCCAGAGGCGGAACCGGTGGGCACCTCGATAGAACGAATATATAGAATTTCGGTCTAGACAAATCCTCAAATTAAGTTGCTGTTCAGCATCTCCAGTGACTTCTCGCCTCCCCGTTTCATTCAGACTCCTCCGCCTCTGCCTCCTCTCGTGCTGTCAAGGTTCTTCTCACTCCTACTCTCCCTCTCAAGTTTCTGTTGTTATGCAGAGTTATTCAAAATGGTCTATCGTCTCTATGTTGATCCATGACTGGTCGCGGTTAACAAAAAGAAAAATGGGAAGCCTATGCTATCACCCCCCTTTGTCTGTTTATGGTAGATCTGAGGAGTGTTGCTAGTCTAGATGACAGAGAGAAGTCGAAGAGAAATTTGGTTTAGGTTTCTATGTGGGGACTGAGAGAGATTTAGTTAAACATGAGTCTAATAATGAAGTAGAAAGAGTGATTATGTCTCCAATTTGGATGCAACGTCTCAATTATAAAATGGCTGCTCGTGCTTGATAAGCGGCCTCTTTTTTGTTTTCCTCTAGCAGATCCACCTTTTCCTTTTTAATTATTGATACTTAAACGGTATTATAAAATAGACACAGAAAACATAAATTTTAATTAGCTTTTGAATCCTTGAAAGTCGACAAGCATATCACCTTCCTTCGGTCGTTCGCTTCGCTGCATCTGAGTCCGTACTTTCTGACAGAGGGTCTACAGTGTGACCCCTAAATTTTGAAATCAAGTGTCTTTGAGCCTAAACATTTTCTCAGTTTCTGAATGGGCCATTTCAGCCTCATTCACGCGAGTACACTGTGGGCTAATTGGTAGTACGCGATTGGGAGTACCCCGTACATCGCCTATTCGTTCTCATTCATGCGACGCTAGGGCTGAGCTAATTCTAAACTCTCCGCTCTCTGGATTCACCTATGACCTATCCTCTCTCTGACTCGCGAGAGCCTCTCTAAGCCGACTACGACGCTGCTCTCGCTCTCGCTACCGTGCGCTCTCCGCTTCTGGCTCTCTGTCTGGCGAGTGGCCACTGGCAAGGGCCAAGGGCGACTGGCATTCTGGCAAGGACGAACACAAAGAGGCAAAGGGCGATTCACTCAATCACCTCTCGGTACATCTTTTGATTTGTAGTAGTGTTGTGAGCTTGTAATTTAATCTACGAAAATAGATAAACAAACAGAACATGACATTTGTCAGAACAAGAAGTTCACGCTATCATCTCACAAGAACGATAGTATTATGCTATTCAAAATTTCAAATACTGGCTGACCAGCACTGAATTTAAAACCCTTTTCGAAAATTTCCTTTTTTGGACATTATAGGAATTGAATATTTCCTTTCTTTTGTTGGAGTGTTTCTCTATTCATTTCTGGAATAAGCGCTGCTCTTACTATAGCTTCTCTGATAAAATATAATACTGTTATTGGGACTGGCATACTAAAATTCTAAAATCCTATCAAGTGGATATACTATAACAACTGCTTCTTCTACATCAAATTCACAAAGCTATCAGAACTCAGTATCAGGCATTTCCCTTAATAATGGGTTTGAACCTAATAAGACATTACAATCCGATTACTAACCCTCGGGCCAAAATCCTGCATCCGCCCTTGCTTCCTGATGCTCGCTCCGCTCCGGGATTTTTTCCAGATTTTAAGGGGACCCTAAGGACCCAATACCTCTATGATAACAGTTATTTGATTTTTTTTTTTATTTCTATAATTGACCCTCTATGTAATACTATCTACTTAATTCAAGTAACTTTTTTTTGTAAATATCTTGCAACATTTCTCCTTCACCAAATTTTCTTTCTTGTAACCAACATTGCTGCCGCTGCCGGTGGAAAGCCTTTCCTGGATTTGCATAGATGAACAAATTACAAGATCTCTAGTTGATTCCTGAAGATTTTAGTTCCACTTTTGTTTTTTCAGTATACAAGTAGAGAATTGTCGAACCCTTAGTCTAATTAAATTGAACCTTGTGTCAGCTGACATCAGTCTGTGCTAGCTTTTTCTCACTTGCTTACCAAGTTTGATTTCGCTGCACAGGGTTAAAGGTACATGTAGATCATAATTGAAACTACTAACATCTAAGGTTTTTACAAGGAGTTGTTCTTTGTGTTGATGCATTTGTGTTGTCAGGTCAGCTATTTTGATAAATTCATCGCTTTGGACTTTGCATTAAGCCCCTCCAAATTCTGGAAATGGCAGCATCAAAGTCAATCTGCAAGTTGGTGTCACATGTTATTGTTGATTTGGATGGTACTCTCTTGAACACAGGTAGTCTCAGTCTTAGACTCGTTTCAGAGCACAAGATGAAAGAAACAAATGAAATTCTAGTTCAGATAATTATCTCACCCAAGCTGCTGAGACTTTTAAGTAGTCAACAAAGTTATATAGATAAAAAATATGTATGCAGGATATAAAGGAACTTCACAAAAATATGTGTATTGAGGAAAAAATAAACTAAACTTTTAGCTGTATATGTTTACCCTAGCTGGAAGTATCATTTCTCAGAAGTTAATAGAAAAATATTGATATATGTACTCATTTGAATGCAGATTCTATTGCAATTCAAATTTTGAAACCCCTTCTAGTGAAGTTTGGCAGGAAGTGGGACAGCAGAAGTGCAAATAAAATTGTTGGTAGAACCCCCCTTGAAGCTGCAGCGGTTGTGGTGGAAGACTACCAGCTTCCATACTCTGCAGAGGAATTTCTTTCAATGACCACTCCATTGTTTGCTGATCAGTAATTTAACCGTGTGCCCTTTCTTTTGTCAGATTCTTATGGTTATTACTTGGAATTTTGCAAATGACATCAATGTGCTTGACTAGAAAATGAATACATTTCAAGCTTTTTTTCTTTTTTGGTTTTCTAGATACAGAAACCATCACCACAACAACAAAGTCTTTAATCCCAAATACAGAGACCACAACAACAACAGCAGCAGCAGCAGCAGCAGCAGAGCCTTTAGTCCCAAATAAATTGGGGTAGGCTAGAAATGAAACCCAATCCGAAAATTACAAAGATCACAGATCTCAAAGATAAAAAATAGTGATAATAATGATAATGCTAGTAATGATGATGATAATAATGATAATTATGATGATGATGATATGATAATAATAATACTAATACTCATAATAACAGTAATAATAATAATATATATAAGAATAATACTAATAACAATAATAAGGACATCATAATAATGAAAGTAATGCTAATGCTAATAATAATAATAGTAATAACAATGATAATTATCATAGTAAACCTACACTATACTCCTAAATCCTAAAATCCTAAAACCCTAAATTCTAAACCCTAAAATCTAAAACCGAAAATCTAATGACCTAATAACCTGAAGGTTATAATGAGCTTCATTTGTTTCTTAAGAATTTGAAACAGAGAATGGGAGGGTCAATGTGAATTCCAACTTTTTGGTTCTCTGTTTTAAGGAATCAACTGTGGGCAAATAAAAAAAAAAACATATAAAAATGAATCAGTTATGAATATTTTTTTAAATTTTTTTACCGAAGATGAAAATTTATCCTTGTCTTATTGGCATTCTGTTATTTACCATCAATTATCAATTACCATTGAAGTTGGCTGTCGTTTTAAAAAAAAATGTTATTTGCAAAAAGACTCTTTACTATTCTCCGTGTGGAATTGCATAGCTACAAAAATTGAATGATAAGCAATTGGATAAATATTTTACTGATTAACTTATTTTTGGTGGCTGAAGGTGGTGCAAAATTAGGCCTTTACCAGGTGCTAATAGGTTGATTAAGCATTTAAGGAAAAATGGTGTTCCCATGGCTTTGGCTTCAAACTCTCCAAAATCAAACATAGAAGCCAAGATTTCATGCCATAATGGTAACAGTTTCTTTTTATATTTTAAAGACAGATAGCTATCTGGACCTGAATAGGAAAGGAAAAGTTCATTGTTTTGATTGATGACATTGGGAATAGCTAAGTGACCTCCAAAGAAGTTTACTTTCACTTTATGATGGAATTTGATTTAGGTTTTGCCAATATCTTCTTAATTTATCTTGTGGATGCAGGTTGGAAAGAATCCTTTTCTGTCATTGTTGGAGGTGATGAAGTGGAGAAGGGGAAGCCTTCACCAGATCTGTGAGAACAATACTCAGATTTTGTTTCTGTATATATTGTTCTTACTTGTCAAGGAGAAACTTACTTTATTATCTTTTGTACTGAATATATGATTCTGAAGTTTCTTGGAAGCTGCTGGAAGGATGAATGCTGATCCATCAAGCTGCTTAGTCATTGAGGATTCAGTGTAGGGTTTCATTTTAACTTGCTTGTCACTTTATCCTGGTCTCTTCTTCTTTTTTTTTGTTACTTCATATCTATTTCAGCTAGAATGGTCCAAGTAGAACATCAGCAACCAAAATGCCTACATGAGCTAAAGCAAACTGAATAAAAGAAAACAGCAGTATCCATTGAGATAATAAACAATTCAGTGCACTAGTAAAATTGAATATTCTAGTTGATGGTCATTCTAGAGCTGGTGTTACTGCTGGCAAGGCAGCAGGAATGGAAGTAATTGCTGTACCATCTATTCCAAAACAAGTTGACAAGTTAAATTCAGCCTCTGAAGTACTCAACTCTCTGCTAGATTTTCGACCTGAAAAGTGGGGCCTCCCTCCATTTGAAGACTGTAAGCATAAATGCTATCAAGCAAAATTGATATACAGAAACACATACTCCATGTTACTGATGTGTAGCAGCTAATTATTTTTTTGGCTTATTCCTGGTATTACGATTCCTGCAGGGATAGAAAGTACTTTACCTATTGAGCCGTGGTTTATTGGTGGACCTGTAATCAAGGGTTTCGGTCGTGGCTCGAAAGTTCTGGGGATACCAACTGGTATATCAGAATATTAATAATTGATCAGAACTATCTTTCTTGTATAATTTACCATAGATGTGTGAGTTTGCTAATGTACCTCTTAACCTTTTGTTTTTCTGGAAGCTAATTTATCTGCTGAGAGCTTCTCTGATGTACTGTCGGAGCATACTTCAGGAGTATACTTTGGCTGGGCATCCTTGCCTGGAAGGGGTATATACAAGATGGTCATGAGCATAGGATGGAATCCCTATTTTGACAATACTGAAAAAACTATTGTGAGATGATCTTTTTTTTTTTTTTTTTTTTTTTTTTTTTTTTTTTGTAATTTCTGTATGTATGTAGGTATCACCGTATCAGAATGCTTAGGTTATGCTCCAGTAATAAGGAGGGAGGGATACCCTCCAAATCAGGGTGTAGAGATTGGAGGGAAATCTATTCAATTTTGTGTCTTGGGTCCCCTTCTCCCCTGCCCTTCCCTAGGCTACCCTCCAAGATTTTAAGTTGTGGAACGAGTAAAAACAACTTGGACAGCCTGGTCAACCCCTCCCCTCCTCTCCCTTTTCCTGGAGCACACTCTTAAATGTGGTATTTTGCAGGAACCATGGTTGTTGCATGAATTTGATGAGGACTTCTATGGAGAGGAGTTACGCCTTGCCATTGTTGGATACATAAGACCTGAGGTATGAGGAGACATTAATCTCTGGTATTATTTACTGTCAAAAAGAAAAGAATAAATAAT
This sequence comes from Schoenoplectus tabernaemontani, assembly GCA_037127355.1. Lineage (NCBI taxonomy): Eukaryota > Viridiplantae > Streptophyta > Magnoliopsida > Poales > Cyperaceae > Schoenoplectus > Schoenoplectus tabernaemontani. The sequence goes on from CM073747.1 coordinate 5,377,364, forward strand.
CATTCTAAGTACAAGCATTTAGTCATAATGAGAAGACTGACAGCCTTTTACATTCTAGTTTCTCATCCAACATTAAATAAGCTAGGGATTCAATAGCACAACTATTTAACAGAACATTATTTAGTTTTACAAATGCATGAATTCCAATCATATAGTTGTTCACTTGCTTGAAATAATGCAGGCTAATTTCCCTTCTTTAGAGAGTTTGATCGCCAGGATTCATGAGGATGGTAGAATAGCAGAGAAAGCACTAGATCTCCCTTTATATGCACCGTACAAGGATTCACCATATCTGACAAATCCCTTGCCTGAGAGCAACTCCCAGCTCTAGAGGACAAACATTTCAAAATGTAATTTTATTTTATTTGACGTGATAATATCGCCTCATCTCAAAGTTTGTACGCTGGCAGACTTGTAGGTTTTTGTATTCAAATTTTACAGTAAAGCAACGTCTTTTACGTTTGAAACTTAAAGAAGTACAGTTTGTATATTACATCATAATTAAAGCTTAATTTATACAAATTTTCATTGTGTGGGAATGGGAGTCAATGATGTAAATTTTTTGTAAATATGTGAGGGACAATAATAAGTCAATTTACTAATTTACATAAAAAAATATAGTAAAATAATCCATGAATTAGTGATTTTTGAATCAACAGCAAACTCGCTTTTATCTGTATCATTTCTCACACCAATGCTATACTTCTCTGAACCCTGGAGATAATTTCCTGGGTGCAGGAAACTCGCATGGCCGCTCTTCGATGAATAAACGACCGACTTATTGCTACCAGTCATGAATTCCAAATCAGAAGCTTCCACCCATTCGCCACCACTACGCTGTGAAAAATACACGCTCCATAGCTCGCCCGTGAAATTGCTAACTCTGAAGTGTGAAATGCTCCCAATCACTCACATTGCTATTCCAACTTTTGTTGTGGCCGGGGGCAATTGAAGGGGCAAAAGACCCACAATGCTATGCCAGTGAAAGTAACCCCACAGGCTGGTTTTACATGCACATAGAGCTCGGCACTTTCCAAATTGCCTAGTTTCACTGGTCTGTCTCTGAAATCATCAGGTAGATCAATCCAATACCTGCCATCATTCTCTCCACCTTTAGGAAGGTTCGAGCCACCAGAAAGTATCTCGTCTCCCATTTTAATTCCCTTTTTGTATAAGGTGGCTCCATTTTGAAAAACCACGAAATTGATGATAGCAAATAGATTTCTTTTGGATGGAAAAAACAGTGGGCCCATAGTGGTTTATCAGTGAATGGACCTGTTTTAGGTCTGGCATTGCTTGTAGGGAGGGGTCCAAATTCTTCAAGCAAAAGGTGCACAGTTCATCATCTAGGCAGTCAGAAGTAGTACAGAAGAATGTTCCAACTGGTATGGCTTTTCCCAGAATACCTCTCTGGCAAGATCTAACTTTCCAAAACTGGCAGGGAAAATCAGGAAATATAGGCTCCATATCAGCAATTAAATCATGGATCTCACATGAATCAGTAAGGTCAGAACGAACACACCTTACTGAGTCAAGAGGCGGCTTTGCGGACCCCTTGGTTACAACAAACCCAAGAGATCTATACCCTTCTGGCGGTATTGGTAGCCAAAAATAACCACATTCATCAACAAATTCATCTCCTTTCCAGCTGAGGAAGCTCCAAAAGAGCCTATAATCCACTGGCTTCTAAAGAGCAGGAAATGCACTTTCGGCACTATTGGTCATTTCTCTTGCAACAAGTAGGAATCCATGTAAAGGCTGGTTGTTTGGTAGGCCATAGTGGCCAAGGCAGTAAAATCCTTCAGGTACTTCTTTTGGTTTATAGAAAGTTGCATTTTCGATTCCCTTTTTGTAACTAGAGCAACTCCAAATGCTCTCCAATTCGGTAACCATGGCAACTTCTAGCTCTCCTATGCATATTTTCCCCTTGGCAAAGCCTCAACCTGTTAAAGGAATATTCAGATATAAAAAAAAAAGTTAGGCACTTCAAATGTTAAAGAATGCACCTTTTGCAATCCAAGCATTCACATGTCAGTTGGAAAATTTCATGCTAAAAATAGGCTAACTCTGTACCTAACTTGTTTCCAGTTTCCTTGTTTCTTCATAAACTCCGCAGATGATTACCAATTACATATATTTTGTTTCTCTTCCAAAAAAGCGTAATCAAATTAAAACAAGTGGCGCAAAAAAACAAAATTGACGTCACATGCACAAATCAAAAAATCACAGACAGAAAAAAATTCTAACCTTGAGGCCATTCAGGAATGGGCAAAGGCAGAAAGAAAGGCTGCGGCTCTTTTGATTCAAAAACCATGATCTCTGTTCCAACAAAATCCAGTGCATTCCATCTCTGTCTCTCCCTCTAGGCCTTTACCTTTCTTGTAATAAAAAGGTAAACCTCAAAAGAGTTTCCAAAAGCCGACCTGCTACGCAACCTCTCCATTCTCCACAATTAGAAAACGATTTGTAGGCCAGATACTCATCCTTCATCTCGTGGGATACGGTGTGCAAGGGAGAACAGGATGACGACTGGGCGTTCGAGACCTGCAGAAGATGAATGACGCGCTGATCATTAAGCTGGTGTGGGCCTTTGTGTGTCAGGAGGATCAACCCGGATCTCTGTGTCAGTTTGTGTATTTGGAAACACATCTGCTGTTATACGTGTTGTCATGTGACACTGAGACTGAGACTGAGAGTGAGAGTGAGACTCACTCAATAATAAATCTTTATTTTGAATTTAATTTGAACTGTTTAAATTTATTCAATAATAAAAAAATATGACAGCGATACTAATCCAGTGTTTAATGTCTGTGTTTACATCTTGTTGATAAAATCATAAAAATCTGAGCCACAGCCACTTGATGGAAGGACAAATTAAAGGGTTTTATTTGTCTATTCTATTTTAACCAGATTTTAATGAAAATAATTATTAGTAAATTCATATTATTAAAAATAAGACTGAGAAATAGATAAGTTCAAAAATTCTATTTTAACTGCTTTTCCTCGAGAACACGATGTCGGTGGCGCGTTCTCTCTTTCTTCTCAACAAGGCGCAGATATGCTGCGCGTTTGATATATATAAGGGTGAAACGACGAGTGGTGTGGAGCAGCGGTACGATTCGCGGTCTTATTTTTAATAATATGAATTTACTAATAAATATTTTCATTAAAATCTGCTATTTTAACTGACGATTTATATTCTGACGGGAGCAGGAGCGGAGGAAGGGCTATGTGTTAAGTGTGGATAAATAAAACACTTTCTAGGCCACCAATGCACTACTAAACTGGTTAATGTGATTCAGGCCATTGAAGAGGTAAATGATGTTGGAGGAGGGTGTCAGGGGCCGACAGCTCATAATTTATGCAAAATAATAAAAGTTATTATTTTTTATTTATATTTTAAAAATATTTAGTTATTGAGCACCCTCATAATTAGGAGTTTTTAATCAGTCGATTCAGTTTAAACCGAAAAAATATATGTATGTGAAGTTTTATTCAATTTGTTAAATTATAAACTAACTCAAGCTTATAAAAATATCAATCGAATAAAACAAAATTTTATCTAATTTATTCGGTTAAACCAAAATTATATTAGTTTAAGAAGAAAGAAAAATATCGATAGTTATAAAAACTGATCGAAGAAATAAATAGTTTAAAAAATAAATAAATAACTAAATAAAATCTATACAAAATAAATATATTTGAATTATATTTGATATTATCCTTACTTATAACGAGTAAAATGAATTTTGTTGGTAAATTTTGGACTATTGGGTTTATTCGATTTATCGATTTAAAAATTATAAACCGAACCAAAGAATAAAAACTAAATTAGCTAAAACTTTGAACTGAATCATAAATTTTGAATCAAAAAACCAAATCAAATAGTCTAAAATTTAATGATTCAGTTGAAAATCAATTAATCAGATATGTCTGCACATCCTTACCCATAATTTAACTTCAAATATATAGACCATTAAAAATCTAAATTGTAGACAAGTTTGAGCTCCATTACAGATCCATCGTATTCACTTCTCAATTGATTTTCGATAATTTTTTTTCTCTTTCAACCGGTAACAAATGATGATTTATTTTCTTTTTTAATTATTCTCTATCACTATATCATACACTCATAAATTGATTCTCTCTATTTGTCAGCATTCCTCAAATTCAAATTTTAATTCCGCGTCACTGTATGAAAGTCTGGAGACATATTGCCCCTTGAAAGGGGGAAAACAAGAAATCTAAGCGATGGATAAAGAAGTCGAAGCTGAAGGCACGGGAACAAACATTCAGAAGAAACAATAAATACACTAATTTGCATTCGATTTTCATTCTGAATGCATAAATTTTTTTTTGTGGCGCTTGTACAACATTTTTGGCTGTTTTATAACAGATGTGCTCAGTTATAACTTAAAATATTTGCACGCCTTGGCATTCACGATTCACGGTCTAATAGCGGAAATTATTTTTTTTAAAACCTCGACCTCACGTCCTCACGACTCACGAGTTATATGGAAACTTCGAAAAAGCATCCAACGATTTTCTCTGCAATGACGCGTCGAGACATGCAAATGAAATGCGTCTAGGCGAGGATTCAGAATTTTGATTAGGGGACGTAATTATCATAGTATAATAGTTTATCGAATTTAAATTCATTAACTAATTAGATACTCAATAAAAAATTAATAATTTAATATATATTCTTATCTAATAAAAAAATATTAAAATAATAATATTTTATATATTAAAAATAACAACAAAATATTTTGATAATCAAGTTGACGAAAAAAAATTTCATCTATGTAACTTTACATTTTGATATCTTTGTATAATTATTTTATTATGCATGATATGAAATATTTTTTCTCAATAAAAATAATAAGACAATTTAGAAAAACATTTTTTAAGGTGAACAAATTATCAAAAATATTATAAAAAAAATACTATTTTTCAAAATTTAAGAGGACACATGCCGCCCCTGAACACCCTTAGATCTGTCCCTGCGTCTAACGTTGCAGAACAATATGCCTATCCATGTCTATAATTTTATTATTTTTTATTTTTCTTGCAATTCTTTTGTCTGCAAGTGTATCATTTCAAGTTCCAGCAGCACGCAATCAGAAATCCCATCAAATACTTGAGAATTTTGACCAATAACAGTTTGCCATTATTAATATTGAAAAAGCAGATATAGCAACACGAGATTCTGTTTTCCACTTGAAGAAAAATTCTTCATAGTACGACAATCTGGTTGTAACTATTTACGAACAGGGGCGGATGGATTTAATGTAGATCAAGGCCACCTAGATTTTAAATCAGTGTTTTTAAATAATATTTTCAGTAATTTATTTATTTCAGAAAATATTTTTACCCTAAATTATTTGATTATGTTTATTGAAAAAAAATTTAATATCATACATAATGAAATAATTATATAAAAATTTTAAAATATAAAATTTCATAGAAGAAAATTTTCATCATCAACTTGATTATTTATCACTTTGAGTTTTATTTTGTTGTTATTTTTAATATGTAAAATGATATTATTTTGATGATTTTTTATTATATAAGAATATATATTAAATTATTATGATTTTTATTTAAAACCCAATTAATTAATGAATTTTGAACCCGATAAACTATTACAATTCGATAATTACCCATGATCGAAATCCTACATCCGCCCCTATTTACGATGGTACCTATCCTTACATGCTAATATCAGGTTTCAAAAAGCTAAGAGTAAAATACATCAACCATTCAAATTCAACCATGGTAGTTTTTTTGAATCAAACAGAATTTACACAACCATATCACCTGCACCTGCCAGAATTTTTTTCATTAAATGAGATTGTTAAAATTGTTAGCTAAATTTAGTTTTTTACGATCTAAAAGCTGCTGTAAACTACAAGTAGGAGATGTGGCTAATATAAAAATGTCATTTTGAGGAGCCTTTCTTGCGCTTAAGCAATGTAGCACAGTCATTACAGTACCATTTCCCCTTTGGCTGTTCCTTCAACCCAACACATCCGAAATGAAACCATTCTATCTTGCACTGGCAGATGAAAAAGGAACACAAAAAATAGGTCAACAAAAGATCACCACAAATAGGAAAGAGAAGGGAAATTTGAGGAACCGCACTGACAAAAATGCCCACAATACAACACAAATACAAAATAAAATAAGTAAATTGGTAAACTAATAGAATTTTACATACATTAGCATTGTCACATGCGACCATCTCCCCATAGCTAACTTGGTTGCACAAACAGTACGTAGGCTCATTTGGGTCCACTGGCAGCTCTAGATCGATTGGAGGCACCACTGGCTCAGTCGTTAATCGTGATCTGAGTTCAAATTAGAAAACAAAAGAAAAATCACCATTTGACTTCGCATCAAAAGCTTGTTGCTGTACCAAAAGAAATGTGAGAAAATGGAAAGGAAAGGTACTTTTTCCTGCCCCCTCTGCCCCTTTCTCCACTCCTCCCAGACTTCTGAACCATACTGGTGTTTGGAGTACCTGGACCTGTACCAGTACTAGTGCTAGCAGCAGATGCTGCTGCTGCTGCGGTGGCCAGTTCTTTCTCTGTGTTGTCAAGGGAAATCAGCAAATGAAAGAAAAAAAATAGAATGCGATTCTGCAGAAGTTTATTTGAGTTAGAAAATACGAGAAAAACAAGAGAAAGGTTGCCTTGTCGAATTTGTTCCAGTCTCCTCATGTACTGATCAAGCTGTTGGATGTGAGCATCAACCTGTAGAAATGAAAGCTTTGCTTCAGTAAGTCGTTTTTGTAAGGTTATTGGATGGGATCCTAACTTGAGGAACTAATTTCCTCCTTGTCCCCCAGAAAACAACAAATATCATGTGCAACCATCAAAATAAGTTGGGATGGGATCCTTAACTATCGCATTTGGTTCAAATCGGTCACAAACTCTTTTATTCGGTTCAAATTGGTTATTAACTCCTATATCTGGTTCAAATTGGTTCTTCTATTTAATTCTTCATTTAATTCATTGTTAAATGAAATTGATCTAATGTCACATTTACAACAATATATGTCATTCCCCAGTCCTGTCAAATTATTTTAATTAGAAAATATCAACAAATATCATGTGCAACCATCAAAATAAGTTGGGATGGATCCTTAGCTATCACATTTGGTTCAAATCGGTCCCGAACTCTTTTATTCAGTTCAAATTGGTCCATGAACTCTATTTGGTTCAAAATGGTATCTGAACTCTTAAATTCGGTTCAAATTAGTCATTAACTCCTATATCTGGTTCAAATTGGTCCTTCTGTTTAATTCTTCATTTAATTCATTGTTAAATGAAATTGATCTAATGTCACATTTACAACAATATATGTCATTCCCCAGTCCTGTCAAATTATTTTAATTAGAAATAAGTCAAGTAATGAATTAAATGGAGAATTAAACAAAAGGGCCTATTTGAATCAAATTTAAGAGTTAAGGGACAAATTTGAACTGAATTTAAGAGTTTAGGGACCAATTTGATCCAAAAAAGAGTTCAGGGACCAATTTGAACTGAATTCAATAGTTCAGGGACCAATTTGAACCGAATTTAGGAGTTCAGAGACTGATTTGAACCAAAAAGGAGTTCATGGACCAATTTGAACCAAATGCACTAATTCAGGGACTAAAAACAGACTTTTCTCAAATAAGAAATATCCAAAATTACCATTATTATATGATAAATGCCACCAGGACCTCTTCCATAAATTTATCAAACGACTCAAATAATCCATCTTTCTTCCTCTTGTTATCCATAACAAAATGAAAACTATGACCAAAATATAGCAATCCCTCCAATTTCTCTTTTGATGGGTTTGAAGTTTCACTACTCATCGATATACATAGAAATTGAGCATGCAAGAAGCCATTGTAAATACCATGTCATAAGCCTGACTAGCCAAAGCAACCTTTTCATCTGCAATTCTTACAGAGTGACTCTGCTCCTCAAAAGCTTCCTCAGAAAATTTGATTTTTGTGGGGTCAGATGTAGTTGGGATCCTCCCCGATTCCATTCCGAGCCTAAAATCCACTAGTTCTTGCTCACAGCGTTGTTCATTCTGTGTCTGTACACCTGTGCAAAGAATATAATGGAACTAGGCTAAGCATTGCAATACTGTACCAACAAAGACCTGCAGTTTAACTAATAGCGGTACATAGCAATGAGGTACAATCAGACTGGACCTTGTTGAGTTTACCAGTATGGTACTACCCTCAAGCAGCCAGTGATACCAGTAGATACATGTCAGGTTACTGATACTGGTATGCAACAGCACAGCATGGTAAATTGGTAATCAATCCAAATAACACCAAAAAACAGCAAATACTCATTCTGAAAACCAATTTTAGCAAAAGAATAACATCTTCATGGTCTTAAAACACAAAGATCAGAAATTACAAAACATAAACCAATATATGTTCTACATAATTTGGAGTTGTCAAGAGATACCGAAGAAACATAAATGTCAGTAAAGCAAAATTCAACAACAGCGTTATTTCATCTTTAACCATTTCTTTCTTAAGCTTAACCTAAAACATAGTAACTTACAGTGCAAACTTCTATCAAGATCACTCATGAGCTTATAATTTCGCTCGAGCATTGCTGGCAAGGTTTCAAGGCCTGAGAAATCAAACAATCAATTATAATAACGAACTGTGTGATACATTGACCCGCAATTACAGTGCAATAGTGCATGCCAGTATATAATAAGACGCAAATTAGGTCACACCGAGCCAAGAAAATTAGTTGGAATGTGATTTCAAGAATACGCCAATACAAACTATCATTAAACTATCAATTGAAAGGTCCAACCACGCATTCAAGAGTCTATAGAAAGGGGGGGAAGGGGGAGGGAGTATTACTCGCGAGTAAGTCCTCGATGAAGCCCATATCTCGTGTCGCAAACAGTAAATTATCTGATTAACTCGATGTTAGATTGTTTGCGTAGAGCGAAAAGAAAGAGCGGAGTGGGGCAGAATCGCAGAGACGACGAGGAAGAAGTAGGCAGGCGGGTCTAGACGAGTCCGACTCGGGCGCGCCGGGATGATACGGGGGGTCGGTTTGCTGGGAACTGGAAAGGTTCGAAATTTAACTAGGCCGAGGCCGCGATCCAAAAAACAGAAAAAGGATCCGAGTTCTGCAACGGATCTGAAAAAATATATCGACGGCGTGTGATGTTAAAATAGGTAAAATTTCACGTATATCCCTCTCAAATTTTAAATTTATGTATCTTTCCTTTAATAATTTCATATTTACCCTTCTATTTATTAGAACTCTATCCAATAAAATTTTATGAATATCAATTTTATCCGTAGACATTATAAAATACAAATTAAGACCTTAATAAATATTTCATGACTATCACACAATTGGATTCTCTAATCCCGGTGATAATTCTCCAAGCTCTAAAATATATCTCATTTAATATATTTTTATTATTTAATGAGAACTCGATTTCAATTTTTAATTAAAATCTTAGATGATTGATACAGAACAATTTTAATTAAAAAAAAAGATGATTTGTTGAGTAAATATGAGAGTTTTAATAGTTAATAAAAGTTAATGTGATATTATAAATTTTAGAGTAGAAACGTGTAAAGAAGATTAAATCAATAAATCTCCATCTTCTTATGCGTGCCGCATCATCAAGACTTTTATTTACTTAATTTTCTTCAATAATATATATTGAATTATTAATAAATGAGACATATATAATTTTCACGATTATTATGTGCATGTCCAAAAAATAAAAAAAAAAGATATATTTTTATAATATTTAAGAGAATTTAACTAAATAAAAATAATGAATTGAGAAATCTCATATTTTTATTACCCACGTTCATATTTAAAATTTATAAATTTATTAATAAATGAAGTTTAAAATAATTTTATAATTTAATTTTCTACCAACTAATATAAGTAGATTTTTACTTTTAAATGCTCTATTCAACAAAATTAAATAATTATAATTATTGTAAGAAGTGAGTTTTTTTTTCTGCAGCGAAGCTGCGAAGAACAACCTTAGTAATTACAAATATTGATGTAGTAACTGAATTTTCATTACAAAGTACTTGTTGTCAAGTTACCAATCTATCCTAAATGTTAAATCATCTTGCAATTGATAATTGTGAAAGGAAAAAATATATTAGACCTAATTAAGATTTTTAAGAATGAAGATGATGAAAGTTATTTCAAAAGGATTATTAAAATGGTTGGATGTAAACAAAATTATATTAAACAAGGTTTCTTTGTGTGTTACTGATAATTATATCTAGAAATCAGCAGCTTATTGATTACTCTCGCACCACCTGATGAAAAGTAAATGGTCAAATTACATACTCAAGAATACATTTCTTAAATGACTGAGTTGGGAATAGTTACCCGTTGAAAGAGAAGTATTGACAATGGAGCATTCTCTACAATGGATTTCACAAAATCAGAATGGTCTAAAAACCAAGAATCTATAATGCCATTGCCAGCATTAATTCCATTCAACCATCTATCCACCAGCTCAAAATTATTTATTCTTGCAGCCGAAAGAATAGATGCTTCGTCGACTCTTCTCTGAATATGACAAAGAACAGAGAATAAAGGCCCGTCTTCATCATTGCCTTGATCTGCTATAAATTCCCTCGCAGTCTCAAAAAGAGGCGTAGTAGCCTCAGGATTATAAGTTACATCTGTTCCTATGATTACATCAAAAGACAACGCATGCTTCTTTATGGCATTAATATCTGCCTTATCGCCCCCAGAATAGTTTCCTTATTAAAACTTTTTCAGCAGTTTGTGCGTCAAGATTACTTGATAATATGTTCTCTTTAGGAGCTCAAGTGATTCAACATCTCCATCTGTGGCAACTATTAGCTGTGCCCTAGAAGCAGCTACCATCGAACACACACCGGCTGAACCTGTCCCTAACTCAAGAACTCTTTTATCAGCGCAAATTGAAGAATTATAGGCTAGTAAACTGCACACGAGACGTGCTGATTCGCACAACATCAAGCTAGTCAATTTGCATGTGTGTTGGTTTTCTTTTGCAAGTGTCTTTATCTTGAAGTGGTTACCCTTCACTTGTATCTCTATTATCTACAAACAAAAATTGTCAACAGAAAAATCTTGTTGGCCTCTCTCTTTCAATACTGCAAGTGCTCAATTTCAAGTAATACACTGATAATTACTGACAAATGCTCATTTTCTCTTTCAATTATTTTCACATACTCACATACTCACATAATGACAACTGTTCAAGTTCAATTATATTTCTCACATACTAACATACTGTCAGTTACTAAAATGTCCAATCAAATTAAAAAAAACTTACTCATCGTCAGAAATATTAGACTTAGATATAATAAAATCTGAATCAGTCATCCTCACACTGTCACATAACAAAGACAACAAAATCACACACAATAAGAGAAAAAAATAGTAAGAGCAGAACCTGCAACGAGAGTGAGATAGACAGTAAGAGAAAAAAATCAAAGAGTGTATCAAACAGTAAGAGAAACTCAAATAGTAAGAAAAAAAATTATCTTTTTGGCTTTGTCTCTCTCTCTCTCTTTCTTTTTTTGACTTTGTTCTTTCCTTCAACAACACAACTACACAAGTTACACAATATATAAGCTACGATTCGATCACCTGGTGTCTGCCTGGTAACGTTGACGGCGCCTCCATCAACAACCCATCAACTGTCTCTCAGGCCGGTTGGTCTGTTCCTTCACCTTTCCCTTAACCTTAGGCATCCGTACTGGAAACAGTGACAGATCGTCAAAGGGAGGCACCAGTCGCACGCTTGGCCAGGACTTACACACCAACGACAAAGGAATGTTGAAAGATCGAGTCATTTCTTAGCACTTATAAGAGAGAGAAGAGATTGGCCGATCGAGACAACCATAGAGTAGGTCGAAGGTGTTAGAGGAGATCTGTTGAGCGAGAAAGGGAGAGAGTAGTTTGAGTGCGAGAGAGGAGAGCGGCTGAGCGAGACGGAAGAGATAAGAAATTAGGTTTTGGTTTCTACGACAATAAAAGAGGAGAGCGAGCGGCGGAAAAGACGAGAGTGAGGGATTAGGTGAGTGAGAGACGCATGCTTCTGCGGACTGCGGTATTAGGTGAGGGTTAGGTTTTTGTACACTGAAATCTATAAAATAGCAGGCGGGTAGAATTCCAAACGAAACTAACTAAATTGGCAAAACGAAACAAAGTGATTTCGTTGATCATTCCATTCTATGAACGAAATGTATATTATTTTCGTTAATCGTTTCGTCACTGAAACGAAAATAAAATATTCAACTGTTTCTTTTCATTAGTCACGAAACGGAACGGTCAAACGAGGAACTTTTAACAGCCCTATCCACAACCGACCTGCTGGTAAATGTATAAACAATTAAACATATTAAAATGGAGCCATCCCACTAACAATCATACAACTTGTAAAAAGAACATTCGTATTATACCTCCAATACAACAAGTTTTCTTCCCTCCTCAGCCTAGAAGAGCAAAGAATATGAGCTGCTAATTAATACTGCAATAAATTAGGTAAAAAATATAATTCAGAAAAAAAAAGATTGTAACCTGAAGAAAATGGCCCCATTCCTTATCTAGATAGTGTCTGTCCTTGAAGAACTATAAAAATTAAGAATGTAATCGGTTAATCATTATGCAGAAAAGTAACTAGTCAAAAGATAATGAGATCATTGCAGTTCACCTCCTGCATTCCTTTTCAAGATCAGCTTTAAGTTTGAGTGTATAAACTTGCATCAAAACCAACAATTGTGCATCAATAGCTTTTCTCATGTAGCTAATCGCCAAATCATTAGTAACTACTACTTTTTATTACTTTTTGCCAAGTAAAAAACCATTCCCGATTGTATTTACTGCCTATTACAATTACCTTGTCTTGATGACGCCTGTAGAAGACATCCCAGTACTTCTTTGCATCTCTTTCATATTTTTCTGTTACGAGTCAGGACAGAAAGAGAAGTTTTAACAAAAGGAATCGCACATTTAATAAGGGGAAAAAGAAGCAAAGTCTCCTTCAGATTAAATTAACCTTTCCAGAAAGGCGTGACGAGCCGACCAGAGGAGGATGTGTTGGATGAGTAGATTTGTATTCTCCTCCCTCCCTTTTCCTCCAAAGTCATTATCATCCGAAATTAATTTAAGAAAAAGATGCACGATACAATATCTACGGAGTTTCACAGCAGTCAACAGATATAACGGATATGTGTTGCCGATCAGTTCACTTGAAAAGAATTCGGAAGGGATCGAAGGAGCGAGCGGGGATCTAGTAGCAGATAAGTACTGACAGCTGCGCTCGCAGTCCAAGCTAGTGTATTAAAATCGGGGCGGGTCGGGTCGGGTCGGGACGGGTTATGGCGGGTCGGCGGGTTTTGACGGGACGGGTCGGGACGGGTCAACGGGTTACGGCGGGGCGGGTTAGCACGGGTCCAATTCGGGGGTTTGGCCGCGACCGTCCTAGACCCGTCGGGTTGGACGGGTCGGCGGGTCGGGACGGGGCGGGTCCAACGCCGGGGCGGGTCGGGACGGGTGGGACGGGTCGGCGGGTCAAAAATTTTTTTTTTTTTTAAATTCTGAAAAATCCAAATAAATTCTAAAAAATTCCGAAAAATTCAAAAATAAACACTAAAAATATTAAAAAAAATAAAAACTTATATTCTTGACCAATAAATTTTATTTTATTTATTTTGTCTTTTTTTTTCAAAATTCAAAAATAATCAAATAAATTATAAAAAATTATAAAAACTGAAAATAATTATTGAAAAATTAAATGATATGACTTAAAATAAATTGAAATAAAATTTTAAATGATATAAAAAAATTATTTTATTTTGTTGTCATTTTTTTTCAAAGTTCGAAAATAATCAACAAAAATTGAAATAAATTATAAAAAATCGAAAATAATTATTGAAAAATTAAATAAAATCTTAAATGATATGACTTAAAATAATTGAAATAAAATTTTAAATGATATAATAAAATTATTTTATTTTTTTGTCATTTTTTTTCAAAGTTCAAAAATAATCAAATAAAATTAAATAAATTTTAGAAAATCGAAAATAATTATAAATAAAGTTACCCTCCTCCTATATTAGGGCTTGGGACCGGCTATGTAATACATAGGCGGAGTTCTAACTTTTTATTCGTTAGTAAAGTTTATTGAAAAAAATCAAATAAGGATTGTAAATGCTAGAAAAAATTTAAAAATAGGGAAAAAATATTAAATATAAGTGTTTAAAAATACCATCTAAATATTCGAGTTCATATACCATAGCTCATTTTCGGGCATACCATCCGAGTCTCCATCTCGCCTTCGTCATAAATTCACTTGGGATGATTGTTCTACGGGTGCATGTTGATTACGTTGTTACGCATCAAACCAATCTTTCAAGCATACGAGTCGTTCGAATGTCTTTGCACCCAATCTGCTGCGTTTATCGTTAGTATCTGTTTCTTTGAACTAAAACAGATTCGGAAGGACGGTTGACACGGGCACGGCAAATATATCACGTGCCATCATGGCGAGAGTTGGATATGCATTTTCATTCCTCTTCCAATAGCAGAGGATGTCAATACCGTCGGGTTCCATACTTCCTAAACAATAGCTAACTAATTCATTCATATTAGTTTGCATTTGTGAGTCGTCATCTTCCTCCAAGTCTCGCAATAATGCGAACCGACTATTGCTCCTAACATATTTAAAAAAAAATATTAGTCTCACAATATTATAATAATATAATGAGTTTGAATATTGTAAATATGTTAGAATTTAGTACCTAATATTACGAGGATTCGAAGAAGATGGATGATTCGTTTGGTTTGAATGAAGTTGGGTGTTGTATAGGTTAAACATTTCTTCCAATGCGGATGTCACACGTTGTTCCTCCCCGATATGTGGTAAATTTAGATTCTTCTTATACCGTTCAAGCAATCTTATAGTATACTTCTTCTTGAATGAAGGATGGAGACAGTTTGCAAGAATTGTAACGAGAGGAACTTCATCCCAATATTTTAGGAATTTCTCTCTCATGGCTTCTATAATTGGTGACAGAGGTGAGTCACCGTGCACGTCCTCCGCGATTCGACGAAGATCTATATTCTCAAAATCATGGTACACTTTGAAAAAAATAAAATAAATTAGTAATGAAATAACTTAAAATTTGTAACGAAATAAATACAAGACGAAAAAAACAAACCTTGGATATCAAATAGAGATGTTGAAGCAATTGATGAGCGGATGGTATGTACGAGCATGATAGTTGGACGGTTGCGTTGAAAAAAACTTCTAAAAATGTGTGAAGTTGTTCGAGTTGATCCCATTCTTCCATGGAGCATAATAAGGGTAATCCCTCGGGTGAATTACGTAGGATCTTACTTATAGCATGTTTGTATGGAAGGACACGGTGTATCATTCTATATGTTGAATTCCAACGTGTATCTATGTCCCACGGTACTCTTAACTTGCTCAAATTTAATCGTCCACACAAGGCATGAAAATCTTGTTTTCTTATATTGTTAGAATAAATATGATGAAGACCATCTTTAAATTTACAAATTAAATTATTGACGGAAGTTGTCTTCAAACCCGCCTTATGAGGTTAAACTAAGAATATGACATGCACATTTTTGGTGAAACATTCTACCATCCAAAATTGGGTTTAGTGCACGTGTAAAATAATCAATAGATTTAATATTGTTGCTTGCATTATCAAAAGAAATTGAAAATATTTTGTTCTCTAAATCTCTTTTCAAATTATACTCATGCAATACATTTATAATGGCTTGATAAATAATTTGTGCGGTGTGCGGATAATTCATGGTTCGAAAACTTAATACTCTTTTTTGTAAAATCCAATCATGATCAATATAATGGGCGGTAACACAACTATAACTAAGACCATGTTTACCGGCGGTCCATATATCAGATGTAATTGATATTTTATTTGTTGCAACTGCAAATATGGCTAATAATTTACTTTTTCGTTCAACATATTATTTTTTTAACTCAGATACCATTTTGTTATGATGAAACCTTTTGTATAATGGTTGACCACAACCTCTAATTACCAATCGAGCAAAATCGGTACAATATGCCATACTTATTGGTTGTTCTTTTTTTTGCTATGTATCGAGCAAACTCATTTAACATTTTTTTTTCGTCATATTTGACAAGAGTTCTAGTATCGTCCGAGTTCAAACAACTTTGTACCATACGGGCATCGGGTCTTTCTTGGGGTTCTTCATTTTTTGTTATATGTTTATCGGCATGTTTTTTAAATTGACTTAAACAATTTTTTATTACATAATTGTACGAAGTTTTGCAATTACTTACCTTACATCGTGCATTGATTAGAACACCGTCGGGACCTAAAGTTTGTTCATAATAGCGCCACCAAGGTGCATCATAAGTTGGGGGAGCTCTCTTCCTTCTCTTGTCAGCTCCGGATTCGATCGGGGATTCCGGGACGCTTGAGTCGGGTGTTGGTGTGGAACATCCCGCACTCGTTGGATGTAACGGTGGAAGTCCACCACTAATTGTTGCATCGGTATTATATTGGGAACTTGGCGGATATTGATTAGAACTTGACGGATATTGAGAACTTGACGGAAATGAGGTCGAACCTTGTCCGGCACTAAAGGAAGTGATTTGCGGGTTGTAATTAGGATCAACATGTGGTTGTGATGGATAATATTGTTGTGATGGAATTTGTTGATAATAAGGATGTGGAGGGTTAGGATTTTGTTGATAGTATGGGTTCGGAGGGTTAGAACGTGGCATTTCTTCACCAAAAATTTCAACGCTCAATCGATGTGCCATTTCTTCGGCTTGAGAGGGATTGGGAGATGCCATTTGATATTGCTAAAAAAATATTAAAAAAAATATAATGAATGCTAAATTGACAAAAAATAATGATAAAAAACAATGTAACAAAAAAAAAGAATATAATAGAAAAACAATGATAAATAAATAATGTAACAAAAAATAAAGAATATAACAAAAAAAACTAATTAAAATAAACTAATGATAAAAAAATTAAAGAATGTAAATATTTATTTAAAAAACTTAATCATTAAATAATATTTTATAAAAAATAACTAATTATTATAAATTAAAAATATAAGTAATTACAAAAAAATAAAGAATGTAATAAAAACGAATTAAAAGAAACGAATGACAAAAAAAGAGTGCAAATATTTATTTAAAAAACTAATTACTAAAAAATATAAACTAATTATAAATTACTAATTATAAAATATAATATATACTAATAAGTAATAACTAACCTTTTTTTTGTCGGAATCGAAAGATTGTCGAAAGCCAGAAACTTTAAGACGAATTAACGATAAATAATATAACGAATTGCTAAATTGACAATAATAACTAAATAACACTAATATAAATATTTTTAATTTTTTTTCTGGATAATGTAACAAAATTACTATAATAATATAATTAGAGAATTGCTAATATCAAAAGATTAACGAATTAACGAGAGAGAGTTTGGTTTGGAGAATTGAGAAGAGAGATAGAGTGAAGTTGTTTGTGTGAGGATATGAGATGAAATGGGGTGGTATTTATAGGAAAAAAATTTGAATTATGATTTTTTTTTTTTCCGATTTTTTTCGATTTTTTTTTTTGAATTTTTTTGAATTTTTTTGAATAACAGCGGGTTTAACGGGTCGGACGGGTCGGGTTGGACGGGTAAAGTGGGTCGGGTCGGACGGGTAAAGTGGGTCGGGTCGGACGGGTTTGATTCCCGGGTTTCCCGGGTTTTATTCCCGGGTTTCCGGGTCGGGTCGAAGCGGGTCGGGCACGGGTTATCCGGGTTTGGCGGGTCGGGTCGGGTCGGGACGGGTCTAAAACGGGTCGGGTCTAACACGGTTTTTTTTAAATTTTTTTGCCGCGCCGTGCTAGACCCGCCGGTTCTAACGGGTCACGGTCCGACGGGTTTGAGCACGGGACGGGTCGGGGCGGGTCGCGGCCACGGGTCGGACGGGTCGGGTCTGACCCGGTCGGGTATTTTTAATACTCTAGTCCAAGCAGAGACTCTAGGTGTAAACGGATCAGATACTGATGTATAATGGTTTTATTATATCGTATTAAGATACAGATTCGAATATGAATAATTCGGATATTGATACGGATCAGATATTCGACGAATATTCAGATATAGATTAGATATCGAACGGATATAAATGCGAATATAGATAAGATTAATTTTCTGATAGATCACTGAATTTTAATGCTTATTCATATTTGATCACGGAAGTTTTATTTATCCATTTTTAATAACTAAACTTTGATATTTATCTATACTTGATCATTATCATTAGTATTTTTATTCAAAAATAATTGAAATAAAATTATATTTATTGTCAAAACTAATTGAAATGAAAAATGAATAAGTAAAAAAATTATATTTATTTTTTCATTAGTTTTTCAATTATTTTTGAATGAAAAAACTAATGGGAGTGAACAAATATTGATAAACATCAAAGTTCAGTGACTAAAAAAATAGATAAATAAAAGTTCAATGATCAAGTATGGTTAAACATCAAAGTTCGGTGACTTGCCGGAAAATTAACCCAATATAGATATATTTCAAATATTAAGTAAAAATATTATATATATTATTGAAAAATAATTATATATTATTTTTTGATAGAATTATTAATTATAAAAAATAAATATTAATTATAAAATTAATTATCAATTATTATTATATTAATAGTTCAAATATATCAATGAATTATAAAAATGATACATTAATATAAATTGGATATAAAATAAATTAGATTTATAATTTAAACTAAAAATTTAATTAAAAAAATATATAATAGAAATATTTTGAATACTTATTCGAATAATATCGAACCGAATATCTTTAAATAGTAAATATTGATAAATAATAAATAAACGGCTAGATACGAATAGACAATAACCAAACTGATATTATCCAATCCATTAAAACCGAACAGACAATAACCAAACTGATATTATCCAATCCATTAAAACCCCTAAGAGACTCGACAGTACGCGGATTGAGTCCATCTTTCTTCAAACCCCAAACCGACCAGTCATGAACCCAGTTGGGCCGTTGTAAGCCCGAATTTGAAAACAATCCAATAAGGAAAATCGTACCATGAAATTTTTTTGTTGTTACTTCAACAAATATATAAGTTGGTCCGGGTCTTTTCTTCTGTTCTGATATTAACATCAATCTAACTAGTAACTAGCACCTAAAATTAGCATACTAATGATAATGATGATGAATTCCATTATTTATTTTTGGCAAATAATTGATCCCAATATCTATTTGATATAATATCCTTGCAGTTAAATGCATATCTAAAGCTGGAGCAATACAAAATATTCAATCAAATTAACTAAAACACACCAGCCATTGCAACAAACGAACAAAAAATGCCCAAAATTATCTACAAACCAAAATCCATCTTTACCAGGCATGTCTTTTCTGTCAATTCTTCTCCGCCTGCCCTTAACAGATATTCCCCGTCCCCATTTTCACCTTCTTCCTAATTTATTTTCCAGGTAATATTTCATTTTTGTGGCAACAATTGCAACTCTTAAGTTCACAGTTGGGCCTGGAACCAGCATGGCACCGCCTGGCAAGCGGTGCGTCATGCTGGTTGCCGATCCAGGACGGGAGACAACTAGTGCCCTGGAATGGGCTCTGTCCCATGCAATTATAGAAAGTGATGAGGTGATTCTTCTCCATGTTGAGCAAGCGACTGGAATTGGATTTCGTCGGGGAACCTCATCCTCTTCATTCTCATCATTCTTGCGACGGCCATCAACAGGTGCCGGGGAGGTTGAGGGAAAGGGAATTGGTGGTGAGTATGAATTTCTTCTCACAATGAAGACCATGTGTAATGCAAGGCAACCTACGGTACAGGTGAACATAGAGACGGTCGAGATGGATGAGAGAGACAAAGCCACCACAATACTCACAGAAGCGAACCGCCGCAATGTTGATATGATTGTTATCGGGCAACGTAGAAGCTCCTTCCTTGGGTATGATTGATACTGCTTTAGTAGGAACTAAAAAGATCTCAATATTTTTCTTCTGAAGAGTTGAATCATAAATTAAATATATTATTGCAAGTTCAAAAGAGTATTTGATCGTCTTGAACTCTTGATATCAATTGGATCCTAGAAAAAAAATATAGTACAGTTCAAACAAAATAAGCAAATAGCAAAATAACATTGCACAGAGATGGCAGTATACATACAACTGATACATGAACACCTTTAATTATGTGGTGGATAGTTGATGCCATTCATTAAAATTTTACATCAAATTCAATCGACGGCTGCCTGGGCCATTGTCAGAGTTAGTTCCCCTCATATATGCGTCGAACATTTGAAAAATGCATGGGGCCGTGAAGCACAAGATGTTTAATTTTTGCTTTTATTAGTTCAAAAACCAATGAATTGTGATGTAACCCTTCTGTTTGAACAACCGATCAAAGCAACAAATATACAAAATGATGTAGCCTGGTGTGAAATATTCTTTCTGGCAGGACAAAGCTAAGCGGAAGCATGTCGAACAAAGGCCCCGACCTTGCAGAGTTCTTGATCGAGAACAGCAAATGCCTCTGCGTCGCAGTTCAAAAGAAGCACAGTGCTGGCTATGTTCTCAACACCAAGACTCATAAAAACTTTTGGCTTCTTGCTTAATTAGATTTTCCGAAACCTTATCTTTTAGCATTAATTAAAGGATTGTGATTTTAATTTCCTTCTGTTCATTGGTTGATTACATTGTGCTTTCATCTGTTCTTCTGCAGAATTAGAGATATAGCTCATGGCGCTTTTTCCCTTGCTTCTTTTTAGTAGGATAAGAGAGAAGTAATTTTAGCGTACATTCAATTCTTGTGATATATTTTTGAAGAAATATTATTTAAATGAATTTTTTTTTATTATAGATGTCAAAAATTTTAATCAGTCAATTTAAAAGAGATTTTATCTCTCATCGTATAATTTAAAAATTTAACGGTGGAATTTCAATGACATTATAATGAATGATCAATTAATCTCTAAATTATTTTAAATTTAATACACATTTTATCTAAGCCATCAGAAAAATATCTACGATTTTGAATTTTTCGTTTGATAAAAATAATACTTTTCAAAAATATATATTAAAAATATTAAATATATCATAATAGTTGGATGTACATTATAATTATTTAAAAAGACAGAGTGAATACATGACAGGAGGGGAAAACTGAGACCCCCTAAAAAACTATTTTAAGTTATATACTTCTGTAAAAGAATTTTACAAAATATGCTTAAATTCCTAAATATTTATATTAATATATCATATCTAGAAAATATTTTTAATAATATTACACTAGAAGACCGGAACTACACTTTTATTATAAAAAATTATAAAATTATATTTAACTTTAAAATAATTATTATACTACCATGTTTATTCTAAAAAAAATTTACCGCCCTCTAATTTGTAATCTGCTCCGCCCCTCACTAAAAATGAAGAACGGCTCATATGGCCAATAATTAATTAGTATTTTTATTACCGTTTGCAGATCTCCAGTAAACTAAACATTAGATCGCGCTTATTCCGTTTGGCAAATTATTGAATAGTGATATAAGAGCGGTAGTGTTGGAAGAGTGATTTTTTTTACTATTTGGAAGAATAAAAATATTATTTGATAATTATTAATTAGAATAGTGAAAATATTAATAATTATGATACTAACAATGATGATAATAATAATAATGATAATAAAATAATAATAATAATATAAAATAATAATTATAATCATAATAATATAATAATAATAACAGTGATGATAATATAATAATAATAATGATTTTGTACAATAATATAATCATAATATAATAATAATATAATTATGATGATAATATAATAATGATAATAATAATAACAACAACATTAATGATATTAATAATAATTCTAATCATAATATAATAATAATAATAATAATAATAATAATAATAATATAATAATAATAATAATAAAATAATAATCATAATCATAATAATAAAATAATAATTATTATTATAATATAATAATAATATATAATAATTATAATAACATTTATTTTTTGCTATTCTGATTTGAGAAATGAGAGCTAATTCAATATTTCATTTCTACTCAGTTGGAATAGATTTCTATTCTGGTATTTCAGAGTTCAGACCAAACATGGGTTGCCAAACAGATGAGGGTGCGCAGGTGCTCTGTATCGCTCGCTGCGTATGCAGTTATAACTTTTCTTATTGTTTTACAATGGCGGTTTCAAAATAAAGCACAAAATTTTGCTTTCTAAACGAAAAGGTAAAACTTATGCGGCTGTACCTCTTTTCTGAAAAGGTAAGATGCATTGTTTTTTATATTTTGAAAAAGTAATTCTAATTTACATCGAACTTTTACTGTATTTTTTTAAAATATTACTCGACGGAAAATTTAAAATTGTAGATGTATTTTTAATGATTTAGATGTAATGTATATCGGAATTTAGTCAATTTAATAAAGAGTTTTTTTTCATTATACAATTTTAAAATTTTAATGGTGGAGTTTCAATAATATTATGATGAATGATTAATTAATCTCTAAATTATTTTAAATTTATATACATTCTATTTAAATTATTCGAAAAAAAAATCTATGATTTTAGTTTTTTATTTGAGCGATATTTTTTCAAAAAAGTATACTATAAACATTAAATGTACTATAAAAGTTTATGTACAGTAAACTTACTCATTTTGAGAAACAAGTTCCTTAATAAATGTAGCGATGAAATTAGGTTTCTGAATAAAATGCCTACTTCTAAGTTCTAACAGAATTGGCACGCATTAACTCAAACATACTACAGACACGCACCGAAAAAAAACACTAATTTAATTGAGCCATCTAAGGTTATACGCACTTTTCAGTCTTTGATTGCTGTGAACTGTAAAATAAAATCACATCACAATCGATATCAAATCTCAGCTAAAATAATAATTATTGAAATAGTTAGCTAAAACATTGAACTCCCGCAATAAATCTTTACCATCTAAATTTTTTTCAATATAACAATTATATAAAATATAATACAATTCTTTATTAAAATTGAACTCATCAATAATTTTGGAAGCAAAACAAAAGAGGTTATATCACTACCAGTAAGACTTGTTCGGCTTTGAGCTGGGAACGGACATGAGCATAAAATTTGAACTGATTTTACTATAGATGAGGGGGAAATTAGCTCGGACTTAATTTTTTTCTCATGAACTACAGTGCGCAGAACAGACCTAAGAGTACTCCGTTAGTCCTTTATCTCCGTGCATATAAATTTTATTACTTCAACAACCTATATAAATATTTATAAAAAATGATATAATTTTTTAAATTTTCATCTTCAAAAATAAAAAAAAATTATGAGCCATATGAGCTCTGGACCTGCGGGCCGGATCCTGGTTATGTGGCTAGGGTTGGGTCGCACACCGGAGGTGTGATTCTTCCCTTTTTTCAATTTTCTTTTTCAAATATATTTTTTTGTAATTTTTATTATCATTTCGTATATAAAAACAATCCATAAAAATAGAGTGCTTTTAGGAATATGAAGTCTCTCCATACTTTTAACACAAAAATATATTTAATCCTCTTCAAATTTTGATTTATCTCTAATAAAAAATTTATATCAAAATCTTATGGGATTAAAAAAATTCTATTTTTATAATTTTATAAGTATGTATTTCATATTTTTTTAAGATGGATCTAAAATAATAGTAAAATAATGAGTCTTTGCATATAAAAATAAATCACATTAAAAAATTTGAAATAAATTCTTAAGAAACTCTAAAAAAGAAAAATTTTATATCTTATGAGAATTTGATATAAAGATTTTATTAAGATACATAAATTAAATAAATATATTTTGAGTTTAGAGCATAAATAAGCATCATGCTCCTAGGAGCAATCTAGTAAAAATAGCACGAGCGTAACCTCAAAACAACCTTTGTAAATTTAACTCAAAACATATTAAATCATTTTTAAATTTTAATTTAATTTTGTTAATAATTCCATTATATCAAAAAAATTCTATTTTTTTCACACTTCTAAGTGTTTGTTTAGATTTTTGAAATGGTTCTAAAATATTAATAAAATAATCAATATTTGTATATAAAAGTAGGTCACATTTAAAAATTTAAAAATAAATACTTAAAAATAATTTATTTTAGAAATGATTTGATATGTCTTTGAGAAAAGCTCGGGATATATATAATATGAATATCATATATTTTAAATAAACTATTATTTGTAAAAGTGTATTTTCACTAATTGCTCACCTAGCTGCACAAACTTTATTTGAATTAGAGGTGTCAATTATTAAATCAACTTGATTTGATATGATTCGAAAATAAATGGGTTAGATATGGATCTATTTTTTTTTATCCGAATCAGGTCTGATTGGGTTGATCCGATCCTACTTGATTAATTATGTTTTTGAAGTAATTTTATAATTTAGTACTAATTAAAACTTAAATATACATTAATTATAAATTAATTAATATTTAATTATTTAAAATAATTAATAATAATATTTAATTATATTACACGCATCGGGTCGGGTCAACTCGTAACCCGGTTGGGTTGAGTATGAATCAAGATTTTTAATCCAATCCGAATCCGATCCATTGACACCCCTAATTTGACTTCAGTGAAGAAATGCAAAGAAAAATCGAAAAAACATAAAAGAAAGTCGTAATGTTTTGCGGAAGCACTTTTTTCTTCAAAATGTCTGGGATTCTACTGGACGGAGGAAATTGTTTATAAACATTCAAAGTGAAAAAAAAATAGAATCTTATTCCGTATTTATTATATATAAAACAACAATGCCGAGATCTTGTTTTTGAAGTTCGAATTGTCAACACAAGAAAAAAAAGGAAAAGTGATTTCGTACATTTAATTTAAATTAGACAGTTCATTAAACTAAAAATGTAGAATTCAAATGACAGTGCATTGTATTTTTTTTCCTGGTTATTGGGTAAATAAAAAAATATGCTTTTTTCTTTTATTAATTAGGAAAAGTATATTTAATGAATAATCTTATAATCGCCTTCTTTCCTTTTTGCCAGATAGTTGTACAGCACATGAAGTGCTATTTACTCTTCGGAAAAGCCGGTCTGTATTAATTACATAATCCTCTGCTCTTAAATATTGGTATCTAATGAAGAGGGAGAAGGAACGTCTCATTTCAATTAGAGGAGATGAATAAACAAACTCTTTCTATATAATTTAGGGAGTGACACTCAATGGAATAGCAAAAAGTTAGAATAGAATAGTTATTCCGACGAATTAATTTGCCAAACGAATTTTAGACTAAGTAGAAGAGTGTGAAATAGTGCTAATCCGGTATACCAACTAATAGGTGGAATACCGGATTAGCTCTCGTTGGAATAGCGATTATTATTTGATTATATTATATTATATTATGATTATGATTAAGATTTAGTATTATTATATTATTATATTATATTTATGATTATAATTTATTATTATATTAATATTATGATTATTATTATTTATTATTATTATATTATTATTATATTATTATTATCATTATTATTATTATATTATCGTTACCATTAGTATTATTATATTATTTATTATTATTATATTTTTTAATATTATATTATTATATTATGAATATAAATATAATTATTTTATAATTATATTATTATGATCAGGATTATTTATTATTATATTATTATATTATGATGATTATGATTATAATTATTATTACTTATTATTATTTTATTAATTTGTATTATATTATTATATGTTGATTATAGTGATGATTAATTTATTATTATATTATTATAATTATAATTATTTTTAATTATTTTTATGATTATGATTATATTTTTATTATTATATTATTATGATTATGATTATGGTTATATTATTATGATTATGACTATAATTATTATTATCATGATTATGATTATGATTATTATATTATGATTATATTATGATTATATTATTAAAATTATGATTACTTATTATTATTATTATATTATTATAATTATGATAGTAATTATATTTTTTATTATTATATTACTATATTATGATTATGTTTATATTTTTATTATATTACTATTATAATATTATTATTTATTATGATTATTTTATTATGTTGTATTATATTATTATATGTGTTACACTTAACATCTTCTTTGATTTGTCGATTTGCAAAACAATCTTGAATTTTACAATTTGCCTTGTTGAGTTTTATGTAGGGATTAATATACAAATGAACTAGTGCACAAGAACCAAGACTAGTACAGGGATATAATAGCTTAATCAAGACTGCACTAGGCTTAGATTTAGTAAAACTCAAACTAGGTTGAATTTGTCAAGAGAAATTGAGCTTAAACAACAAGAAAAGTGATTCTGCCCAGTGAATCATTATAATGGTTCAGTAATCGTTATAACGGTTCAGTAATCGTTATAACGGTTCATCTCGATACTCAAAAATATTCTAGGGCAAAAACATTCTCAAAGAAATCAGAGTGAATCGTTATGTAACGATTCAGTAATCGTTACAATGATTCATGAAACGTATAACAATTCGATAAATCGTTATAACGTTTCAGCTCAATTGATCCAATGGCTATACGGCAGAACAACGGGCAAATTTCTCTGACAATCCTACCGTTATAACGATTTGTAAAATCGTTGAAATGATTTTGTAAACCATTATAACGATTTGTAAATCGTTATAACGGTTCAGGCCGAAAAAGTGAGTTATGTTTGGTTTTCAGCTCTTTATAAAAGGGGGACCATCTCCCTTCTCCTTCTGTTGTTGAATACACTTGCAAAATACATTCTTACAGCCACCATTAAAGAGTTTTGAGAAAACCTTGATATACCTAGCTAAAGCTCAAGATCTTTGATCTAAACTTGCTCTAAACACTTGTGAGATTTGAGTGATTTGCTCCATTGTTAAATCTACTCCTAGCTTTTGCTACTTCATTAACTTTTAGGCTTTGTTTCTCATCCTTTGTGTGTAAGAGGGCAAAGTTCGACCTTGTACAAGACTCGTATTTGGTTGAATAAATCGGACCGGCTTTGTTACCATTAGACGGGGACCCGAGGAGTAGGCGCATAACGCCGAACCTCGTTACATCGCGTGTCAACTCAATCCTTTGATTGAGTATTTCTAAACTCTTTCTCTTTACTTTATTTCATATCTTTGATTTAGAAATTGCTTGTGCTTAATTGTTAAAATTATAATTTAACCCTTGTACTTTTTACTAATTGACCAAATTAGTATTATTAGCGGTAATCAAGGGTTACAATATGTTGATTATATGTATGATTAATTTATTATTATATTATTATAATTATAATTATTTATAATTATTTTTATGATTATGATTATATTTTTATTATTATAGTATTATGATTATGATTATGGTTATATTATTATGATTATGACTATAATTATTATTATCATGATTGTGATTATGATTATTATATTATGATTATATTATTAAAATTATGATTACTTATTTTTATTATATTATTATAATTATGATTGTAATTATAATTTTTATTATTATATTACTATATTATGATTATGTTTATATTTTTATTATATTACTATTATAATATTATTATTTATTATGATTATTTTTTATTACTTTATTATGATTATTATTTTATTATTATTATTATTATTATCATCATCATTATTAGTATCATAATTATTCATATTTTAACTATTCTCAATAACAACTGCCAAACGATATTTTCGCTATTCTGAATAGTCATGAATACCATTCTTCTACCACTCTTAAAAAAAAAAATACTATTCTATTAATCTTCCAAAACTATTCATTGATTTGCCAAAAGCACCCTTAAAAGTTAGAGGTTTAAGATATCCTTCACACCATTCCCTTTTATCTTTCCTCTCCATCACCTCTCCTTCACAGCTGAAGTCCGAATTAATGGATCCGTACAAGGTCCTTGGTCTCACCGTCAACCAAGATGGCACCATTTCTCGCAGCATCGCTCCACCCCTTTCCCTCACCTTCCCCGACGGCGAACCCCTCCCCGCTTCAACCACCACCGTGCTTTCGAAGGACGTCCCCCTCAACCCTTCCCATGGCACCACTGTGCGTCTCTTCCTCCCTTCCCTCCCTTTCCTCCCTCCGTCCAAATCCCTTCCTCTCATCATCTACTTTCACGGTGGAGGATTTGTTCTCTTTCACGCCGCCTCCGCCCCCTTTCATGCCTCCTGTGCTCACCTTGCTGCCTCCCTCCCTGCCATTGTTGCCTCTGTGGACTACCGCCTTGCTCCTGAGCACCGCCTTCCTGCTGCCTTTGATGATGCCAGAGATGCTCTAAACTGGGCCCAGTTGGCTGTCTCGTCTGACCTGTGGGTCCGGGACTTTGCTGATCCGAATAAACTCTTCCTCATGGGCAGCAGTGCTGGTGCCAATATTTGCTACCATGCTGCTTTAGATCTCATCAGTTCCAGCCTTGATCTCAGCCCACTTCGTCTGTCCGGTCTAATACTGAACCAACCTTACTTTGGGGGAATTGACAGGACGGCATCTGAATTGGCATTGGTCAATGACAAGATCATTCCTCTGCCGGCAAATGATCTCCTATGGGAACTTGCATTGCCTCTTGGAGCTGACCGAGACCATGAGTACTGCAATGTGGTTGCAAAGGAGGCAAAGGAGGCCAAGCTTCTCCCACCGTGCCTCGTCAGAGGTCACATTGGTGACCCGCTTCTTGATAGGCAGAAGCTGTTTGTGAAAATGCTGAAGACGGCGGGAGTGACTGTAGTGGTAAAAATGGAGAGCCCAGGGCACCATGGTATTGAGCTGTTCAAACCAGCCAAGGCGGCTGAGATGGCAGCTGATGTTAAGAATTTTGTGTATGGCCTCGGTGCTGAATTTGGTACACCGGCCAATCGTCCTGAACATAAATTGTAAGGGACGCTGTGATTTGCCCATATAAAGCAGATTTAAGTACTGGTCTATATATTTGCTTATGAATAATATAGTTTGATATCTTGCCTCATGAGATCTTTGAGTTTATTAAAGAATTATTTTTCGGGCTAACTATTACATTTCATTCTGGATGGTTTAAATTAGCATTTTTTTTTCTGATGATCAAGGGGGTTCCGTTGAATTGTTATGTTACATTGTTACTTTACTTGCTAGTCGCACAGGCTTAAATTGACATTTCAGCTGGACTGATCTTTTTTATGGTTCGCAACACGACAACATCGTCCGAACTTACTGAACTAAACAACGATAATAATTGTTTTCTTCAAAAAAAAAAAAAACGAGAATAATAGATTAAACTAATCCATGGTTGAAAATATTAATGTAATACGAAACCGAAAAGTACCATCAGATTCTGAGGACAGGACGCTGCTCATAGGGGTGTCTAACGTTTATAACGGTCACAAAAATTTTTATTTGTGTTAACCGTTTTATTTAGTTGACGGTTTAGTTTCTATTTATGTTAACAGTTTCGTTGAGGAGACACAAATTAAAATTATTGCGCTAACTGTTTACTTTATCAAAACGAAAAGATCTTTCGATTAAAATTTTTGATTGTTTTAACATACAACTCATTATCATACTTGCATATTACAAATAAACAGTTTTCAAGTTACATATTACAACTAATAACTTTAGATTATAGTATTGAATAACAACAATTCAGATTACAAACCAGAATGTACAAACTTACATATTATCAATCTAAATAGCCAATATATACTACACACTATTGACCATAACCTAGATCTCAACTTTATTTCCCAGTCATAATATCATATTATCAATCTCAACCAATGACTAAATATGCAAATTATAATCTCTATCGTCATTGAAAATCATTGCTTGAGATCTAAAAAGCCAAAGAGAAACTGTCACTCCAGACTACAAAACAACAAGCATGTCAAATAACAAGCCAACAAGTAACAAGATTGAAAGACAACAATTAACAATCCAATGGGTTTAATTGAGGCTTATCCCGTGAAGTGAGGTTTATATTCAGTGACTCCATCATGTTATTTGTGGTAATTAAGGTTTATCTACTCACAAGTCTCTCTTTCTCTATCTAATTTAGGTGGAGCATGTGATAGCTAATCTAATTACTTTGTAACTGTTACTTCTTGATGCGCATGACTCTTCAGAGGACATCAAATTATTTATAAATTCACCAAGAGGTTCCGTCATAGATGGTATGTTAAAATAGAAGGTTAATTGAGTTTTAGTTGAGAGGTTCTTTATTTATAGTTGATTTGGGTTAAGTAATTAGGATATGCTTAAGTGTCTGACTAAGGATCATAATCTAGTCTTGATTGCATAAAATGAACTCTTTAATAGACATAGTTTGTTCTATTTCTACTTTTAAATTAATCTAGACTCAATTATTTATTGCACATCCAAATGAGAATTATTTGTCATGTACTATTTAATTGCAAATCTAATAAGAATTTGTAGATAAGATGAGGAGATAATTTGAATCCTTTAGTAATTCAGTCATCTCCTTTTTTTTATTTCATTGGGCTCAGTTTGTTGCAGACTTGGCTCTTCAAACTTCTCGGGTTCTTCAGGTGAACAACCAGTTCCTTGAGTTTTGGTTCCTAAAGAAAAGTGGAAGTGAATCATAAGAATAAAAATAATTTCAAACTGAATTCTTCAAGTAAACTATATAACACGGGTTTAGGAACTTCAGAAACCACCTAATTGCAAAAGACAACCAATACAATCAGATAGAAACTGAGAAAGGTTAATTCAAAGAACTGATTGAATTGCTCTAAAATATTTGTCTTAATTTTCTCATTAATGCCATGATAGTTGCATAAAAATCAACTAGAACTGCCAAAAAAACTCAAGTTTGGTATCGGATGTCCGCAGGTGCAGAATGATGCCTACTGTGTACTAGACTACATACCATTTTCTTACTAAGACCAGAAGAATCTCCATCACTTGAATATATCGCAAAATCCCACTTCAATCTCCTGCAACTCCATGCAAAATTTTGAGAACCCAATCAGAGATGCCTACTTTTTCATACTGCAACTTCACTAATCTTAGCCTAGAAATAAAAAAAGAATCAGAATAAATCATTGATGAAAACACCTTTACAACTGAAAAGACCGATTTTCTGGCGTACCTGTGGAAAAGACAATCTTCAAGCGAGAGTTATCTATCTACTGTGTCTAGTCCTCTTAACCATTGCCTTGATCAAAAATTGTTGTGTGCTCTTTACTAGCGTTCATTGGAGAAACCATGAGATGTCAGGAGAGGAGAAGGAGAGAAGAGCTTAGTCATGGCCACGACTTCTGACATCAGAA
Source organism: Schoenoplectus tabernaemontani (assembly GCA_037127355.1). Lineage (NCBI taxonomy): Eukaryota > Viridiplantae > Streptophyta > Magnoliopsida > Poales > Cyperaceae > Schoenoplectus > Schoenoplectus tabernaemontani. The sequence goes on from CM073747.1 coordinate 5,408,800, forward strand.
AGATAGCGAGGGAGCCTCGCGAGCGAGAAAGATTTCAGAAAGAGGGGGAGAGAGAAATGGTAACACGGGCACATCTCTTTCATTGACCGAGAGAGAGAAAGTCTTCTCCTTTTAGCCAGATTTGATCTGGTCTGTCCAATCAAATCGAACGGACCATATGAGAAGCTCCACAAGCTCCGCACCATAAAATATTCGTAGAGGATATGGTTCCGCTTGTGATCGCCTCTTTGCCAAACTCTCGATTGAAACTCTCTAACCTAGATGATCGACTCCCTCCGCCAAAACCTCAACTAGCTATCGACCCTCGGTTGGTTATCAGCCCTCAGACACTAATTACGACAAGTAAGAAATAACTTGTGTACTCTCTAACCTAGAAAATCTGTAGCATTTTTTGCATTTTGTTTGGAGTGAGTGAGTTTTTAATCATGTAATGTGGTTCTCATTGACTCAGACACAATTTCTAATTTGTACTCATTTTTTATTTTTTATACTCTTGAGTGAGCCTTTATTATCATTATCATGTATTGTGTGTGGTGGTTCAAAAAATCGGTAGCATTTTTTTGCATTAGGTAGCAAAATTATATGAAATTATTGTCATGAACTACAAGATCATAGAACAAAATATGAAGGGAAAAAAATATGACCAACTTTCATTACATAAACCCCGATAGGCCTAGAGAAAAAAAGAATTATGATATGTGTAGAGTTGAATTCAAAATGACAACAATATAAGAAATGCAAGCAATTTGATCATCAACAAAGAACATATAAACAAGCAATTTATAACTATTTTATATGCTATTTGATTTTAGAGAGCTTGTATTTTTATTATTTTGTTATCAATTTAGAACTTTTATTTCTTACTAGATAATTTTAATTCTGCTATCAATTAAGAACTATTATTATTTTTCATTTGAAGTGTTAGATCTAACAATAGCTCAGATATTGAACTTTTGGTTACTTTTTGAACTTCTACGTTTTTAGAATTTATGGTTATTTTTTGAACTTCTAGTTATTTTTCATTTTTAGAACTGTTATTACATCTGCTATCAATTTAGAACTTTTGTTATTTTTTATTTCTTACTAGTTCATTATATGAACGATGTAAGTTTTGAATGCATTAATGAAATGTGTCTTGAACTATGCAAGTTCTAACAACATCTCACATTATAAGCTTTGATTAATGTAAACTTTTATTTGAAATGTATAAGCTTTGAAGTGCATTGATTAATTAACTGCAATCCTTAAAATCCATAGGCCGAAGTACATGTAACAACGTTTCTTAAAATTCATAGACTGAAGTGCATGTAATCGCAAGTTTTTATTTTCTTTTTTGAAATATATAAGATTTGAAATGCAAGCTTTAATTACACTAACATCCAATAGTTATCGAACAACAACATCCAATAATTATCCAACAACATCTCACAATAACTTTCAATTACACCAAAAATCATATTAAAATGCATCTCATAATAACACATCAATAGATCTAACAACAACATCCAAAACAAAACACATACTGAAATTCATACACAAGGTGCATTCAAAACAAAAAAAAAACACTAATATCCAAAACATACCACATGGTGCATTCAAATTAGAAAATAAGATGCGAGGTGGATATTGTATAATGCTAATTTTCTTAATTCTACATGCAAATCATTATAACCAACATACTAATCACATAATAATAATTATAATAAAAAGTATTTTGCATGCTTAAGACTCCGATGTCACAAAGAAACACCTCGTAATCTTTCTCCCACATATAGAAGCGATACTTAGATTTCTTTTGCAATATCAAATAATATGAAACTAATTATGTCATACAATATATCCAAAAATAGTAAAAAAATTTTTTGGCAAGAAGTAGTACACACACTTAAATACCAAATACCAATACCAATACCAATACCCACATATAGAAATATTGAAGTACTGATAAAGTTATTAGGCCGATAAAGCTACTGGTAATTTTCAAAATGCCGACAAAATTACTTTCGTAACTAAGTAATAGGGTTTGTCTGAGAGGAGCAAAATCTTTCTACCTCTGAGTAAAATCGATAGGCAACTGAGTAATAAGGTTTGCGAGCGGAGGGGTGCAATTGAGTTAGGACTGTGAGAAGAAGGTCCGAGCAACGGCGGGTGTTTAGCCGAGAGGCATAGGGCACGATCGCCAGACAAAGTTGACAGTCTAAGTAGTGGAGGATCTAAACACGATCTTTGTGCTTAGACTTTTCATTGAAGAGGAAAGGGTGAAGTAGAGAAGAGTGAATTAATCGATCGATATATTGAATTAATTGAGTATGCATTGAAGGGTATTATTGATATTTTTAAATTATCAATTTTTAATTTGATTAAATATGCATAATGATAAATTTTAGAGTAAATGAATTTTATAGTAACAAATTCTTTAATGTAAATTTTACCATGATAATTTTAATTTTGAAACTTTATAATGATAAATAATGAATTTTTTCCTTATAAAAGATGAGGTTGGGAGCAATATTTTTTTCCATAAAAAAATACATGATCTATAAGCCTAATTTATATATTATATTCAATTAGAGTTTTATCTCAAAAACTATACATTTTATGTTAATTGCTAAGAATTAATTCAGTTTTTATGTCGAGTTCGAGATATTGCTGTATTTCTAATTGTTTTACAGGTTATGGAATGTAAATAAGGATGTCAATATGAGAAATGATGCTTAGAACGAGATGGATCAAACCTACACGAAGAAATCAAGTGAAAAACACTTCTGAACAAAAATTACGGACCACAATTATCAAATTGCGGACCGCAATAATGAGATTTGCTCTCTAGTTCGCTCTGATAAGAAAGTGCAAAAATTACGGACCGTAATTTTAAAATGTCGAACAATAATTTTTGGGGATGAAAGCGCGAACTTACAGTTTTAAAATGATTTTCTCATTGGAAAAGACGGTGCACATTATTGTTCTCATAGAAAACCAGAAAAATATAGTATGTTTTGATATATTAATTAATTTAATTTATTTTAAAAATAATATATCAATAACTAAATTTAAATATAATGGAGATGTTATCAAACAGGTATGTGGATGTTTTCTTTTTTACATTTACTTTGAATTGTTAAAAACTGGGACAAAAAAAAAAAAAAGTGTTGATTATTTTTGAGTTTTAAAGACCAAGTTTATAACTTTTACACATAATCACAAAAATATTATAAATTTATGAAAGTTAGAATGCGTGTACATATGACTTATATCTATTCATTCACAAATTTTCATGCACATTGGACAATTAGTAGTATTTTTTTTTCATATGTTTCTTTAAAAATGGGCTGAAATGCCCTAATCAGTACAAGTAGAGATGTTTGATGCATTTCTTTGATTGGTTTGTTGGTACAGTAATGTAAATGGTGGTTTGATATGCAATGGATATCATGTATATAAATGGGTGATGAGTTTTCATTATTTTTTAGGAGCTTGGAAGTGATAAAATCTTTGGTGAGATGAGAATTACGGGTATTATGCAAAAGCTAGAAGAAGAGAATAATTCAGGATATTCCTTCTTTGACCGTGCAAAACAAAACTGTTTCTCTCAGGAAGTATATGCATCATATAGCTTGGAAGAAAAGAAGACTCAATGCGACCAATAATTAAATTTATTTAATTATGTTTGTTATGTGGTTCAAACAAGTGTCAAGTATGTTTTTAGTTGTGTCAAGTTTGTTGGAGTATATGCAAGTTTGATAGATTATTTTGACTTGTGTTTTGTTCTAGCCAATCTTATATCCTCTTATGTATGTTTGGTAAGTTTGATTAGTTATTTTTATTTTTGTGTTTTGTTCTAGCTAATTTTATATCCTCTTATGTATGTTTGATAAGTTTGATTGGTTATTTTTACTTTTGTGTTTTGTTCTAACCAATCTTATATCCTCTTATGTATGTTTGGTCCTTTCAGATAAAATTTTGTTTTGGAATGACAAATATTATCATGAATAGTATGAAATTATGATGTTCATTTTTAGGTGTAAATGTTTTTTTGTTAAGAGAAATGCCAGAACAAAAATTGAATCTGATGATCACTCTAATTTTAAATGTGAGTTGTGTGTGAAATATGTTAATTGAGAATCGAGATAAGATAGAGTATGATTTATTTTTATGTACTTTATAAAATTAATAAAAAAAATAAAGTATTAATATTATGTTCATATTTTGCACTGTCAAGTATGAACTCCAGTCAAAGCCACATAGTATGTCTCATTCAGCATTTTTTGTTTGATGACTACTACAAGATGCACTCGAGATGAGGTTCCATCATCGCTTCCTTGTGACATGATCAACCACCCGATGTGTCTGTCACCATTTCATGAGGAAGGATCCACTATCCTCTTCCCTCAAATTTTACGGCAAGCATGCTTGTGTTGACAAGGTTGTTTGTCTCAGAGAAGAAGCAGGCTTCATCATCAGATCCACGATTCACTCAAAAACTATATAATTAAATTGAAAAAACAGATGAAATTTTTTAACCGAGTTAGCATCATCCATTTTTATGTACATACTCATTAAATCTTGATTATAGCAGAACTGCATAATGAAATGGAGATAGGCCCGATAAGGCACCTGGTGACAACTGACATGATGTCCATGGCCATGGGTATCATGACCACGCTTCATGTTGACAATTCCATGCCAAAGACAATCACCAGTGCCCCTGCATTCAAGGACCAACTAGAGAGCGAGATTGAGAATGGTTCACCTTCTTTCTAATATTACTTTGATGATCAAAGTTTAAATCATGAATTATTTTAAAGAATAAGATAATAATATTTTATTAATTATTATTATTATTTTATAATTTTAAAAAGACTCGTAACATGACGCGACCATACTAAATATGCCGGGCCATGACCCGCAGCATGACCGTACTAATATTAAAACAAAAGATCTCACGGGATCTCTACACCAAAAACCATCCGCAGAGGCTGCCCATCCTAAATATGCTGGGCCAGGAACCATATCACTGCGGAGCTGAAGAAGCTCCGCAGGTGCGGTTCTTTTGATTTGAGCGGTCCGATCATTTATCAACGGTTATGATTTAATAGTAATAAACAACTTCGTGCATCAAAATTCGTGTTTAGACTTTCCCACAGTCGTTGTGATTTTCTTGAACCGTTATGATTTCCCTGTAGTGATCTCCGCATAGAAAATATCCGCAGAGACTGTTCGCCCGCTGAGCCTTGAACACCAAACACCAAACCAACTCTTCGATTTTAGGGCTGGAAATTTGAGAGATGCGATGCGACGCAATGCTGCTGACGTAAAAGACGATAAATTTGGTAATGACTAATGAAGATGCGAACCGGAGACTGATCAGAGCTAATTGCTTCCCACGTTCCCTGATCAGACCAAATCCGATATCTCGCTTTTATAAAAGCTTTTCGACTTTTAACTATTCTTTCCGAGTTTTTAATCTTTTATTCCTCGGCTCGGAGTGTTGATCACAGCTTAAGAAAGTTAGCTTTGCATTGATACCTCCTTACTGTCATCTCACTCGCTGGTCGCTTCAGTACTGCTCCCACTCTCCTCCTAAACCCTCTCGCTAGGGTTTAGCTCTCGTGGAACATCACCCCGCCAACCTTCAATGGGCCCGGTGGTTCTAGCCGTGGCGTACTTGGCGGCGGTTGCGTCGTGGTTTCCGGCGAAGGTGGTGGCGCCGGGGTCCCCTGGTCCCCACATAACGGATTTGAACATCCTCTTGCCCCCTCGCATGACAAACCCGGTTGAGTACCGCCTTCAAGGGAGTGGTGGCTGTTTCAGATGGTAAATCTTCTTCATTTAGTTTCATAATTGTTATGTTGGGTCTATTAGTGGAATATGTGTTGTGGCCAGATCGCTAGTGAGCAAGGAGCTGTTGTGCACGAACATGACATTTCCTGCTGCATAGTACCAGTAGACTGCTTGTACTGAGCTGAGAGTGAGAGAGAATCAATCCGAAAAAGAAAGAAATAAAATCACAAACTAGTGTCTTCTTCCCACCAACGCTTCTCCTTTTCCTAAAACTAAAAGACACACTACAATCAAATTTTTACTAGTAAAGCCTTCTTTTTCTTTGTTAATCTGTCTCACCCTTCCTTAAGGGTCTGTTATTTCCAAGCAGAATTGGGGATCCAATGATACAGTTGTGCTGCATTAGAAAACCTCAGCAGAAGTTATTGTCTGATACCTCTGGGGTTCAATAATGGTGCCATGCTGGGAAAAAAAACAAGAATACTCTATCCTTGATATAAGTTGAATATACTTCATCAAATTTGAGATTGCTCAACCCCAAATGTGGAATGCATGACAGCTTGCTATGCACTGTTACAGGTCATGGGACCATCATGATATCCTTTCAGTTCAACCGGTGTATAATGCTACCAGCTGTTGCTCAACTAGTGCTCAATTGCTGTCAATTGCCCCTTATGCGGGTAGGAAAGAAACCTCTGTTTATGCTACTGATCTCACTAGTGGCACAACCATACGATGTAAAGTTACCATTGACAACATTTCAAGGATCCAAATATTCCATCATGCTGTCAAAATTGATCTGGATGAACTCGCTGTATTGCAAATTCGTGGTTTTGATAACGAAGGTACTATCACATGATTTGCTACTTTCTTTTGGTGCCAGGAGTAGTTTTACCTCTTTTTTTCTGTGGATGTATGCACCTGCAACTTGAGTACGGTACTGATAAATGCTGATTCTTTTATTATATAGGGAGTGGAATACAGATCTTTTACTAGATGTCATACTAATGACACATGTAAATGGAACCACTCTTTTTGTAAAATCAGGTATATTTAACTGTATTGGGGTATAATTAAAAATATATGTGGTTCTTATGGGCTTTCATTGTAGAAACATCCATTGTTTTCTGGATGCAGTCAGTAATAATTTAGGCATCTTCGATTAAGATCTTATACCACTGTGTGCTACAATCACTTTACTAGTTATTCAAATTTGGAAAAGCTTTTTCATGTAAGGTTGTCAGATGGGAATATGTACACAAATAACCTGTGTGTTGCTGCAGATAATGTATTCTCATCTCTCGTTGGTCTCCAATTTTTGTGGCAACTTCTTCCAAAATCTGGCAAAGATGATGAGAAAAATCACCTCGTTCATGTTCCACTGAAGGATACACCTTTGAGTGACTGTGGTGGTTTCTGTGGTGATCTAGAGAGGCAAATAGAGATAGAAGATCAAGTATGCACAATAAAATTGGTTTTTCACATTCTTGTATGCGATTGTGGTGACTTCTGTGGTGTCTAAATGTTGTTTGGCATTTTATACAACAGGGTTTGGGATCAGATTTGCATGTGGTGAAGGGCATTGAAATTGGCCAAGAGGTTGTTAATGCAAAGTTGGTGGAACCAGAGCTAGAGCATGTTGTGGATGCAATTGTTTTAACCATTGCAGAAGCTATGTCTTTGGATCCTCGATCACCAGTCTTAATCACTGTAGGTTCTGTGATAAGCTACAAGCTTAGAATCATTCGCCTCAACACTGCACAAGGTAATCCTGGCTTTATTAATGTTCAACTTGGGTTGAAAATAAATTGCTCCAATATGGGGGCAAATTTTTTTTATCTTTCAGTCTAATTCAGCAACTAAGTTTTTTTCTTTTGCAAATTTAGGGCTTGTTTGAAATATGAAAATGTTTGAGGTGAATGTTTTCGAGTGAGATAAAATAATTTGGTTTTAATTTGCAAAATAATTGTAAATCTTTATGTGTTGTTGTATCTAAAGTATCTTTTTTTTTTTTTTTTGCAGTGGTCGAATTACCATCACCATATCACAAGTGGTATGCGACTAACCACTCGGTAGCATCGGTTGATAGCAACCTTGGAACAGTTCAGGCCTTGGATCTTGGGTATTCTGAAATTGTTGTGGAGGATGTTAGGGTTTCTGGTCACATTCAGTCTTCATCTTTGCATGTTGTAGTTCCAACAGAAATCATTCTCTATTTACTACCTGTGATAAATGCTTCGATTCCCTTTGAAGTTGGAGAACCAATACCATCGTCTGTTTCTTGGTATGTTTTCCCCGGACAAGAGTATGTAGTACTTTTGAAAGCTTTTCCAACAAGATCAAAAGCAAATGAGATATATTTAACGGAGGTATGCTTTGTTTTTGTTTTTGTTTTTGTTATTGTAGCATTTCAATTTCTGAAAAATTTCCTTTCTTTATGAGAAAATTTGTGCTCATTTCTTTCATAATTTTGTTTGATTTTCTTTTAGCAGAAAAATGAGCCCAAGCTTCAGAGCAGTACATTCAGCTATTGGGAATTTTCTGCGTTGCCTGATGATTATGTGGTTGCAACTAATTTGTATTGCTCCAGATTGCTGACACCAATATCCGAGGGGAAAGGTTCTTTAACCGCTTCGATTACTTACCAAAGGGACAATTCAGCACCAGCAGAGGTTACTTATCTTACTTAATGCAGCTCCTATGTTTTGCAGCTTTTGTTTTTAGTGATTACCTATTTTGTATGTACATTGTTATGTTGCAAAATAAACCTCCAATTTGTTTATTGTACGCAATGTATCACACCATGGCCATTTGTTTGACTCAGTCTGTATATTGCAGGGGTTTATATTGTTTAACACACACATAGGCCAATTGTTATTTTATGAGTGTGCCTAATTGATGAAGCTTGTTTTTTGTATTTGCTATGCGCTGTTTTAGGTCATTGAGCTTGTCCATGAAGTGAATGTCTGCGATAAAGTTCAACTATTCTTCGAGGAGCAAACAAAATATTCCAAAATTGTGCACCTCCCTTGGATTCCTGGAACTTCTCAAGAAGTCAAGCTGAATCCTGTAGGAGGTTGATGATTTCCTATCTTTTTATAAGAGAAAGCATTTGCAGAATGCAGTAGCTGCCGGTCCTGGTACATTACCTTTTATATGGCATTGGTACAGCCAAAGTATGATGGGCTTATTCTTGGCTTTACAATGAGGTTATTGAGAACCAACTGAAAGGCATGGAGTTTCTGTTAAATTAGAAATGAAAATGAAACAAACATGGAAAACAATGGGAAAGAAAACTTTGGCCTACCATATCTTAGCCTTGTAATAGGTTTTCTAGGAAAAAAGATTCTTCCCTATTGACTTGTTTTTGCATTTAAAAGGTTGTAAAAGGTCATTGAATGACTTCAAGTGGTTCTCCTCTGATGAGGCCATTATATCGATTTCTTCTTCTGGTGTTGCATACGCAAGAAGGCCTGGTCAAGCGACAGTCAAAGTGATGTCAACTTATAATTTTCTCAATTATGATGAGGTCAGTTACTTCTTAGATAGTGTTTTTTGAATGTAGGGATGCTTTCTTATATGCTATCAATGTTTCTTTAATACTTTTTTCTTCTGATCAGGTGGTAATTGATGTTTCTTTTCCCAAGTCCATGGTTTTTATCCCGATTCATGCTGTTGAAGCAGTTGTAGGCTCAGAACTGCAAGCTGCTGTGACATTAAAAAATCCTAATGGTGCTTAACATCCTTTCTGAATCTTCTGTAAAAATCTTTCAATATCCTTTATGGTGGTTGTGTTTCCACTTAATTATTGAACACTGAGATGTTGATGTCTATTTTTCTTTTCTTCTTGTTTTGTGAAGGGGACTATTTTATGAGATGTGATGCTTTCAGTTCTCTGATTCACTGGAGAATATATTCTGAATTTGAACCCTTCAAGATAATTGAGAAACCAGCAAGGTTCCTGAATGTTGATGAAAATTATGGTTCTCCCTGTGCATGGGTGCATTTACACGCTTCTGCTCCTGGCCGAGCCACTGTTTCTGCAGCATTGTCCTATGATATCCGTTCTTATTCTGAGTTATCAGATGGACCCACAGTTCTTAAGGCAGCTACAATGGTTTCTGCATACCACCCACTTGTAGTTTACCAGGCTGGAAGTGGAAGCCAATTTGGTGGATACCATGTCAATTTGTCTATAACTGAAACTGAAGGTCGGATTGCAGAGAGGAAAGGTTTAGATGAGTTGTACCTCGTTCCAGGGTCTTCAATGGATATAATCTTATTTGGAGGGCCTCAAAGGTGGAGTCCAAGGGTTGAATTTGTAGATACACTGCAGGTTCTTAAGCAGACTGACAGCTTAACAATAGATGCTGCCATGGTGAACCGGTTATCTCATCAGATGTATCAGGTTTCTTGTGAAACAAGAGGAAACTTTGTAAGTGTAACTGTAAAATTTTCGGCCATGATATCCTTTAATACAATTATTGGCCGTTACTTATTGAACTATGCAGGAATTGCACTTTTCTCGTGGAAACCTTGCTGGAGATGATCATCCTTCGGCAACCATTGCAAGTACATACTTGCTTGTTGTGTGTGATGTTCCTTCATCGATCACATTGATTGCCAATGAACCTGGTACTTCATTTTGCCTGAATACATGTGAGATGACTGGCCCAATTGTTGTTTGATTGTGACATTTTTTTTGCATGCCAACAGAAAATGCAATTCATGTAATAAGGGCAGCAAGCAGGGCAGATCGTAATCCAGGGAGAATACAAGCTAATCCTATTGTTGTGTCCAATGGACAAGCTATCCGGTTAGCAGCTGTTGGTATACATGCCACCGACAAAATTTTTGCCAATGCATCATCACTTTATTTGAAGTGGGAGCTGATTGGTTGTGATGGACTGGCTTATTTGGATGCTATAAAGGATGTCGTGAATCTTGAAATATCCACTTGGGAGCAGTTTCTGATACTTCAGAATTCAACTGGACTGGTATGCTACTTCATGTTTTGAGCAGCTTAACCTGTTTACATGATGATCATAGTACTATTTGCTTGCTCAGGCATAAGGGCAGCTCATTGGTCGGGCTTGGTACAAATGTAATAAGTTATGGAAACCAAATTTATCTTTTGTTAATAATAATTCAACCAAACCAACCAATTAAAACTAGAATTGAGCATCAAATTAACCAAACAAACTGAAACTTAATTTTCTAATTTGTTATTTGCAATATTCAATGATTGAGCACTTCATGCAAGAAAAAAGAAGTTTAAAATTGTCAAATGAAATCATGCAAATTGTGATTGCCAAATTGCAATGCAACCAACAATGTTAAAATGTCAAATGAAATCATGTAAACTATGATTACCAAATTGCAATGCAACCAAACATTGTGAAAATGAAACATGCCAACTAAAATTGGAGAGGGTTCAAAATAGAGACATTTTGCTTCTTTGAAGAGAGGAAACACAATTAAAGTATATAAAAATAAAATTTTAATATACTCCGGGCGCCGCCGCTTGCCCCAACTCACGGCTACGTAGGCACCTTGGCACCAAATTGGACTAGGGAATTAGGGTCATAGCGCTTTATTGCATAGTCTAGGGTATAGCTAGAGCAAATTGTATTAGGCAACGAGAATAGGGCTTGGTACTCTGGGCTCTAATAACCACTCCCCCCCCTATCTCTCTCCCCCTCCGTACTCCTGCAATCTGTATCTCTTCTTACTTTTATTAATATAAAATTAGTAGGCTTTTCGCCTGCTACTTCAAAAAAAAATTTAATTATTAAATTAAACAATATCAAATCATACCTTGTTTCTTTTAAAATTATGAAATAAATCATTATTTTAATAATAGATACAGCAGCGCGTAGGTGGGGTGCGCATTTAAAATGCTCCAGTCCCACTAGCGCCTTGGGGGATTGGCGCCAGTACCATTGGCTTTGGTCATGGGCTGATCACAACTTGTCCTTTTGTACTCGATTTTTTTTAAACATTTTTAAGCTGTTAGTTTGACATCTTGTCTAAAAGATGAAAACTGCTGGTTGGTTATTTTTCTATTTAAAATCTTTCACGAACAACCACATATAAATTATGTGAAAGGTGCTAGTCCCACTGGCGCCTTGATCATTTCTCAATTTTTGATCATCGGTAGAATATTGATTCTGAATTTTGTGAAAAACATCAGTGGGACTGGCACGTTTTAAACGCGCAGCTCCACCTGCGTGCTGCCATACCTATCATTAAAATTTTGATTGATCCAATACATATTATTAAAATTATGACTTATTCATAATTATTGAAAAAAAATCACGGCAAATAATACTTTTGATGAGAAACTGATACTAACCAAATTTCCTTTTCTGGGAAAGGTGGCGTTATGTTAAAGAGTAGTGTAAATAAAATGTCATAAAAGAAGTTCCCCAAATAGAGCTTCTCCTTGTACTAGACTTAACTGTATTGTCCTGAAACCCACTAATTTGAATATCTTTTTTTCCTCTTTTTTGTCTGCTTAAGTAAAACTTTCAGTTGACGTGGATCAACTTGATTTTGGAATTAAATATCATTATCTGTGTGTAGTGCATTGTCCGTGCTTCTGTGGTTGGCTTTTCTGAATTAACAATTCGTAATCTGCAAGCAAAAGTGCACTCTCTTCTTCTAGGCATTGGAAAGCATGACCTGTCTGATGCCCTTGAGCTACAGGTGCACAAACTATCTGAAAGTTCTCATCTTATTGGAGTATGGAGGTGATTTCTGAGAATAAAAAAATATAAATTTTGTTCTGTAACAGATTGTTTCATCGCTGAGAGTAACACCTGAGTCAACGGTGCTAGTCTATCATCGAGATGCTAAGGTACGTCGACGCTCTTTGCATCTTTCTTTGCATGAGTCAGTTTTTCGTGGTTTTAGCTCACTTAATTTGCCTTTGCAGATTAGTTTGTCTATTAATGGTGGGACATGCTTTCTAGAAGCTGCCTCAAATGATACACAGGTAGTACAGATAATTCAACATCCTCAAGGAGTTCACTGTACCAACCTGGTTGTTGGAGTTATGGGCTTGGGAACTGCAGTTGTGGCAGTTCATGATATCGGGCTCTCTCCTAGTGCAGTTGCTTCTGCTACAGTATGACATCCTTTATGCCTCTTTTGCTCGTGTCCTCATACAGTCGTTAGGAGGTTAACCCGGGAACTGATAATTTAGCTTACCATGTTTGACAGCTAAAGGTGGCAAATGTTGATTGGATAAAGATAATTTCTCCCGAGCAGATTAGTCTTATGGTAATTCAGAAGTCTCTGACTATTAATTGTCATGATGGGCTTGTACTCTGCACATTTTTATCATCTAGTAAAACTCCAATGAACTCGATCATCAACATGGTTCTTGAGCTTGACCTCAAAATCTAACTGGCTTCAAAGCTGTTGAAACTAATCTGCTTTATGAATTACGAGTGATGCATCTACATATCAAATAAGAGTGAAAGGTTTAATCTTTATTTTTGATGCATTCAGTTTTTTGAACATTTAATATACATTGGAAATTTAGCATGCAAACATATTTCTTGTGATTTAGATCGGTTTTAATGATTTGAGTTTGTTGTTTGAAGCTAGTCCATTGAATTTTGGGATTAAACTCAGTAATCATCCTATTTACTTTCTGATTAGTTGTTATGAGATTGTTTATTTATTTATTCATCCTGTTTGTTTGTTATTTTTTCATTATCATATTTTTCAGGAAGGTACAGAAAAAGATTTTGAAATCCTAGCTGGGACTCAGGATGGAGATGCTTTTGACTTTTCTCAGGTTCTCTTTTTTCTAGATTATAATTTGTAAAGCTTAACTATAATTATTTTTGTGTTGTTATGCCACTTTTTGTTTGCTTGTATTATTGTTTATGTTGCTGTAGTATATGTACATGGACATTGATGTGCACACTGGTGGTGAAGTTCTCAAGCTTATCACAATAATCGACTCCCCAGGAGTGGCTGCATGTAAATTTTCTGTTAAGGCTGTAAATCTCGGAATCACATCTCTTTATGTAAGTTAGCAATAATTTCATGCAGACAGCAGGATTAGTAGCTTCTGACTTTTTTTTTGCTTGAACATTATGTGTTGCTAACTACAAGATGATATTTTCAGGTCAGTGCCAAGCAAATGTCTGGAAAAAGAGTACTTAGTGAACATATTGAGGTTGAAGTGTACAGGAGATTACGACTACATCCTGAATATATCTATCTTGTGCCTGGTGCTTCTTATGTGGTGAATGTTCTTTTGAAACTAAAGATTAATATTGTTTTTATCCATTTTGCTTCCCTTTGCTTCTTATATGATTGTAAAAATTCACACCATTTCATCTGTTTAGTCTATTTTGATAATTTATTATTCTTATTGTTTTAATTTCTTGTCTTTTTACCATAGCTTTCGGTGAAAGGTGGCCCAAAGCTTGATGCAGCTGTAGAATATTCAAGCATGAATGTACAAGCTGTTAGACTCAACAGTACTTCTGGGAGCCTTTTGGCAAACTCTGTTGGCAATGCTGTAAGTAGAAATTTACTATTTTTTCTAGTGCATGTCTTGAATCATCCACCTTTGTAAAATATAAAAGTGCTTACATGTGCTAATTTAAGAAAAAGTTTAAATTCAAACTTATATGAAGTTGAAGCAACTCTTATATACTATTATCTTTTCTTTGTTTTAATCAACCTTCAATTTAAGAGCAGTTTTTTTTTCCTTCTCTTTATCGCATTCAACTTTATCTAATCTTGCTGCACCTGCATCGTTAGACTATTCGTGCTATTGCATATACGGGAAGTGGTTCTTTCATTTGTGATGCCTTTGGTACTGTTGAAGTGGAGATCCCTTCATATCTGAGTTTGAATTCCCAGAGTGAACGAATGTGTGTTGGTTGCACTATGCCAGTTTTTCCATCTTTCCCTAAGGTAACATTCAACATACTAATTTTAGTGTTTGGGATTTTTTATGGTGGTTGATTCTGTTTGTATTGTCCAGGGTGACCTTTTCTCATTTTACGGTGTCTGTCAAGCTTACAGGTGGATGATAACGAATGAAGCGGTGAATTTTTTTTTTTAAATGGATTTGTACTTTCTCAAGTCCTATAGTCTTGACTTTGTTTCGACTGTTGACTAACTGTTAGCTTGAACCTTTTTAGGTTCTGAGATTTGAATCATATAAAGAAGCACTAATTGAAGAACAAGAATTTGATGACAAAGACATGGTTACAAAAACCTGCTAATTGGAAGGTATTTAAAATTTGAATGACATTAGTGACTGCATTTGCAGAATTTCATGCTATTCGTTGTACATTGCACTTACACAACTACTCGGATGACTCTTGGATTTGTTGTATAGTGGTAGGCGCTAGCTGGGTGAACATTTGTATCTTATTTGACATTATGTAAGGAATGATCTAATATTTTTTTTAAAAATATTTTATCTACCAGATCTGCAGGGAAATCAGATGTTTCTGTCTCAATATCTTGCGACTTTGTAAATTCAGGCAGAGTTCAACGGGTGCTATATAACAGCTCCAAGTTGGTAACTGTTGTGCCAGATCCTCCTCTTGCACTAGGTCTCCCTTTCACCTGGTTATTGCCACCATTTTATAGCATGTCTCACCTTCTGCCTAGCCGAAGTGGTGTGACTTACACAATGCTAAGGTCTTGTGGAAGGAATGATGCTGTTGTTAAGCAAGAAATTGAAACTACAAGTATTGAAGGCAATCGTGTCATGACTGGAAGGAACAGTGATCTTGGTTGTATAATCGTGAAAGATCAAGCTACTGGTAGGGAGGGAATAGCAGCATGCATAAGAGTTGCCAAGGTTAGTATTCTGCATAGCTTCTTGTTAGCCATTTGCATATGGATGCCACTGTAAAATGAGGAATATTATTGTTATCCTGTAGAGAAAAAAGTGGCATATTCTCTGCAAAATAATGATTTTTTTTTTCTGTTGTAGCCTTCCTTTCTGTGTTATGTATACATGTATTCATGGTTTTTAGGAAGAGAAAGGAGTAAAGAATTGATGATGTTAATGTCATGTGCTTCAGGAACATTCTCGAAAAGATATCACCTTATTATTTATCTTTATATAAATGAGAACGAAAGGCTTATTGCTATTTGAGAGAATAGAGTGATGAATTTAATATTTGTGATATAAATATTAGATGGTTGATCTCTGAATTGCTTGTTATATTTTTGTGATTTGGGTAATTGTAAATGTACTTAAGGAGCACCTGCTTTGAGGTGCTCCTAAAATTAGCATTATGAGCTTATGATATTAGTGATAGATTAATATTTTATGTTAGCATTTTGTATGTCAAATTTATCTTATTCTCTTATAACGCAGGTTTCACAAGTCAGGATAGCTGCTCCAAAGTCTTCAGTGCAGGGCCTTCAGGCTGCATTTCTTGCAGTTGGTGATAAGTTTGAGCTGGATGCTCTGTACTATGATGAATTAGGTACATGTTTCCTTATAATCCATCATGTTTGAATTTATTTTTTAGTGTCATCTGATTATAGCCTAGATATTTTTTGGTTCTTGCAAGGCTATGTGTTTGCTGAAGCAAATGGAATAGTGCCTGTGGATATTGAGACAAATTATCCTGATGTGTTATCCATCTTTGTGGTAAAGGATGTCAATAACACAGAGGAGCATGTGCGTTTTGTTCTACAGGTTTGCTTTGTTTCAGTGTTCTTTTCTTTTCATATTTTGTTGGAGATAATATTGGTCCTTGGTTGTCAAAATTATCTTTTTGATTTCCCTGATGGAATTAGTTCTTAAATGTAGGATGAAATTTTATTTTGTTTCATCTCTAAACACTTCTGTTGAATCTATCAGATGGGAAGTTCCTCAAATTAATGATTTCTTTCTAAATTTGCTATACTCTTAATCAAGGCAAGACGCCCTGGGACAGCTCTTATAAAGATAAGCATTGACAACAATCCAAAGAAGTCAGACTTTTTAGTGGTAATGTGTTTTTTCTTTCAATTGTCAGTACCGTGCATGGAATTTGTGTTAAAGAGAAGTCTCTACTGTTAAACAACATTCTTTCTGTTCTTTGTCAAACCTAGACTTTTATTTTAATCATCACTTCTCTCTGTACAAATATTTTTATTCTTTCATTAGGTATCTGTTGGCGCTCAAATATATCCCAGGGATCCAAACTTGAGTGTTGGCCAATATTTTAACTTCACTATCATTGGAGATGGTAAAGTAAAACTTCCATAGTTTATAAGCCTTTTCCATGCCTTATTATGGGATGATAGAAATAGTGTAATTAATTTTGGTCATTTCATGCCTAGGTAATGATATGGATAAAAAAGCTTGGTCTGGCAAATGGTCAAGTGGAAATGAAAGTGTTTTATCAATTCATAAAATGACGGGGAAAGCATATGCACATAGTGCTGGGACAGCTAAAGGTATGCATCACAACCAAACTAGTTTGCATTTTCATGTTGCTGATGTGCTGCTAATTGCTGTTAATAAAATGCAGTGATTTTTGAAAGTTCAGACCTAAAGCTTGAAACAGCAATCACAGTAAGGAATGTGAACCAAATCATTATTGGTCCCCCAGCCGAGACCTTGAGTAATGTTCAGTCCCCATCTGATGGTTATAGGTTTCTTGTAAGGTTCAGGTAATAACCTAGTTTTTC
Organism: Schoenoplectus tabernaemontani; assembly: GCA_037127355.1. Taxonomy (NCBI): domain Eukaryota; kingdom Viridiplantae; phylum Streptophyta; class Magnoliopsida; order Poales; family Cyperaceae; genus Schoenoplectus; species Schoenoplectus tabernaemontani. The sequence continues at coordinate 5,426,257 of CM073747.1, forward strand.
CTTCCCCAACTTATCTCCTCCCTTTTCCGCACTAAACTATATTCTGTTGTATTGTTTATACTTCCTTTTCCCTTTCTATTCAAACAGTGACTCTAAGGACGGCAAGATAGGAGGAATGAAGAAGCTTGTTGGCGTTTCATTTGATTGCAAATTGGAGCCAGCTTTTATCGGGTTTAACTTTTTTTTTCCCCTGTTGTCTCATTTGGAGTCTGAAAACAAAAACAAAACCTAATATGTCTCTATCTCTAGAAAAACAGTTACTAGCAACAGTGTTTTCAGGATTAAAATATAGGAATCTAACATTGAGATTAGCTGTGTTAAGGAAAAAAAAGAGAGAATTGCTTAGCACCCTATTAGGAAATACTTATGACACCTTTACCAGGCTGTTAAATTGAGACCAATACGTAGTTGGATTAACAATATCTGTTTGACTGTGGATACCTTTTGCAAATACTTTCAAGTATGTAATATCATTTGCAAGAGCAGAAAATTATTATTTTTCACACAAGACCCTTTTCTTATATTATTTTTGTTTTTTCTGATATATTTCTTGCTCTTTGTGTGTAGTTATTCTGAGCCATGGACTGACAGATTCACTGAGACATCCTATTGCCTATTCTTTCCACATTCACCTGAGCATTTGTTGAGCTTCATGCTGAATTCAAAAGTTAATCCAGAAAGTATAGCTACTAAGGAAAGGTTCATTGATATCTCTATTATAGCATCAGTAAGGGGTGCTCCAGATGTCAGGTCAGTTGTAACAGCTTCAATTGTTGGGGGATTTTCTATTCCAGAAGCTCGACAGGTATTAACAACAATCATAATTCTTTTTTTTGGGTGTTCTTGAAACACTTTTGAATATTGCTAACACATGATTTGGTTAATGCAGTTGAATTTATCAACCAGTTCTAATGAGAGCATGATTGTAATAATCGGGAATACAGGTATTGACATTTCTTTATACAATTGATAACATGTCATTGACAGTTTTCAATTATTTGGGTTTTGGGTTAATTTTTACAGATTTTGAGTTGACCTGGAAGTACAAGGATCTTATGTCTGTGCGCCCCGTTAAGGTGGTTGACTACGGCATCACAGGCCAAGCTGAGTACCAGGTAAAATCGACAACTAGAATTTAACTGCATAAGCTTCAAAAACACTGTTGACTTTTGCTTTCTTATTTCACAGGTTCAACTGCTTAAGAGCAAGCCCTTCAGTGATAAGATAGTATTTTATCTCCCAGCTACAGGTATGTTCTATGCATGCATTTGACGAACTTAACTATTTGCTTTAGTGTGTTAGCTACTTTCTTCTCTGTATATTAATGTGACCTGTATGCCTACAGATCAGAGGGAAGAAGTTCACGTCGTTTATGAGGCCAAAAAAGCCACATCCACATTAACTGAGGCAACAATTTCTAGAAAGCTTGGAGTTTTCTTTTCTTGTGCTGCATTGATAATCACCGTATTCTTGTTCTGGAAGTGCTATGATAGGCCCAAGAGCACACCGCCACCAGCCCACCAAGCAGGGCCAACTTCAAGTGCAACAGTTTTTGTCCCTGCTACCCCTGCTCGTCAGACTGGTACCACAGTACCTCCATCTCCTCAGTCTGAGCCTTTCCTGGATTATGTTAGAAGGACAGTTGATGAAACGCCATACAAGCGTAGTGCGCGCTTGAGATATGATGTTCAGAAAAGCTATTAGTGTCCATGTTGTCTGGTAGAGTAGCTTAGTTTAGTTTGTTCCAGTTTTAGTTGTATTTGGGTTCACAATATAGTCGAGGATACTAGTTTTTTTTTGGAAGAGTAGCTGATGTAAATATTCCCCACAACCATTTATCACTGATTGTATTTTAGTTCTTGTTTTTCTCCGTTTTTGTTTGAGCCTGGTTGGTACAAGCAGGTGCATGTTGGATAATTTTAAATTGTGTAATTAGAGGGATAGTTAAACTTCTCATAGGTCCCGAGTGTTACCGTTTCTGTGCAGTTCAGATTAGTTTTCTGTGCCACAATTTTTCAGGAGAAAAAACATCCACATTGTTCATTCACGTCTTCTGGTTCCGCATGCACAAAATTGAGAGCTCGGTTCGATGGTCAATCATCATTTCTTATTTCCTTTCATCCCATCCTTACTTTTTTTTTTTTTTGATAAGAAAGACATGAGTCAGGCTTTCAAAATTCATAAATGTCCATAAATAATTCTTCATCCGGGTTTTGAACCTGTGACATCCCACAATCCCACCCTTGTATTATTATCCTGTGAGATCCCCTAAATATGTTCGGTCGCATGAGTTGTTGTGAGCATTGAACACAGCCGTCTAAAAGTGGTGTTTCATTATGCTTGCTAAGAGGTACACAGTTTGAACTATGAAAACCCTTCATAATAGTTTGGACCAATCTCCGAGTAAAAGCTGGAAAAAGAAGCCGAAAGAGAACTAGAAATGATCAGTTGGTGAGAAAAAAATTCTCTGGCTTTTCTGAATCTTTATTCCAAGTAGGCAAACATTTAATATCACATGGATTTGGACTTTGTTGTTTGTTCCCTAGGCAACCAAAGAACATACGTATTTTCGGCTCTTCATTGTTGTCCCACCATCCGAAGCATTTATTAGGTCTGGATAAATTATACAAACAGAGTTTTCCTCTATTACCAGTGTTAATTATTTTGAGTTACAAATTTGTTTACTAATAATCAAATCATTGCGCAGTTTTAGTATAAGCCGGTCATACTATCCACAATCCCACTGCTACAGCTCCAAAATGGTACAATATTGTCAAGATTTTTTTTTCTTTTATTTGTTTATTTTCCTGAAGCATAAGATCAGAAGTTAGAGCTAGGATTAAGAAAAATGAAAGGAACATCAAGGTTATGGTTTATTCTGTAACTTTGAAATTATAACCAAGCAATATATAAGCCAACAACTATTTAAGCGCAACTTTTGATTGCAAAAATCATATAATGTTTGCTCATGTATCTTTTTATTAATATCAGCAAAAAAAATGGTGCAACATAAAAGGTGAGAAGTTCTTTTTCCATGTATAACAAAAGGTGATTGCATTCATTGAAGCATGAAAATCTTTTATCTTATCTGATAAAAAAAAATGTAACTTTTTTTTATCCTGCGACCCCTGGTAGTTTTTAATCTTTTTGTTTCAGGATTGTGCACCACCATTTACTTTCTAAATAGGGGAAAGCAGCCAGCTACCATTGATAAAGCTCAATAAAACTCAAATATGAAAAGCCGACTCTTTAGCTGCAACAGGATTTTAAATTGATTCATCTGTATTTGTTAGCCTTTACACTGGAAAAATAATGGGAAGGGATCCCTTGACAATGGGTTATCTTGACAATTTTAACAATGAATTTAAAAAAAAAAATAGAAAAAAAGTTCTTAAAAATAGGAAAAAAATATAAATATGTTCTTCTATTTATAAAATGTTATTGTTTTAAATTTTATGTAATTTCATTATGCTTTGATTGTTCATTAAGAATCATCAAAATATTATATAATTTACAATGATTCTAATTTAACTGTTTTTTATGGATTATCAAATGATAATGAAATTACATAAAATTTAAATCAACATTAATCTATAAGTAAAAAAAAACATATCTATAATTTTTTTCTATTTGTAATATTTTTTATCGTATTTATTCCAAGAGTCATTATCAAGATTGTGAAGATAGCCATTGTCAAGTGATCCTTTCCCGGAAAAAAATAGTGTAATTCATTACCAACTGAACCCCTCTATATATAGAGCCCTCAAAAGTTATACTTCAATCACATGTGCAATAGCATCTCTCAGTTAAAACTTAATTCTCTTTGGTGATCATACATCATAGTGCAACAAGATGCAACCCTCTAAGTTGATACTGTTTTCTTTTCTTGGTCTTATTATTCTATCAACTCTTCTTCTATCTTCAGATGCACGTGCTTTCTTTATATTTGGTGATTCTTTAGTAGACAGTGGAAACAACAATTACTTGATAACTGAAGCGCGAGCTGACATGTTTCCTTATGGAATCGATTATCCGACTCATAGAGCAACAGGCAGGTTCTCTAATGGACTTAACATCCCCGATCTAATCAGTAAGCACCTCTTCTGATCAATATTCCTATATTCCTTTCCTTGAATAATTCTTCATGAACATTTTACATAAGGCAATTTTAGAACATGCAACAAAGAATTAAATTTAGTAACTCAAGATAGCATTTACTTCATCGACAAATTAGGTGCAATTAATCGACAAATTCTTATACATCTCAGGTGAACACATTGGTTCTGAACCACCATTGCCTGTCTTAAGTCCCCAGCATCATGGTGCGAATCTATTAGTTGGTGCCAATTTTGCTTCTGCTGGGGTTGGAATTCTAAACGACACTGGCTTTCAATTTGTAAGATGCTATGTAATTTGTCAGCATTGGTCAAGCTTGCGTTTTTTTTTTTTATTTCTCATCTTTAAAAGTGAAAAATATCAATCAAATTTAATTGAAAAGAATAAGAAATAAACTTCAGGTAACTACTAATATACGATAAATGGTAAAGAACTACTAAAACAACAAAACTAAGAAATGTCGGTTTTTTCTTTCCTGCTTTTTTTATCAATTCTTTCACCCCTTCCTTTTTTGTTTTATAGATTTTCTGGGTTGACTTACTAGTAAAAGTGATCATATTTACAGGTGAATATTATTAGGATAAACGAGCAACTTCATAAATTCGTACAGTACCAGAGAATGCTGAGCTCCTATGTAGGTGCTGAGAAGGCAAAAGAGCTAGTCAACAAAGCACTTGTTCTCATCACAATTGGAGGCAACGACTTCGTTAACAATTATTATCTTCTGCCTTACTCTGTCAGGTCTAGAGAGTTTTCACTTCCAGACTACGTCAAATATCTAATTTTCGAGTATAAGAAAATTCTTACGGTATGTAGATATCCTTTAATTCTTTTTCTAGATTTGAAATTTAGTATATTGCAGTTACTTTAAAAAAATAGTAAATAACAGATGCATGGGAACTAAAAAGTGTTTATTAATCCCAATTTCTTTTCTTTCTCAATTGTAGAGGTTGTATGATTTGGGTATGCGCCGCGTAATTGTCACAGGAACCGGCCCTCTTGGTTGTGCACCGGCGGAAATAGCAATGAGAAGCACCAATGGTCGCTGTGCGACTGAGCTGATGCGAGCCACTGACTTGTTCAATCCCCAATTGGTGCAAACTTTGAAAGAGCTAAACTCACAATTCGGTACAGATGTGTTCATCGCAGCCAATTCTAACCGCATGCACTTTGACTTTGTTGTGAATCCTGGAGCTTATGGTAATAAACCATTTAGCCACATTGTCAATTTATCATTTTTACTTGCTTTCTTTGAGTTTGTAGCCTGCTTAATTGCCTAAAATCTCATCATATCGCCTGAAATTTTAATAGATTGTAAATGCAACTATGATAATATATCTTAGGTAAGTCTAACATGATATGTAATTCTCTCTTGCGGTTAGGTTTCAAAACTGCAAAGACAGCTTGTTGCGGGCAGGGGCGCTACAACGGCATTGGTCTATGCAGTATGCTCTCCAACTTGTGCAAAAATCGGAATGAATATGTGTTTTGGGACGCCTACCACCCGACAGAGAGAGCCAACCGGTTGATCGTTGATCGGATGATGACGGGCACCGTCGATTATATGAGCCCCATGAACTTGAGCACCATCTTGGCGTTGGATGAGACACTCTGAATTTGTAGAGCAAGCTATGTTTTTGTTGGTCTTTATGTGCAAGCTTTATGAACAGTTGATCTTTACTTTATATGTGGTTGGCTTTATGATTATGTTGTGATATTTTATTCAGAAGTGTCTGTTTTGTACGCTTTCGTTTCATGAGCATAATTTAGAACTATTCGGTTCTTCTACTTTTTGGAAATATATTCGGTGTATTAATGCTGTTTCAAAAGCTCAGAACGTCAATAGTTATGTACCCTTTTAAGCATCTTTCTGAATTTGACCGTTGATTATACACGTTGTTAAAGAAATAAAGCGTGAACATGGCCTATTTTTCATGCTAAAAAATGAAGAAAAATGAAAAAAAGAGGAAATTTTCTTTAATCAATATCGTTTCATTTGTTGAAAATATCGACGGAAATGGAGCAGTTCTCTTTTATATATTTTATTTTTCTAATTTTTGTCGAAAACACAAAAATACGAATACTATACACTACAAAAATTGTATATTCAATTTTTTTTTTTTATTCTTTTCCACTAATTAGAAAGGCCCTATATTACATATGCGCATCTGGATTTCATAGTAATAGGATTAGAGAGGAAAAGAGAGAATGATAATAACAATAGAATGACCTTTATTATTTTATTAAACGAATATAAAGCCTATTTATAAATAATAAGTTGAATCATCTATTTAGAACAATGGTAATGCATCTTGTCTTTCGTAATTTCAAATCTTGTAAACATATACAAAATATAATATATATCGGATAGATTCAAGTCAGATATACAATATAATATATATCGGAGTCATTAGAGAACTCTATTTTAAGAAAAAGTTTATTTATAAACTAATTATCTTAATTAACTGTAATTGCTAAATATTCCCTATGTCATACATCATACAATATTTTTTTTATCTAACACACATTACCAAGCACTAAAGTATCCTAACATATAATTAAAATAGACAGAGGAAGCAACAAGTAATCGTAATCGGAAGAGGCTGGTCCCTTCTTGCGTGGAATTTTCACCCTCTGATAATAAAATTCTAGATGGATAGATCATAGATTTGATTAATCTAACATTGGATGACTAATTCATTTTTTATATTTGTTAAATCTCATGAGTATTGAGTCTTTGATCTGATAACAAAGATAAATGTTCTTCATATGAAAAATCATAAGATCAAAACTCACATAATTTTTTTTATAAACATTTCAAAGTTAAATAACTTAAATCAGGAGTGGAGTTAAAATTTAAATATGAAAGCCCGAATTAACAGAATTCAAAATATTAAATAATTAAAGGATAAATATTATAATCCCAAACCTTTTATCTCAAAAAAAATCTCCAGCGCAATTTCCATTCATGACGTCCTCAGTCTAACGAATTTTCATTTTTTTTCAATGTGACGTCTTTTCATTTCAAAATATTTTTTGAAATATCAATAACATCTGATCCTTCATACATCCATTTAAAACCGTGATACACTTTTTTCTCCCTTCTTGAACAACCAGTGAGAAACCAACTTTTCTTCTTCTTGTTATCGCTTCCAAAAAAAAAAAATTCCAAACTTCACAGATTTTTGACAATATTATAAGATCTCTTTATCAACAACAAGAAAATTATCAGCATTTTATTTGAGAGATTATCAAAGATGAATGGAGATAATTCAACCATTCGATATTTTTTATTAAATTTTTGTTTATCTTTCTTCATCAAGCCCTCATTTAATTAACACTTTTTTTTATCCTTGTCCTCATATTTAATTGATTTGTGTTTATTCATGTCCAAGTGGGAATATAGTTTTAAACGATGATGATGTTGCTTGTTTTGACAAACATCTTAATTTTTCCCCGTAAAAATTCTTGACTATATAAATTGTTTTTCATTTATTATTTGAAATTCTTCTTAATTTGTAGCATTCTTGATTTCTCAATAACGTTATATATTGATATATGAAAAATCAATAATCGTGAAATATTCAATAATATCTTCCTAAACAAATGATGTATAAACAAAAAGTGAATTGTTTTTTTTTTCGTTTGTTCAGCCAAATAGGGATTTTAAGACAAATGAAGTTATGATTTTTTAAATTGATATGTTGTTTCGAGACGATATGCATAATTGTCATTTTGAAATCGATGTTACATAACAAATTAATAATTAATTTAATTTAAATAAATTGGATTGATTACAACTATAAATAATTTAATGTGTGAAGCATTTAAATTCGTCATTCGACATCAATCGAAAATATGTTTTATTTTAATTCTTAACAACTAATTAGTTTAATTTAATCAGTATAAATAGTTTACATACCTGATGTGCGTGATACAAGTTATTAACAATTTATATATTCAATATAAATAGATTTTGTCGATGACACAAGTCAATATGAGATATCAATAGCTACTTTGTTTGACATAAATAACACAAATATTTAATATAAATAGATATTGTACGTGTCATGGATTAACAAGAGATAAATAACTAGGATGTTTGATATCATTAAGACAAACCATTGATATAAATAGTAGATATTAATAATTACTTCAATTGATATAAATAAATGGATAATAGTTGGAAATAGTATCAAACCGTGTCCTGCACTATGAAATCGATATTGACTATTGCATGTTTTTCGCTACAGTGCATGTGCCCCTTCGCCACAGTACTTCTAGTCAATTTCTATAATATGTAGTCAACCTTTGGGGATATTTTTAAAGACAAAAGACTGGGGGATTATTATCAACCCCATAATTAAAGTAAACTATAAAAATAATCAATCAATAACTTCTATATAAATATAACTAACTTTTATAACCAATATATACGGAGCCAGACCGATGATCCTCTTTCTCCGTCTCTGATTTAAACTTTCTCATCATTTACTCAGAAAAAAAATGGCAGATAAGTCTCGACCGACGAGTGATGACTGTTACCACCACCAGTCATCACCTAGGGGTGACAATGGGTCGGGGGTCGGGTCATATTATTTTATTATTATTTTTGATTCGATTTGAATCTGATCCGATTAAATTCGGATTAAAATTTTTTGAATCATATCCGATCCGACGGGTCATGAATCGACCCAATCTGATCTATGTAAAATAATTAAAAATTTATTAATATATATTTAAGCTTTAAATCATAAAATAACTTCAAAAAACATAATTAATCGGATCGGGTTGATCTAAATACGATCCGACTCGATTCGGATCAAAAAAATCAAATTCATATCTATTCATTTACTTTCGAATTATATCGGATCGAATCGGATCGAATCGGATCAATAATTGAAACCCCTACCACCACCTAATTTATTTCGGACTTTTCTATGTAGTGGACCAGGCGCAGAGTTTCCACTTTACGCTCTAATAGACCCGGTCTATACTCTCGAAGGAATTCAATCGACTCACCTCAGTTGCAGTGGGGGTCATAGACGGATACACCACCATGTCCAATCCCGCCTGTTTAGTCTTCGACGAGCGGGCCCCATTTCCACCCCCTTTGTCAGAATTGTGAACTTCCCTAGCTGCCTGCCTTGGCCGCATAATCCAATGGTGGCTCAATTACCGGTTGTTTACCATCCATCCCTCTGTGTGTTCACGCTATGAATGTCTTTGAGCACCGGAGCTACCATTTCAAGCTCGCTATGAAGCCCCGCTCAACCCGGGTGAGGCGGACAAGTCCCACCTAGGCTTTAAACGTCTCTCTTTTCCTATGCTTTTTCTCTTCAACACAACAATCAAATACTGATTTATCACTGGCGTGGATCCAATTTTGGGCCGGGCCGGGCCGGAACCTGTCAGCTCACCATTGTGTGCTCCATAGAGCGTAAAACCCTAAACCCTTTTAAATTAAAAAATTAAAATCCGTAAACCCTTGTTTGTAGAGGTTTCTAGAGACTATTATTCCTCTGATCCTCTCTATAATCGCCTCTTCGCCCCCACCTGCTTCTTGCCCAAGAAGCATACCAGCAGCAGCCTACTCTCTCTATCGATCTCTCTTCACTACTTTCGAACTTACCAGTGACACCCTCCTTTGTTTGCTTGAAAAATGTATCGCGCCGCAGCTAGCCTAGTCTCCAAGGCCAGGTGAGAATCGAATTTGAATATCAATTGAAATGCTTTGAAACAAACAAGTTATTAATTCTGGAGTTTTAAAGATCGTTTTGTTTTGCGCTATTTATAGGAATGGTGTGAGAAGCTCGAAGCAGGTGAGAAAACAATTTTTTTTCTTAGTTGAAGATTTGTTCATGATCGATAACGGGAACTTTTGTAAATCGAATTTAAATTTTAACTTTTGCCCCCCCCCCCCTCATTTGTTGTTGTACTAGATTTGCCGTTAGAAAGGTTTTGGGTTTCATATAGAAGTGTGGCCGAAATGAAATAGCTTTGAGTGTTCTTCAGTTTAGATCTAACGTTTAGACTTTCGACGGTTTCTATTAATCTCTGGCTGATTGAAATTTTACTTTTTCTGTTGTCTTTTTATTTCATTGCAAGCAATGTAAGAAATTACTTTCTTAACGGAGACATCTAGGTCAAATGCTGGTTAGGTTAACTAGGAATGCTATAAAATTTGAAGTGATTTTGATTTCTACATCTCATGTATTGCAGGTTGGAAGCAGGCTAGCTTGGAGCAGAAACTATGCAGCAAAAGATATCAAGTTTGGAGTTGAGGCTCGGGCTTTGATGTTGAGAGGTGTTGAAGAACTAGCAGATGCTGTGAAAGTTACAATGGGCCCCAAGGTAAATCCATTCAAGAATTATAATCAGTTGATTTGTTTTTGAGTGACTGATATAAGATCAGTTTCTCTGTCCCCCCTATTTCTGTTTCTTATAAGCCTGGTATATTGTACTTCTCTCCAGGGTCGTACTGTTGTGATCGAGCAAAGTTTTGGTGCGCCTAAAGTCACAAAGGATGGTGTCACAGTTGCAAAAAGCATTGAGTTCAAGGATAGAGTGAAGAACATGGGTGCAAGTCTTGTCAAGCAGGTTGCTAACGCAACCAATGATGTTGCTGGTGATGGTATGTCAAATACTCTTTTTCTTTTTTTAAAAGAGCTGGGACAGTTGTGGTTTCTGCTGTTGTTAATATAGAAATGTCAGTTTGATATAATAAATAAACTATGCTTTAATCCATAAAATTTTATTTCATGATTTCTATTTATGATATTGATTCTGTGGTATAGACTTTAATCCAGTGATGAAATTATGTTGTTTTCTGTTGTTGCAGGTACAACATGTGCTACTATTCTTACAAAGGCAATATTTACCGAGGGTTGCAAGTCAGTGGCTGCTGGAATGAATGCAATGGATCTGAGACGTGGCATTTCCATGGCTGTTGATTCTGTGGTGACCAACTTGAAAAGCAAGGCTAGAATGATTAGCACCTCTGAGGAGATAGCTCAGGTTTGTTCAATGTGTCAGTCATTTATTGGTAGAATATTGTACTGATCTTGTCTCGTATTGTTGATATTATTTTCAATGATAGGTTGGAACAATATCGGCCAATGGTGAGAGAGAAATTGGTGAGCTTATTGCAAAGGCCATGGAGAAAGTTGGTAAAGAGGGTGTGATCACCATTGCGGTAAGTGAGAACTGGTGTAAATTGTGAGAGAATGGCTATATTCATTTTTCTGTACCCGCTCATTATAATCTTGATATACCGGCTAAATTGTAATGTGTAAATTTCTGCAGGATGGCAATACATTGTACAATGAGCTGGAAGTTGTTGAGGGGATGAAACTTGACAGAGGCTACATTTCTCCATACTTCATCACAAACCAAAAGAACCAAAAATGTGTAAGTAATTAAAAATATTTTGATATTCTTTAAAAGTGTTCTATTGCTGAATGTTGAGTATTTAATATCTGCTTTTAATGAATTCTAGGAATTAGAAGATCCTGTTATCTTGATTCATGAGAAGAAAATCTCAAACCTCAATGCAATTGTTAAAGTGCTAGAGCTTGCGTTGAAGGTAAATTTTTTTATTGTCGCTAATCATCAATTTATTTCTTGCTTGGGAATTTATGGTCACTCATTTCATGCTTTCTTATATATATAGAAACAAAGGCCTCTGCTCATTGTTGCTGAGGATGTTGAAAGCGATGCACTGGCAACTCTCATACTCAACAAACTTCGGGCTGGCATTAAGGTTTTGATCCAACTAATTGATGGCTGTTATTCTTGTTTTTCCCCTTACCTTTTGATAGATTTAGAATTGTGAGGTGATTTTTGTTGTTCAGGTTTGTGCTGTCAAGGCTCCTGGATTTGGGGAGAATAGAAAATCCAGTTTGCATGACCTTGCCATTCTTACTGGTGGTGAAGTAAGCCTAATTATCTAACATGAGCATAATTATCAGATTTTGTAGTGAACCCCTTAATGGGTTATGTACTGTTGAAACTGCAGGTAATAACAGAAGATCTTGGCATGAATCTGGATAAATTTGAGCCGAGCATGTTTGGTTCTTGCAAGAAGGTTGCAAAATTTACTTTGCTTATTGTTAAATCAAGTTCAGGTGTTCTTCATTCGGTTATTTTATTATCATCGGGTCTGTAAATATTGCAGGTCACAGTGTCCAAGGATGATACTGTCATCCTCGATGGATTTGGCGACAAGAAAGCTATTGAGGAAAGATGTGAGCAGGTTGGTACTTCTTACTACCAAATGTTATATTTCACCTCTTTGATACAATAACACATCAATAATACTTGTGTTTGTTTCCTTTTTTTTTATTGATAGCTGAGGGCTGCCATTGAGGAGACTACATCTGATTATGACAAGGAGAAACTTCAGGAGAGGCTTGCAAAACTTTCTGGCGGTGTTGCTGTCTTGAAGGTAAAATTTTTGTCTTCAAGAGCGCCACCACAACAACAACAACAACAAAGCCTTTAATCCCAAATAAATTGGGGTAGGCTCTTCAAGAGCGCCACCAATTATTAATATTGTCTCGTTGGTACCCACCTGCTTTTAGTTTGTGCCAGATGCTTGTTTGTGTTCATGTCTATTAAATTTTCAAAACCTTTATACCTTTTTGAGTGGAGCTTCTTAAAAAGAAGCTGCACAATATTTGATTCATGATAAGTGTATTGAATTTTGTTCCCATAGTTTGTAACTTTGTATTTAGTTTCTTGAAACATGCTCATTAGCAAAAATGTATTATCTATGTTCTTTCTTCTATATTGTAAGACTGGATTGTGGTTGGGCAAATTGTAGCTTGTAAAAATGAAGTATGTAATGTAATTACCCTTACTAAGGAAAAAAATATAATCATTGAAGTGCATGGTCTTTTAAGTACTTAATGAAGCCCAACCTTCATTCTCTTTCAAACATATCAAGGAACTTATATTACTGTTGAATAGTCTCTGACACTATGTTACTATGTCTGATTAGTCTTTATTGTGATGTTCAATTAATACTGTTTATAATCTATTTAAGCTGCATTGTCTGGGACAATACAGTGGGTTGTCTGTGTGGTGACAGGATTTGTATCGGGTTCCCTCTTGCAGTCTTGATGAAGTTGATTTGATTTTTTTTTTTTTTTTTTTTTTGAGAAATTGTTTCCTGTTTAGCTTTCCCTAAAGCTATCATCAGTTGTGAAGGATCAAGTCTGGAGTTAAAAGAGGCTTTTTTTTTTCTTTTTAAGGAAGAGTTAAAAAAGTTGTAGATGCCATATACTTATCTGTACCAATATGTGCATGCATGAAACCTTTTTCTAATGTTATGGAAATCTACAGATTGGAGGTGCTAGTGAGGCTGAAGTTGGTGAGAAAAAGGACAGAGTTACTGATGCCTTGAATGCGACAAAAGCTGCTGTAGAAGAGGGTATTGTACCTGGTAAGTGTTTTTGACAACCTAGTCTTTCCACTTAATAAATAGTCTTCAAATCTTATGTATATAGTTACAATGCATGCATACCTTTATCAATGCAGGCGGTGGTGTTGCACTCCTCTATGCAAGCAAAGAGCTTGATAAGCTGCAGACAGCCAACTTTGACCAGAAGATTGGCGTACAAATTATTCAAAATGCTTTGAAGGTCTGAAACTATTTAGTCTCCAATTTAAATAATACAAAGATCTAGACAAGGATGCAGAGAACATCTTTTAATAGTCTTTTTATCACTCAAGTATATATTTATGAAATTGCAGACTGCGGCGCACACAATAGCATGTAATGCTGGTGTAGAAGGGGCAGTGGTTGTTGGTAAGCTTCTTGAGCAAGACAATACTGATCTTGGATATGATGCAGCCAAAGGTAGATCTAATCTCTTCAAATTAGGCATATTGTTATTGAAAGGATGTTTGTCTAATTGTTGCTTTTCGTTCATGTATAACCTCAGGCGAATATGTTGACATGGTAAAGGCAGGTATTATTGATCCATTGAAGGTTATCAGAACTGCACTGGTTGATGCTGCAAGGTATATATGTGTTTCTTTGCTAATTATGATTTGGTGAAAGTTCAGACCAAAATCAACTGGTCTTGAGGATTGCTAGTTAGCCATTGGCCATGTTTGGCTCAAGTACTCATATTATAAAATTGATTATATTGTTTCTATTAATATAGTACTTCTGGTTTTTGCATTGATAACTTTGACGGTGCAAGAATTTATTTCATAAACTAAAGGGGGAAGAATCACTTGATAATGGCTATTTTGACAATCTTGACAATGAATTTTCAAATAAATGCAAAAAAATCTTAAAATAGGAAAAACTTCATAGATATTATGTTCTTCTACTTATAGATCATCTAGATTATGATGATTTAAATTTCATGCAATTTCCATAGTGCATCAAAGACCGTTAAATTGTAATTGTTGCAAATTGCATAAAATTTTGATGGGCTTTGATGGACTCTATTAAATGATAACAAAGTTATATGAAATTGGAATCACTATTGATCTATAAGTAGATGAACATATCTGTAAGTTTTTTTCTCTGTTTAATTTTTTTTTGTATTTATTTTGAAAATTGATTGTCAAGATAAATTGTCAAGGGATCCCAACAAATTGCTTCAGTTTGGTATTTTAAGCTTTGCATTGATAATGTTCCAATTTGTGCAGCGTTTCTTCTTTGATGACTACTACCGAGGCTGTTGTTGTTGAGCTTCCTAAAGATGAGAAGGATGCTTCTCCAATGGGTGCTGGCATGGGAGGCATGGACTACTAGTTCAGTTTTTAGCTTAGTTTAAACAATTTTAAATGATATAGCTTAGGATTTTTTGTAGTACCGAGTTCAAATCAACGGCTTATTTTTCCCTCGTGGAAAGTGTCCACAAAAACATTTTTGTTTCTGCTCCATAAGCTTGATGAGCGAACAAAACATTTGTTATTTGGGATGAATAACGAGACAATCGGAGCGAATGTTTTGTGATTTTGGGATGAGTAACGAGACAATCGGAGTGAATGTTTTGTGCCTTCTGTTTAATCGAGTTAAGACGATTGTTTCAATGTATTTTTTATCTCGACGTTGCCAGCCTTCTTAAGCTATCATGTGCTTTGTTCCATGCTTTACAAGCTAGTTATCTCTATGGTTGTTGCCAGCCTTCTTAAGCTATCATGTGCTTTGTTCCATGCTTTACAAGCTAGTTATCTCTATGGTTGCTGGATTTTACAATAATCCTCGGTGTTACATCTAGTTTGCAACAAATAATCACGTGGTGAGATATATTAAGCTTGTATTTTTTTTTTTTTGGTGAAAAAAATATAAGCAGACTAGGTGTATCTATTGAAGAAAAAAAATGAAAAATTGAACATAACAGGGAGGAAAATCTCAAGGATGTATCCCAGTGTATAATTCAGTACCGTTCGTTATCAATTAAGAAGTAACGAAGGATATTGAATCGTCTCTGATTTCATCTTAACGAAATCGATGCCACCTATTGCTCCTATCCTCTCTTTCTGAGCCTCTCGATGCATCCCCTCTTCTGGAGATCTTGTCAAGTAGACGACAGCACTCTTCTTCAGAAATGAGGGTTTTTGCGATTTTTTTATTATGACCCGTCTGATCTATAATAAACAATTCTGATTTATCAATAATAAACATCTCGTGCATTAAAAATTATGTTTAAACTTATCTACAATCGTTGTGATTAAAACGAACCGTTCAGATCTTACTGCGGAGATCTCTGCACTAGAGAATCTCCGCAAAGGTTGCTGTTCTTCTTCTCCTGGTATCCTTCTAACTTTTGTTTCTTCTATGCACTTCGTGGCTTCGTTTGACTGCAGGATAACATTGCATTTTCTTGTTCTATCTTGGATATTAAATCTCTGTGGTGATTAAACTATGCATATCTCATTTTCTTTTCTGAGTTTGTTTATAAAATACACCACAGCAATCTAAATATCTTGTATGACACATGAAATTATTTTTTGCAGAACAATACTTTCTTTCTTTGTTTCTGGTTGATCTTATTATAAATTTTTGTGCTCTATTTGTATGCAAGAAAAGTCACAACAATAATGATTTTAAACTTGTCCTCTTAATTTTTGGTATCATTTATAGTCTATAGTAAATACATTTTGAAAACTGTGAGGCCCAAATAAAGGTAGATGCAATTTTGTCATTGGCTTGTTTCTAACGAAGCAAATATAAAGCATTTAAGCTTGGATGCATCTGGTTTCAGGAATTTAGTTTCTTTTCAAATAAATACCAATTTTCGTTATAGTTAAATCCCATAAGGTTCAATTTTACAAACAGTCTATTAGACATCTGCTAGAAATAAAATAAAATAGTTAATTTGTACTAAAGGATATTAAATGTGGTTACATTAGGAAAGATGTAAATGTCAAGGTGCGTCTAAATGTTTTGTATGTTTTAACAACAGTTTTAGAATTATAACTGTTGTATGCCACATAATTCAACTAGTATGATGATTTTGCATAATCAAATATGTCACACATCAAAATAATGCAAATATGACAAAATAACTGTCCCGCCACGTACGCGCATACGAAATGCTCAATCAATAAAATAATACTAGTTGACAAAAAAAAAAAAAGAATACCGGTGCGGCTCCAAATCTGGTGACGTTAAGTCCCTCTTTATTCATAGTATTATTCAACAAATAGTTGACAAAAAAGAAAAGAATAATGCACTGATCAGGATAAAAAAGAAGAAAGAAATGAGCAAAAAAGAAAGGAAAGTGAAAATTTTTGCGGGGAGAGATATCGAGAGTGATGAGAGAGAGAGAGAGAGACAGAGAGCGAATAATTTAAGGGGGGAGAGAGAATTAAGTCTCGGGATCGGATATGCCTCTGGACAGGGGATCTCTTCATGCAGTGAAAGTGTGCATCTTCCATATCTGACCCATTGGGTCTCTCACATGGCACCACGGAAACACTGTAGCTTCATTGGTAAATCTCAGGATTCTTTGGCTCTATTCTAGTATACTAGCTATATACCCGTGCGTTGCAGCAGAATTTTTTATTTAAACATTAAAATATTATAAAATAAAAAAATCACAATTATCTAATATTAAATTATAAATTCACCAAATTATAGAGAAAACATATAATAAAGACTATATTTAATCTTGGATGAGATTTTTACATAATATGAGTTAATGATTCATGATTTTTATGGCAAGAAAAGTAAATTATTCTAACATATATTATCACCATTAATTTCTTACCAAATATGCACAAGGTTTCTAAATAAAAAAAACAAAAATTATGGAAATAATAGTATATGAGAGAAAGAAATGGAGAGAAAGAGGGGATCAATAGACGCGATCACATACGTTCGATCAACCAACAATAAATATTATCCGTCTAATTGAGGGATAAAATGGATATAATAAAAAATTATCATGACAAAAAATGGACCCTCCAATTCTTAGATGTTTTATATAATAGTATAGATATAGGAATTGTGGCCTTGGTGTGGTGGGTTTTTAGTCTGCCTGAGCCCTGAAGTTGGATCATTTGCCTCATTGCATAATTTCATAATGCTTCAAATTTATTTTTATTGTTTCCATTTGTTATTATCCTTCAAAATTTTCAGAAAAAATATATTTGTTATTGGTAAGTTTTACTTTGAGTTAATTTGATTGTTATGACAATATTAAATTGCCTGCATTATTTATATGAGAAGGGATTCAATTATCATCATTTTGGTGTCACATCAGTTCCATTAAAATTAAATATCAAATAACTATTATTTAAATTCTTAAATAACAAAACTAATTGAAAGAATGTATATAAAAAAATATATCATTTCGATATTATTTATATAGGCATCAAGCGTTAATACAATCAACATACCAAATTTTATTTAGACACGTTACTTGATGGCTATTTAAATGAAGTTAAAATTTTATGATATTTCATATACATATAATTGAGATGATATAGAATACATCTAACAGTTCATATTTTTGATTTTACACATAAAAAAATAAATAGACATCATGAGCACCAAAATAGTGGTAATTAGATCTCTTCTCTATTTATATTTATATACATAATGTGTATGTACATACTTATTTTAAACTTGTCTATATTGTTTTAATTTTCACTGATTGTTGTGTCCATAGAATTTCTAGTATTGTTTATCTGTTTATTTGCTACCCAACTTTATTTGTTTATCAATTTGTCCGACGAATTTATTGATTTGTTAATTCCCTATTACGTTTTGATTAACTTTCTTGTTTGTGCGTCTTTGCTCAATTTGATTTAAATGTTCATCTTGTCATGAGCGAACTTGGTTAATTTTATGTCATTAAAACCCTGAATAATGACAAAACTCCCTCTCTTTTTTTTTTTATGTCTTTTTAGCTCATTCAGTCTATTCTCTTGTCTTGAATTGTTATTTTATTTATTTTAGTTCAATGACATTGTCATTTGTTATCATGCATAACTCAACTCATGTTTATAATTTGCTAATTATTTTACTGGTTTAACAAAATGGTTCTGAATTATGATTGTTGTATGTCACATAATTCAACTAAAAAGTTTCATACTGTTTTTTAACTAAAGGCAAACATGGCTACTACTTCAGCACCATATGGTCACATATCCCTTTTGTGTTAATACACACACTCGCCTTAAGACTTTAAAAATAGTTAAATAATATTTAAGTTAGACTATGGTGCTATACACAGTGTGAATTATTTCTTTGCTATGAATTATTTTTTTATTCTCAAAATCTAAACGGTCCATCTGAACCGTTTAAAATATATATTTACATATGAAAATATAGCCGGAGACCAAAATTTATATTTTTTACTATATTTTTAGATAATTAGAAAATGGCTTGATTTAATTATTATGAAAAGTTTAGTTACATGTTTTCCTATCTTTTTATTTTTCTATTCTCTGTGAGTAGTTATGGATTTTTAATCTTTTTTTTTTGTAAGTTCGAAGTTATTAAGAGAGTTTGAATAAGTTTAATTCATAAAGATGCTGAAATCCCTGTGAACACGGCCACTGTTTCAAGGATCAACACTAGAAAAAAAAAACACCATCACTGTCATTAGGGTTGTGTAAATGGATCGGTTTAATTGGTTTTGAACTAAACCGTCAAATTTTGGACTATTTGGTTCGGTTTAAAATTTTTGGTCCGGTTAAATTTTTTAGTTAATTCAGTTTTTGTTCTTTGGATCGCTTAAATCAGATAAACCGAATAGTCAAAAATTTATCAAATAAATTTATTTTTCTTTACATAAATAAGAATCTTATAAAAAATAGTCCAAATATATTTATTCTCTATATGTTTATTTAGTTGTTTATTTTATTTTTTAAGCTACTTATTTTATGTATCATTTTTTAACTATCAATATTTTTCATTCATCTTTAATTAATATAATTTTTGTTTAACCGAATAAAACTTCGATTTATTCATGTTTTTCGGTTGATATTTTTAAAAGTTTGATTTAATTCTTAGTTTGATAAATTAATTAATTTTTTATGTATATATTTATTTCGATTTGAACTGAACCGACCGATTACACACTCTAACTGCCACTGCCTCTGAAGATTCCATCCATCCCTTTTTCTTCTTCCTATAGCTACAGGTTCAGGCTTTTTTCATTGTTGTTAGTTGATTGACTTTTGTCCGTTTACCTTGAGCTTGTTCCATTTGACAAATTCTGAAAGTGTTGTTTTTTCACATTTTTTATTTAACATGTGTTTTTTCAAGTCCTATTTTGAATTCGATGGATGAGAAAGTTTCAATATTTAGTGTACATGTGAGGTTATGCTAAATGTTAATTCATATATCTATTCTTTATAAAATATCATAAAGAGCATATGAACTGAATTTGTTCATTAATATTATCAGATAGCATGTAATGATCGAAATACTTATATTTCAATTTATGATTGAGATTGATTGATTTTATAAAAATAACATTTTAGATGTTAATCAAACTAAAATTTTCTCTTCATTCCTTTTGCTGTTTTTATCATGCATTAATTCATAGATCTAAATAAAAAGTTATATATCAAATAAATTAAATATTAACTATTATTAAGTTTTATTGTAAAAAAGAAAACTATACATTGTACAATCTTACTCAGAAAAAAATTATTATATTTATACATTATCTTCTAATAAATAATAAATTAATTTTATTAAAAATTTAATAGCCTTTGCACTTGATTTAGATTGGTATTACCCGACAAATACTTCGAAGACCGGGGTTAGGATGTAAAATATATTATTCATTTATAATAAAATTATTGCTAAATATAACTATTTGTAAAAGAATATATAAAATAAATTAAATATTAATTACTATTAAGTTTTATTTTAAGAAAATCACATATTGTACAATCATACACAGAAAAATATTATATTTGGCACATCATCTTTTATTAAATAATAAACTAATTTTATTTAAAAAATTTAGAGTCTATTTAATTGATTTAGATATAAATTATATTTAAATAGAATATATCATTTAGTTATAATAAAGTGTTACATATAAATATTTTTAAATTAAAAATATTCACACAACAAGCGAGTTTTCGACTAGTACATGTTCAAAATGGAGGTATGATGGCTATTACCTATCTATATCCGACCATTTAGTTATTTTTCATTAATATTCGGTATTATCTGAAGGTATTCGATCTAATATTATCTGATTTTATCTGAATATATATATATGAAAAATTCCCATTATATATTTTTTTATTAGAACTTTTTACATACTAGATCTAATTTGTGTTAATGTATCATATTTTTTTTTATAATTCATTGATATCTTTAAACTACTAATATAATGATAGTTAATATTTGATCTCTATAATTAATATTTAATTTTTATAATTAATGATTCTATGAAAAAATAGCATACAATTATTTGCCAATGATATATATACTATTTTTACTTAATATCCAAAATATAACAGTATTCATATATGTATTCGTCTAGTATCGGATTTGTATCTGATATCTGTTAAATACCTGATCCACATTTATATCCAAAATTATATATATATATATATATATATATATATATATATATATATATATATATATATATACCTAAAAAATTATAACGTATATGGATACAATAAAATTATTATCCGTCCATTTCTGATCTGTCTACATCCCAACTTTCATGTAAAGAAATTGTTCCTATCTAGTTTTGCAGAGATCAGAAGTGTGGTATGAATGGTCGAATCAGAGATTTGAAAGTTGTTCAGATTTTGTCGAGTTAAAAGATATGAAGAGCACGATAAATTCATTTGTGGAAATTGGATCAGAGTGCTCTGATATTATAATATAATATATAATGATTTTGTAGTAATTAGAACAATGACAGATAAAAAATGAGTGTTTTACTTCTTTGCTTTAATACAACTAAATGCTCTAGCTGTTACTTCAAAAAAAAAAAAGAGTGTGTTTATGGATAGTGTTAGCATAATTAACTTGTCATAAATCATTTCATTCCATTGTCTGATACGTTCTGGTTAAGTAACTATACCATATAAAAGAGAACTGAATGTAGAGGATGAAAATATATGTAAAGTATGTATGAGAGCTATTCTGATTTTTATAGACTATGTGCATGTGTGAAAGAATCGGATTCTTGATAGAATCTTATATAGAGGGGAGAATAATAGAGATCATGTCTATAGTGTGCATGATCGTTGGTGGTTATCACGTGAAGAAGAAGGCCTTAAGAGGTCCAAATCCGAAGGAGCCAAGTAGTGGAGGAGTGGAATACGAGGGTGTATGTCTAAGAATAGAAAAATAATATGTGTCGTAATTGTGTTCAATCATCTGTAAATGCTGAGTGTGATCGTATCATGTTACTTATAACTGTCGAACGTAATCATGGACAATCATGAGAACAATTATACTCAAGATGAGTATTGAGCAGTTCTCGAGTTAGGAATGTCTGAATCAAGATGAATATTAAGTAGTTCGTGAGCTCGAAAATGTTCAGTTTAAAAATTATTCAAAATAAATATTAAATAAAATAGGCTTTATAAAATCTAATAAATTAATATTTTAAAACTAAATACTCAGATCTATGATAATTAAGTTTTTAAAAACACAACCTTATCATTATCAATTCTTCACGTGCCTATCAATTAGATACGCACATATCATAACGTCACAAGAAAAATGAAGAGAAATGTCAAAATTATATGATTCTATTCAAAATCAATCTGTTCAGAGTACATATGTTCATTGACATAGAAATGTAACTGACTATCTAACTAATTATGTTCTATTATATCGCTAATTAATTTTCTGTTGCAGGTTTGGTAACTGACATGTGATGAGCAGTAGACAGTAGTAGCTCGCTTGTTGACTGGGCGATTAGTTCTCTTCCTCCGGTCAACTGTACACAGTCAATTTTTCTCAAAAAAATTGTTCACACATTCAAGTGAAAAAAAAAAAAAACTGGAATCACGCAATGACGCAATGCACACCATCGGTTTTGATTGAAGAAGTGATTCAGTGTCTTCAACTGTGCCCTTGCTTCCACTCGTCGCCACTCCTCATTTATCAAATTATCAAATGAGAATCGAGTATTAGTGTGGCACTATCTGTATCGCGGCATTTTATTTTTGTTTTATATTATTTTAGAGGTTCAGGTCATTTTATATATTTTCTATTACGAATATTGAAGGGTCTGGAACCTGGCGTGGCTTTTTGGGCTTTACGCGTCAAGCAGAGAGTACAAACTCGCGTGTCCACAGCATGTCCAGCTTCGACTGTCCACGTGGCCACAGCATGTCCAGCTTTGACTGTCCACGTGGCCACAGCGTCTATGAGGCCATAGTGTATCCAATAAGATTCGTTAATGGCTTGTTCTGATACTGTCCTCTTGTGACGCTAACGGCTAAGCCAAGCTTGGCTGGATATGGGATAGGATAAATAAAATATTTGGTTGAATTTTCTTTGGTTGCTTCGAGGGGAAGCAATTTGAGTCTGCTGTTTTTTTAGATCGCTTTCAGATCGCTTTCAGATCCCACTCTTCAAATTAGATGAATTTGATGGTCGAAAATATATAAAAAAAAATAATGCGTGAATCTCAAAAAAATAATATCAACTCGAACAGTAAATCTCGTTCCCAATTTGGGATGAGGCCATCTCCATTTTCTCAAATTATTAGTTTTCTACTGTGTTGCACGGGTGCGGTGTTGGTATTGTATCGGATACGGTTAGGGGTGTCAATGGGTCGGGTTGGATTCGGGTTCGGGTCGGATCATATTATTTTATTATTATTTTTTATCCGATTCGAACCCGACCTGATTAAATTCGGAACAAAAAATCTTAATCCATACCCGACGGACGGGTCACGGGTCGACCGACCAGACGGGTCACGGTCGACCCGACCAGACGGGTCACGGGTCGACCCGACCCGACCCGTGTAAAATAATTAAATATTTATTAAATATTTTTATTTAATTTTAAGCAATAAAATATTAATTAATTTATAATTAATCTTAATTAATATTTAATTAGTGTATATTTAAGTTTTAATTAGTACTAAATTATAAAATTACTTCAAAAAATATAATTAATCGGGTCGGGTCGGGTTGACCCGATCCGATTTGGGTCAACAAAATTGAACTCATACCCAACTCATTTATCTTCGGGTCGTGTCGGGTCAGGTCGGGTTTGGGCCGGGTTCAGGTCGGGTCGAGTCGGGTCAAAAATTGACACCCCTAGATACGGTGCAGATGCGGCGATACAGAAAAGTTATAAAATACAGAATACTGATACGGCTATATATAATAATAAAATATATTTTTATATAATATATATAAAATAATTTGTTTTATTATGATAAAAAAATTTAAAGAATTTAAGATGGATTTATAACTTTATCAGTGATTATAAAAAAAGATTCGCGATAATTTTTTTTAAAATGAATAAAATAAAGAAAAAAACTAATTAGATTGTATCCAAGACGTATCGGGGTGTATCAGAGCATATCGGAGATGTATCGGGGTGTATCGAGGCATATCGGAGACGTATCGGGTGTATCGGAGATGTATCGGGACGTATCCAAGACGTATTGGGACGTATCGGGCGTATCGGAGATCGAATCCGCTTGTCAAAGTGAATAAAATAATATGATGAAAATAATCAGGACATATCAGGGCGTATCCAAAACGTATCGGGGTGTATCCAAGACGTATTGCCACGTGGCGTATCGGATACGCATCAGCACCGTATCGGACGCGCACCCGTATCAGTCACGTATCTGATACTTATTTGTTCGGTGAGTTAGAGGAAATATCCGGATAACATGGGTTTTTTATTGACTCACGGTGACATTAATTGTAATCGATTAAATTTAAAATTTATTATTCTTTCATATATTATTTTTATAAATTGATTTATTCCTTATTTGAATAATAATTCATTTAGAGTAATATAGAAAGTAAATTATATATTAATGAGATCGACGATGAACATTGAATATAATTAAAAGAAACTTTAATATCACTTAATATAAACATCTTATAAATAAAAGCTCTCGCAATATACCATCATCGATTTGAGTTAAATTAGTTATTATTCATATTAGTAACGGTATTGTACAACTTATTTTATATATTATTTGTATATTGATTTATTTTGTATTTGAATAATAAATCATTTAAGATAAAAGAATTATATACAAAATAAATTATATAATGAGATCGACGATGAGCATTGAATATAATTATAATAAACTTTAATATCATTAAATATAAATGCCTTCTAGAAATATAGTGCCTTTTCATTTATATTATATTAATTTTGCATAATTTAAATTATTTAATACAAATTTTTATTGCGCTAAATAAATTCAATCTCTTTTTAGAGTCAATATCGTAGGAAAGTTGACTTATATTTTGTTCAAACCTTGGTCTATTCTATAATTTGTTTCTCGCTCTAAATTTTATTGTTAGTATCTTTTGAAATTAATTAAGATAATAATTAAGACTTTAAAACGAATCGGATCACATTTTTACCATAATGGAGTCTGGGGAGTTCGGACCCGTACATATAACTAATTTTGCCATCGAGGTGGTTACGTATCACCGATTGTGATAGCAATATAGCATGCAGGCAGCGGTGCAGCACAAAGGGAGCACTCGACGGCGAAACTCTCTCAACCGCTTGTAGTGTACTCTTACCCTCGGCGTCCTTCCTCCATGGCGGAGGCCAGTTCGGGAGATGTGAAAGGCGAAGAGAGTTGCGGATCCGACCCGGAAACGAAGCCAAAACGGCAGAGGAAAGATCGAGAGGATGAGACCGGGGACCCGCTCGTTGTGGTGGGGCCTGAGATTCTCGAGGAAATTCTGAATTATTTAGACGCACACAGCGTGGCGCGATGTGTAGTGGTTTCCCGCGGTTGGCATACGGTGGCAAGTTCTGATCGCCTTTGGGCTCCAAGAGTGAGTTATCCCAATCCTTTTTTTTCTTTTTAATGGAATTTGAACGCAAAAAAAAGCTTCGGGGGTTCAATATTATAATTATCCGAAACGTGTCAATTTAGGGGTTCGGCATCCGTGGAAAAGAGGCACGGTACTGTTCTCGTCGGAAGCGAGTTTGTTTTTTTTTCCCCAACGAATATCGTTTCCGTGGGAAAGAGAGTACCAAATTTATCTCTTTGAAACAGCACGTCAAAAAATGTATTATGAGATTTTATTAAATTAAATTAAAAAAGAATACAGTTCAAGTAGAATACAAATAAAAGAGAAGAGAATAAAGACAAATAAAAGAAAAGAGAATATATAAAATTTGAAGGCCAGACTTTCATATTTTCATAAAAAAAAAAGACAAATAAAAGAAAAGAGAATATATGAGATTGAAAAAAAAAACTTATTTCAGTTATTTTCCTTAATTTGTATCTGTTTTCATTTAGGGTGGGGATCAATTGACAATGGATTATATTGATAATCTTGACAATGAATTTTGAAATAAAGATCATAAAATTCTTAAAAATGAAAAAAAAAATCATAGATATGTTTTTTACTTGTCAATTGATAGTGATTTAGATTTTATGCAATTTCATTATCGTTTGATATTCAATCAAAGACCATTAAATTGGAACCGTTGTAAATTGTATAAAATTTTGATGATATTTAATGAACTATCAAACGATAATGAAATTATATAAAATTTAAAACAATATAAATCTATAAGTAAAAATACATTTGTGAGGGTTTTTTTTTTATTTTTAAGAATTTTTAAATATTTATTCTGAATTTGAATTTCATTGTCAAGATTATTAAAATAATCCATTGTTAAGTGATCCCCATCCTTTCATTTATGTTTCTATTTTTCAAAATTAAACCTAAACAAGTAAGCAAGAAATTTCTGATTGAAAGAAAATAGCATTAAAGATTAATTTGAAGCTTGTAATTAGTACATGGAATGAATTTTTTTTTGTTGAAATTAAAAGAAAAAAATAAGTGGAGTGTGATATTGTTGCCTTAAAGCTGATCCAGCTAATTATATTTATATACCTAGAAACAAAGTACAGTATCAGAAAGCTAGAAATTATTTGGTTAAGAAAATTTTCGTATTGAGAATTAGAAAAATTGAAAACCCGTTTGAAGCATGAATCAATGATCCGAGTATACAGGGCAAAATCAGAAACGATCGATAGAGGGTGTCCGGTTTCAATAAATAGAATATTCGGGTAAAAAATAATTTATTTTTTTACTATACGATCTTTATTTTTCAGTGAACCGAGAGAGTGCCCGGACGCTGGCGCGCCTACCTTAGTTCCGCCCTGCGAGTATATGCCCCAGGTGCTGGTATCTATAGACTATAGTCCCTTTACCACAACATAAAATTGGGACCATATAACTAGGGTGTCACTAATATCCATTTATTTATTTTGTACTGTATTCAATTGAATACGACGAGTAAAGATTTTTTTTAACTTATTTGAAATGAGTAATGAATAAGATTTTTTCATTAATAAATAGATAAAGTCATTTTATATCCGTTTATCTTATAAAGTAAATTAAAAAATAACTTATTATTTTCAATATAATATCTCCTATAATAATGATTTCCCTATGTTAGTTGTTCCGAGTTATATGAGTTAATTACTATGAATTATAAATTATAAAAATTATCTTTCTAAGATTTCACTATCCGATAAATTATAATGTTTGAATAATATTTAGTAGAGTGTTTATTAAAATAATAGAACGAGACAGTGTAAAATTTTAATTTAGATAAGAACGAGACAGTGTAAAATTTTAATTTAGATAAGATGCTATTTTTATTTTTAATATATATATTATTTTTTAGTTAAAAAGTTTGACAAGAGATGTTTGTATTTTTATTTTGAAATGACTCAAATTGGTTCACATAGTTATATTTTGATTTCATACTAGTAAAATAGAGATGTATTTGTATCAGGGGTGTCAATTATTGACCTTACCCGACGGATTAACCCGACCCGACCCGAAGATAAATGGGTCGGGTATGAGTTTAATTTTTTTGACCCGAATCGGGTTGGGTCGGGTTCGGATCAACCTGACCCGACCCGATTAATTATGCTTTTTGAAGTAACTTTGTGATTTAGTACTAATTAAAGCTTAAATATACACTAATTAAGATTAATTATAAATTAATCAATAATTTATTGCTTAAAATTATAAAAAATAATTAATAAATATTGAATTATTTTACATGGATCGAGTATGGGTCAAGATTTTTTTACACGAATTTAATCGGATCGGGTTCAGGTCGGATCAAGAAAAATAATAAAATAATGTGACCGATCCGAACTCGACCCGATCCATTGACACTCTTAATTTGTATGAAAGGAATGAGTTCAGATATTTTTATTTATAAATGATGATAAAACTAATTAATATATTAATATTATTTGTTAGTGTACGTAACTGTTTCGTTATTCATTTATTTTAATGGATAAAGATAAGATATGAGTAACTTTAATTTTAATGGATATAGTTAAGGTATGGATAATGTAAATCTAATTAAGTATAATAATAAAAATATCTCCACCTGATCTGTACAATGTCCACGTCTAAAGGTGGTAATTGAGCAGGTAAGGTCAAGTTTAGATCATATCGGTTTGGGTTGGGTCAGATTGACTATCTAGGAAAATTAAGTTGAATTGGATTAGATCAGGTCGGATCATATCAATTTAAATGTTAGCTTTATTCAGATCTTTAATTAATTTTAATTGAATTATATTTAATATTAAATCAGATCAGATCAAATCAATCATACTAATTTGATTGTTTAAAAAATCAAATCTGATCAGTATTTATCGAATCGAGTCGGATCAAATTTTACCAGAACCACACCCTTAAAAGTAACAGACCCGAGAAGCTTCACAGCTTTTGTGCATTAATTAAATTACAGGGAGCAACAGGCCCCATTATTTAATTACTTTGCTTCAGATATGGTCAACAATTCAGACTTGTATACGTACCTGCACGTGGGCGCTCATGTCACAGTTCTGTCACGAGGTGAAGTCCTCTACCAGAATTAACAGTCCCTGTCCCGTAGTCCTTCCTATAAATATACATTAATTTCTTTAATTACCCTCCAGGCTCCAGCTTCTGGGGCTAAAACAGCAAAGATAAGCATTAGAAAAGTATTTTTTTTGTCAAAATTGAAGAACATCGGTTTATCAAGCTCTTCTGGCGTTTGGATCAATTTTTTTTTTCTGGTGTTAATAACGTCTCTCCAGATCAGTAAGTCCTTGTTCCTTATAACCTGAAACTTTTTTATCCAGACCATTGTTATATGTCAAAAATTAGAAAATAAAATACATGTTTAAAAACATCATAATACTTTGAAAAATTGTCATAACCCCATATCTGTATCATACACAATATGCTGCTTATTTTCTTATCAGTGCAACATTGCTATGACGATTACGACAACAACAACAAAGTTTTTAATCTCAAATAAATTGGAATAGATCAGAAATGAAACTCAATTTAAAAACATAGAGGTCAGAAATCTCACATATTAAACAAAATCAATGATAGACAACATTGCTATGACATTTACTAAATTTTCGTTTCTCCTTTCTTGCTGGGGCAAAATGAGGATATCGTCCTCTATACCAGACGTGTCTTGTTTTTATTTTTCTGAAGAGCTTAAACTGTGAAACCATAGTGGTACCAACTACCAAATGCGGCCCTATTCTCTTTTATATTCCCCCATGTAAGAAATACATATATGCTCTTTTCTTCTATTTTAAACTATAATTATCTTCATCTTTGTTTAATTTTGTTTTGTTTTTTATTTCATACTTAATTACCAGTTATCAGAGTTATGGACAGGGAAGGTACACATTCCTCTGTGTTCACAAGTCAGGGGCCTTACACGGCTGAGAGCTTATTCGCTCTCTGTCATGGATGGAAAACGGGTGAGTATTACTGTTTTTAGAAATTAATCTTGTAATTAGTCAGGTGACAACCCAACCCATGCTCATTTATAACCATGACTGAGTTCCTATATGGTGGGTCGCTAAGTGGGTTATGTCCCAATGGGAATTTATTGGGTTTTATCTCCATAAAGAGAGTCTGCATTTTTATGCTGGCTCTTCACGTCAAATCACAACTCTCCTTCTTTTTCCTAGTTTGAGACAGACTATATAAAAACTGCTCCCGCAGAGTTACAGCTTACTGGCTTAAACCAATTGGCTACTTGATTTTTCTAGCTGCTTGAGAATCCATGTATTTCCAACTTTTAGCGACAACGTTTGATGTCCTATAAATTCCAGAATAGTGAATACACATGGCTAGTTGAGACACTTGAAAACCCGCCTTTCTTTTTTATGTGCAATTATTTTTTTGTTGTTGTTGTTGACAAAATACTTCTTTGGTTTAAAAGTTTGTATATTATTTTCCCTTGAATTGCATGGGATCAAACATAAGGATCTTTTAAGAAGCCGTTCTGACATGTGGGTGTCTAAAGAATAGCTATTACATTTTGTTTGCCCTGCTGGTACATACAATTACTGATATGGACCAGGCAACCAGGAGGTTCGTCACTTATTAATAAAAACTCAAGAATTGATGTGCCAGGATATGCTGGTACATGCAATTACTGATATGGACCAGGCAACAAGGAGGTTTGTATGTTGGGTTGATATTTTGAATGAAACAAAGCCAAATATTTCAAAAGAAAAAGAAGGTATTGACCAAAGTAATACAGACCCACTCATTACTAAAAGGTATGTCAAAAACATACTTGAAGCATACTGCTGCTTTCTAGATTGGTATGATTTTTTTCTATTTGGGGACAAAGCAAACTAAACAAGAACATAAGTGATTTTACTCTCTTTGACTATGTTACTGATATAATGTATGTACTTGTTGTTCAAGGTTCGGATAACAAGGGAGGATCTGTGCGATCATGTTTGGGAATATCGCTTTCAACCAGTCAGTTGAAACATTTATATATTTTCATCCATGTGCTTATTGATAATTTAAAAAAAAATCATTGTTGAGAATTTTTTTTTGAAGAGAACTTTCTATAAGTAGATACATATTACTATATCATAATTGAGCAAGTCATTGAGCAGTTTAAGGGATGAGAAATATTAAATATTCTGTTTTGTTGCTGTTCTGATTGCTATTGTTTGGAAAACATCATTGGATCACAGATCGGGCCTTCGACATAATTGAGTCTTATATTACTTCATCTGTGATATGAAGGACTGAAAATTCTTTTGAACAGGTTTCTTGTTACTTAGTTTCTGGTAATGGGGGCTCAGAATAAATTGTATTTTTTCGCTTCCATTTGCAGACAGCCCCAGAATATTGGCGAAACCTTGATCCAAGCTGGAAAAACACAGGCCCGCCGATGAAACGCTATTTCCACCTAGATGGGAGACACACAGCAGATCCAGGTGATAAGGTCTGGGGTGTTCATGAGAGCAACTACTCTATAATCACGAGCTATTTTGGTGATGGCAGGATCAGACAACACTATGTGAGAATAAACCGGTGGTCCCCAATGAGGGTGTCGAGGCGGGAGGATTGGTCTTGGGAGATGTCTAATGACATTTACTGCTACACCAGCATCACTGATGCTGATAAGCCTGGAGGTACTGGCCCTCTTTTTCCTGTCTGGTAAAAATAACTGATGCTTAGAAGCTTAAGTTGGTTGCATGCACAGAGGCATTTTGGTTGTGATGGCTAAGCCGGTTGGTTATAACTTGGATGTTTTCTTTTAGTTTTCCTGACTCCTGAGATCAATGTTGTTTAGGTGTAAATATATTTGGGTCTTTAGCTTCAACTGCAGGTCGTTTGTTATGTTTTTTTTTTGTTTGGGCTGTGATATATGTTTAATTTTTTTTTGTTGGGCTGTGATATGTGTTTAGTTTTCTTTTGTTTGAGCTGTGATATATGTTTGGGCTGGGAAAAAATGGGTTTGCCATCTCCAATGCTGTTTCCTTTTCTATGAATGAAGATACCATCTTGAACCCTTGTTGGGCCTTTGGGATATTGTGCTCCAGGATTTAACGGGTTCTTCGTCTTTTATATATTTTTTAAATCTCTATTTGTTATTTTTGTTGTCTTTATGGGCCTTTTTTTCAGTTGGATCCGCAATTCCGTATGGAGCTTCAAATCCTGTAGCAAAGTGCATTTTGTTTTTTTATTTCAGTTGGATTTGTCTTGGTTATTCTGCATCAATCTTTAGATTCTCACTAATATCGTGCAGAAGGTCCGATTTGAATGAGACAAATGAGGTTTAATTTCCTTTTTTTTTGTTTCATACGTATGAGCCAGCATATAATACTGTCTTAGATTTTGTCATTAATTTTCAATTTAAATGATTCATCATTCAGATAAATAAATTTATTTATCAATTTATTTTGTATTTTATTATTCAATTTAGAGTTATTATTCAAGTTAGTGGTACTTGAGCTCAAAAATAGAACCATAAAAATGGACAATTCATTTGAACTGAATAATAATGGTAACAAGGATTTTGGCCCTCGCTTCGCTGCGGAATAGTTTCTTTTTAGTAAACTATCTGAAAAAGTAAATTATAGGGAATTTTCATTTGAGAGAGAATGAGTTCCTTGCAACACATAAAAAGTGTAGAGACAATAAAAAAAAGAACTAATAATTCAAATATATAGTCAAGACTCAAATTTAGAGAATATAAATATATCTTTCTTTAATGTTTGTTATTTTTTTCTATTTTCTCATTTGTTTTCCAAATATTCACACGCATATACGCTCTCCAATTTTTTTACCCATAAAAATGAATTGATCAAAAACTTTTAGTAAAGTTCATCCATTTACAATAGGGGGCGAAATTAAAATTTAAACTTAGAGGAGTCGAATTGTCAGGTATGAAAAAACAACAACAAACATAAAAACAATAATTAATTAAATAATCATCTTGACAAAAATATTAGATACTAAATAGATATAAAATTATAACACCACTAATATAATATAACAAAAGAAACAAAAATATATTATACGCACAAGCTTTTAAAAAATGGAGTTAAAACCATTTTAATGGATTATGTGACCTTCTAT
Organism: Schoenoplectus tabernaemontani; assembly: GCA_037127355.1. Lineage (NCBI taxonomy): Eukaryota > Viridiplantae > Streptophyta > Magnoliopsida > Poales > Cyperaceae > Schoenoplectus > Schoenoplectus tabernaemontani. Next base: position 5,458,951 of record CM073747.1, read on the forward strand.
GTTAAGTATTTAGAAAAAACGCTTTTCACGGATTTTCTATAAAAAAATGGTTTTAACTTTTATTTAATGGTGGGTGTTAACAGATCGGATAATATCCGATTTTATCCGTGATCCGATCTGAGAAATAGTAAAAATTATTTGATTTGTATCTGTATCCAATTTTTTTTTACGGATAAGGATACGATTCGGCTATTACCTATTCGTATCTGACCGTTTAGCTATTGTTCATTAATATCCGACACTATCTGAAGATATTCAATCGATATTATCTGATTTTATCTGAATAAATATCCGAAACATTTCTCTTATATACTTTTTAATTAAATTTTTAGTGTACATTATAAATCTAATTTATTTTATATCTAATTAGTATTAATGTATCATATTTTTTTATAATTCATTGATACATTTGAACTATTAATATAATAATTAATATTTATTTTTTTATAATTAATAATTCTATTAGTATGTATTTTTTCTAATAATATATAATATTTTTATTTAATATCCAAAATATATTTATATTTGTATTTATATCGTCCGTTATCCGATCCGTATTCAAATATCCATCAAAATCTAATTTGTATCTGTATCCGGACTATCTGTATCCAAATTTGTTTACACCCTACTCCTCTCTCGTGACGGAAGTGGGGTTCAAAACTATTTGAACCAAAAAGTTGGTTCAAAGCCTTCCAGAGCTGTTGATTTTGCATCGAAATTCATAATTACAATAAAATCTAAGTTTGAAATTCATACTTTTAATAATCATTATGAATCTCGATACAAAATCAACGGCGGTCAAAGACTTTGAACCAACTTTTTGATTCAAATAACTTTCAAACCTCCCCACTTCCCTCTCGTGACACCCACCATTTTCAAATCAACACGGCTTGCTCCGCCCCTGTGAGTTACCTAATTCTGTCTATCTCTCGTTGTCGCTTCAGCAGTAGGAAAAAGGTAATTTTTGCTCTCTCAACTCCGACTTTTATGAAAATTTCTAATTTCGTTGCAATTTGGTACAATAATTTAGTAGTTTCTAGTCTCAATTACGAATGCTTTGGGTTACTGGCATACTTGTCAATGTCGTCAATCTGGTGGAGAGTGAAAAATTGATTGCTTTCCTTGCGATTGATATATATTTTCAAGTCGTTAGATAAGAGTTCAGTAGTTGACTTATCCACACCCAGATGTACTTATTCTATTGTACTAATCGCCAATATCAGGAAATGTTTGTTCTTAGCACTATTTTTTGTTCAATTAGAAGCTAAATTATTAGAAGAAGACACAATTGGTTCAACTTCTAATCTCTCCTTGCTATTTTTGGTTAAGTTTGGAAGGGTTTAGTATGGTGTCAGTGCTACTATAGGATTTTCATGCAAATAGAGGAAAACACCATAGCATGATAGCAAGAATTCAACTCTAAAATATCAGAGTAGCAATAGCATAATAGCAGTAATTTCATCCATTGTATGATAGCAAGAATTTCATGCATAGCATGATAGCAGAAATTTCTACCAATATTAGCAGCATGCATTGGTACTAGTATCAGCGTGCATTCCTATTGGTATCAGCATGCATTTGCTCTTTCCAATTTGTTGTCAGTAAGTCTATTTGAACAGTTTTTTACCTCTTTATTTACAAAATCAGGTGCATATGAAAAAAAGGGCGAGAGTTCTCCATGGACGGTTAAATGATTTGGTGTTTGTGAAGTTCATTTCAAGGCTTCTTCAAAGGAAAAATGAGTTGAATAGAGATCCTATAGAAATAAGGAACATTGATATTATAGAAGATCCAAATAACGACTGGATTAAGAAAAGCAACCAGCAATCAGTTGTACAAGTGTGTATATAACTATATATTTTAATTTGGTTAACAAATAGATTAGGAACCAGCAACCAGAACTTATAGGTCTGTACCAATAACTAGCTATTTCAGCAACCTCCTGTGAGCTGAAACCCAATTTTAATGTGCATATATTCTAATTTGCTCAACAGGACAACTCTAAAGCAATGCTCGCAGCCAAAAAAGAAAAGGAAAAAAATTTCACAAATAGAAGATGAGTTTATTTCATCATCTTCATCCGATGAAGATAATGAGGAGATTGAGATCAATGATGCAACTAGTTCCTCCGGTTCTGATGATGTCGAAGCTTTTGATTAAATTGACAAAATAGCTTTTGATGACGCAACTGTTCACCAGCTCAGCCAGTTGTCCAGCTCTGATATATTGGTTCTTTTTTCACCTTTTGAATATAATTTTTGGAAAATTTATGATTTAATTTGAATGTATTATGGATTTGTTCAACAGCTCTGACGCCTTCCTGCCTTTCCAGTAACAGTAATATATTATGGATTTGTTCAACAGCTCAACTGTTATGTAGACTGTAGCTCTTTTGTATGGAAGAACTTTGGCTTTATATTAAATTTTTTATAATATTTTATAAATGTATTGCCTCATTGTCTGATTGTATTATGGATTTTATGAATATATTGCCTAAATGTATTATTAATGTATTGACAAATTGTTAATTAATAGGTCTAAAATGCTTATCTTTTTTTTATTTAACGACTGAAAATAGTTAACCGTTAAATTATCATCTCATCGTTAAGAGCCGTTAAACGTTTTTAAAAAGCTTATGTACGTGTAATAATTATTTCTCTAGTAAAAGTTAAAACCTACATTTCTATTAATTTCAATTTAGCGTTACGACTTTCTAACTAATCATATATATTAATAGTTTCATCGGAAGTGAATTTCTCAACAATTTTCTTCTCAATATATACCACCATATAATTTCAAAGAAAACTATCGCCATTCTATTTCGTAACCTCGTCTTGATGAGCTGCATAGCTGAAAATGCACACTTTATCATCATAGTAGAGAAAGAAAGAGACATCACTAACCGCATGAATCTTTGAACCATTGGATATATAGAAGCTTTTCTAGTTTTAACCAAGCCAGAAGTCAAATCGTCAATTGAAGGCAAGATTTTTAAATCCGGATGGTTGCATAGTCAAGTTGAAAATGCGATAGCTGACACTGTAATTGAGCTCTCTTGATCAGAAAAATCAATGGGATAGAGTTTTTCAATCAAAATACATATCTTTGAGTTGCTAAAGGAACTGTCTCTTAGATCTATGGCAGCACAAAGTGTCAAAAGCTCTGTTAATTGCTCACTAAAATGATCATTTAACTCCTGCAATTATTAATCTATTACAACAATGCTCTACTGTAGTGTTATCTTGCTTGTTTTGAGATTTAGTGTGATCAACATACCTACAATTCATATTAAAAACTCAATATCAAGTTGTATTAAAAAAATATTTATGAGATTTAGTTAATTCATAAAATCAACATACCAGCGATTCATATCTGGAAACTCAACTTCATGTTTTGCACAAAAAGATTTGATATTCTCAAAAAGGGATTTCAAATCATTATTTCTTAAATTTTGAATCAACTCCTTAGTAGTTAAAATGAGACATACAATATTTAAGTTGTCTAAAGTTTTTTTTTGTAATGTTTGATGCAAAACATCAGTGATTATCATAATCTCTTTCATTAAATGCATAATAAATATGAAGCCTATTGAGAGCAAAATCAGCATATCTCCGAGATGTCAAAGAGATTGAACGATTGTGTATTACACTTCTTAGGACCTCAATGTAGCACTAAATATCTTTTCTAAACTGCAAATGAACTTGAAGTGAGAACTCCATCTAATATCTCATGTTCTTTATAATTCTGTCTTTCCTTTGCTTTGTTCTTCTGACAATAAGTTATCAACCATCATATTATGAATGAACAACAATAGAGCACATGTCAAATGATCTAATTTGTTAAGTCATCACATGCTCCTTTTAAACTTAAAATCATTCAATCTCACCTTAATTAAGAAATATCAAAATATCCAACACAATTGCTCATATCCAAAATGCAAACTACACAACAGAAGTCAGAATTACCTTTCGGAGAGCGTCCACATGGCATGCGTCCTTTGTTATTTGGGTCTTTTGCGGCATAGTGTCATGTGACAGCCCAACACTTGAGTCTTGTCCAGTAGCTTCATGAGTGGAGATATCCATTTTATCGTCCTTTCCCTTCAAGGCTGCCAACACCGCCTCTTTGGTTGTCGACGGCGAGGCATGTGCACATAGCTCAAGCATGAACTCTCGGTCAACCGCTACCCGACCCATTGGCAACATGTCAATGAGTGGTATCTTCCTGTCATCACTCAGGTATGTCCGGAAGAAGTCCTTTGTGGGTGATGTTGAAGTATGTCATTTCCCTTCTTCTAGTCTTGCGTATGCATCCATTGCTCAATCTTCATAGACCCTCTCCGACGATGTGTCATCTTTAATGGATTCGAAAGGCATGCTTTCTTGCACCCACCCGCTAATGATGACAGGTATGAGTGAGCAGCAATCATTAAGAAAGAGTTCTAGATTGTGTGGCACCCAAGAAAGGTTGTCAGTGGCTATGGAGAGTTGTAACCTTTTAAAGGAGGACACCTCTGCTAGTGGAGTGTGGGCTAGTACAAATCTAAATGATGAAGCTAGGATTGATATCTCTTGTGGGGACCAACAATGAGGTGGGAGGTCCGCCAGTTGTATCCCAATGCTTATTCTTCTGATTTTAGTGCTGGGGTCCACAAGAAGAGGATGTATCCCACGGTGTTGAGTGTTCGGTCACAGATGACCATGGACTCTTGGTGAGTGATATGAGAGTTAAACATTAGGAGATAGTATGCTCCTGTTAGGTGCGACAGTTGGAAGTTGATAGATCGCGGTAGGGCTCTAGATAGGTCTCGATTTATCTGAGGGAGGCCATGGTTTGTGATGTACCAGGCGTCGATCACGTAGGCTTCTGAAAGCCTGTCAGTTTCACGCGCCAGCTGTTCTGTGTTTTGAATGCAAACTCGTACCAGGTGAGGTCTGTCCTTCGGGAGGTCATAGCCATCTATGTTACCTCTTGGTCGAAGATCAAGTGTTGTCTCGTTGCGCGGTTGTTGTGTGGGGCATAGTTTGGCAATGTGTCCTTGTTTGAGGCATGCTCGGCAAACCACCCTTCCCATGCATTTGTTTGTCTGGTGGTCATACGCGAAGCACTCGAATCATCGTCCTTCCCGGTACTGGTGTGTTGGATTGGGTGGTAGTGGAAGCCAAGATACGAGTTTGTTGAGTTGTGTCTGGTTTAAGGTAGACCTATAGCAATAGGGCATGTTTGTGGGGGAGTGTTGGTTGTTGTGGCTTGTTAGTTCGTTCAAGTTGGCCAACAGTTTGGCCTGTGTCTGCCTTGATTCCATGCGGATGCCCAGTCGTTTTGCATCTTCGTCGGCTTCCATGCAGATGCCCAGTCGTTTTGAGTCTTGGGTTTTGCATTATGTAGGTCAGTATCTAGGGCGGTGGCTAGAGACGTCCCTTTAGGCATTTCAGGATGGGGTATGGCATGGATGTGTGTGCCGATGGTTGACGGGCGTAAGGCTTTGCAGGACTGCCGTCTTTGCCCGAGGAGGATGCCACTAGTGTGCTATGGTGGTGGTATTTAAGGTTTTGTATGTGAGTAGCGGCTAGATGTGAAGATCGTTGAGTGAGGGGCCGCTTTTTGTAGCAGCGGGGTGGATTTTCGCCCTGCATGTATTTTTTACTTCTAGATTCAGTGTGGTTGAAGGATGTGGTGTAATGTGTTGCATGCAGAGATAGCAGCGTGGAACATATTATAGCCAGCCATCTGGGATTGTGAGCAGGATGCTATGCCCCATGGGGGTTCACGACGTGGCTTGGCCTTTGTCTGAGTTGGAGCTGCTCGGAGAAGTTAAGGGTGATCGGCGGTAGGTTTCCTAATCGCCTCGCGTCGTCTTCGGAAATCACCCTCAGTACTCGTTTTGTTTCTTCTTCCTAAGCAAGTACTTATTCCAAAAACATAATAATACGATGGAAGTTAAAAGTGAGAATCAGCATCACAAAATTAACAACTGGAGGCTAAAATAAAGGACCCGCTTTCTATTGTTTTACATCATTTTTTTTTTCAATCATCTACTAATGTGAATTTTGTCAAAAAAACGCTTAATTAACCCTGGCGACTGTTTTTCTTCAGGGACAGGAGGCGGTGATGTTGAAGGAAGGTGCTTGAAGAATGCATTCACTGCACCAGTCACACCATCTTCGAACTCCATTGCCTTCGCAATTTCATTTGCTTTTTCTTTAACCTACATGTTTTCACAAAGCCTCATTAAGTGATGAAATTCTGTTTAATTATAAAGGTGATAGGGTAATCTTCAACATGTGTCTATTGCTTCATTAACAAACCTTCGGATCCATCATGTAGTCTATTGCCTCGATCAGAGCTTCCTTGTTGAATTCCTCAATGGGTATAGGTGCAGGTCCTACTCCTCTTGCATGAACCATTTCACCCCAAAATGGTTGGTCGCCAAAAAAAGGAACAATCGTTGTAGGGCACTGAACTTCATCATAAACATTAGTTAGGAGCTTATAAGATCATGACCTCAAAAACAGAACAGGATGGTCACCGTCCCCCTAGAACACTGCATCAAATATGGTCACAACATGCACAACACAATTTGGACATGGATTTTAGTTAGACCTGACCCCCTAGAACTCTGATAGGCTTCAAGTCAATTCAACTTTGTCTACTGTGTGCCAGCACCTGTGTGTGTGCATGTGCGTGTGTAATGCGTGTGTGGTCAGATGGAGAAAGAGAGTACCGCTGCCTTCAGACCAGCAGCTGTCGTCCCAGCACCACCATGATGCACCTTTCAAGAGAGAAGCAGGTGAGGTCATATGATATATGATAGAAGTATTTAAACAACTTGAAAATAGATACATGACAGCTACAATGTAAGAGAAGACTCTCCTACCATGTATACAAAGGAACTGATATTAATAAAAAGATGTAAAAATAGATAAATATTGACGACCATATATATTTCAAAACCGTGAAAATTGATAAAAAGTTTATGAAAATTAAAAAAAAAAAAATTGCAGATATGCTCTATAGTTCACATATGCTGTGCACCAAAATTTTGGTGCAAATTAAGAATCACTTTGTTACCGATGAAGTGCTGATAAAACTGAACAGTATTTTTTCCAAACGCTCAAAAGGAAGCCAATTGGTATTTAAAGTTGGTGATAAACCTGAACTGTTAATTTTCCAGACCATTGAAAGAAGGCCAATAAATTTTCAGTGTGCATTAAATTTGATACACAATCTAGACTATAGAAAGTTCTAATAATTTTTGATCAGTTGTAGTTGTTAATATTATCTAATTTATAAGAAAAGTGAAGCTTACCACGGCCTTACACTGCAAGAAGAGCCAATCATGAGGAACATTATCCAGCAGGTACACAAAATCCCTCGGTTTTTCCACTATAAATTTGCATTTGTACTTATTACTATGTCTTAACAATGGACATGGTTTAAATTGTTATGCCACTAAGTATTGGGATCTTACATTTTCCAAGTCCACCCCATCCTTTGTTAATGATTCCTCTTTGTCCTCTGGCCTCTAGTGCCTCAACAATTGTTTCAGTCAATTTCTCTGGTTCTTCAACTGGCTACAGTTTTCAGGGACAGAAAAGCAAAATATTCAGCAAAAATTGAAAGATTTATAGAATTCCATCTAGGTAGACTTATATATTCAAATGGTACAAATTGCCAGCTCATTAGAAAATATGGACTCAGAACTCACCAGGCTACCAAAACCAATGTAGATAGGCTTTTCACCAGCTTCAAGCCATTTCATTAGTGGTTCAGGAGGTGTATAGTTTGATGCAAGATCAAGAAAACAAAATCCAACTACGTCCACTTTATAACCCCAATCTACAAAATTAAGAACAAAACCAGACATATTATTCTTGCATCTAGCTTGTGCCAATACCATACCATCTATCTACTTATGCACAACTTACGATATTTAGATGATAAATCTTTCATGGAGGAAACATCTTGACATACCTTTTGGCTTTGGCACAAGAGAAGGACTCCAGATGTATCCATGAGGAGTATTAATGGCAATCTGAGAAACAGTATGAAAGCTTACAGAATCTTTCTTCAACTGTGTCTTCCTAAAATCATTTATAATGTCTCGTATACCGAGCCAAATCATAAGGTCAACTACATAGTATGAAAGCTGCATTACCTACAGGATGTTAAATATGCTTACAGCTCAGGATAGCACAATGGAATATAAAATATGACATAATTAAAGCAGGCTACATATTTATGTGATTTTCAGTTCCAGCTCATTCTTCTCCTTCGATAAGGAAATATCAGACGAATGCCACAGAATTGTTTAGAGTTGTATGCAGTACATTCCAAGTCCAGCTGGCATGGTATGTATCAGATGGTAAATCAGCACCAACCATGACCAGCATGGTACCAGGGCATCAAATTTTCAACTACAGACAACACATTAACCCAGAAAGTCACAATCAAGTTAGTTTGGTCAAGTCAACCAATCATCCCCAGTTCAACTGTGCCTGCCACTTTGCATCATATATGCACTCACTTTGGATGCAGCAGGTCCAGGAGGATGTTTGACGCGGGAAAGGGGATGTGGAAATTCGCCAGTTGGTCTGTAAAGAATGAAATTAACCTGTTCATGCTAAGCAAGCACAAGAAATGAATATATCACTAGGCAGAGAAAGAGGGAGAGAGAGAGATGCTCACGTCCATGGCATCGTAAAAAATACATGAAGTGGTACATTTAGTGCCTCTGCTACATGTTCATGACCTGAAAAGTTGTTGATGAATCAGCTAGTATTAAAACAGTATAGACCTGTACCAGCCTTAACTGTTACTGTATCAATTTCAGGTTTGCAATAGAAATTAAACTGACCGTATGCTGGAGGGTTGGCGATTATTGCCTCAGCTTTGAAAGGAGCACCTGTAACAGGATCTGACTCTGTACAAGCAGGATGGAGTGAAGAAACAATATTCTTGATCTGGCTCCGTTGCATGTGAACTTCTGAAGGATATGAAGGTAAGAAGCCCTTGTTCTTTACCATGTCTGTTCAAAGAAGAACAACTATGAACCAAGGTTGAGTTGAGTTGAATTTATTATTCAATCTTCTTTGATGACAAAAGTGGATTGAATCTAAGAAGAGTGACATATACATACATTCAGCAAGAACTTTTGGATCACCGCCTAGAGGGTAAAATTCTACCCCAGCATCCAAAACAAACTCCTTGAAGTTGGCATGTGTAGCTAATCTAACACGATGCCCCAACTCCTGTAAAAAACACAGCCGCGCTTAAACATTTGGAATTACACTGAAGATCTTTCCAAAATGATCATTAAACAATACATTTATCATGACCAACCTTTAGACGCTTTGCAATAGCAAGAAAAGGCTGCACATCTCCCCTTGTGCCAACAATAAGAATAGCAATCTGCATAGGAGGTCTATGCTGAAAATCTACTGTGCCTATCTTTTCTTCAGAACAAGCCTGAGTATATGCATCTTCAAAATGACTAGTGGCATCTTCATCATTGAAGAGATCAAGGAGAATAGTGCCATTGCGCTTGATGGTTGCTATTCTAGTTAGCAAATTTTGCTGCATTTTTTTTTCAAATAAATTATTGATTTCTTGGCGTGTCTTTAACATTTGATAATTGTGAACAGTTATGTAATTAGTTTATAAGCAGAAAACATTGAAACCTTTTCAGCAGAAATGTTGTCATGACATATAAAACCATGATGGATAGCCTTCTCATTAATCTCGCTGTTTGATGTATGTAGATTTGGAGCATGTTCCAGTGACCTAGATGGTTCAGGAGATGCAGTCTTACTAGGTTGTCCTTTGAGCTTTCAAAAAACCTACCAATTTCCACTGAAAAAATATGTTTCAGATTTCACGCATCGTATTAAAGGAAAGTTGTAGACAGATTCTACCAAATAGCGCCTTGTGCAAATAATATTTACTGAAACTTCAAAATGACACGGTATACACGCCAAATGGGTCAAAATGATTATACTACAGATTAAACCAGTAGAAAGACTGACCAAACAAAGTCAATTTGGCATAGTTGAAGTGCCCATCAACAAAAATTAGGATCTTCTTTTTCTTCTTTTTGCAAACAACATCACATTGGTTGTCAAATATCAATGATGCAAGAAGTAAGGACAATCCGCAAGGAATTCCTTTTCTGTGTTTGCAACTCTAATTCAAATAATCATCCCTATGAAAGAGACAATGTGAATTGCACAAAAGTGAATCGAGCTCAGGTCAAACGAGGTTTACCCTGTTATCCATGAATATACTCACCAGGAGACGAAAAAGAAAAAGAGCTAGCTCCGTTGGGTTCGTCCATTTCTCAAGCAACGCTTCTACTTTGTTTGATCCGACGGAGAGAATCAAGTCGCGTCTATGATTTTGACTCGGTAGATTACTGGAAGCTGGCGAGCAATGCACGGTAGAAGAGGTGGCGACTGCTCGTTTCTTTTGGATTATATTTTACCCGTCTTTTTGGGTTTGTTGGGAGTGGGAAATTAGGAATGGACCTTTTCACTTGTTTTATATATTAACATATATAATAAAAGAAAAAGTGAAAGGGCCATCTGGATTCTGGAGACGAAATCTTTAATTTTGTCCATTCTTTTCTTTTTGCCTACTCCAAGTATATAAAAAGTAACAATGACATTGTTCTGAATAGTATAAAAAAACATCTAAACCTGAACAGATAGTCAGATACCTTCAGAAGTTTTTGTTGAACGGATGCATTAAAAGCTTTTTCAAAATAACTATCATTACTTTTTAGTTATTATCATTATTATTATGAAAATAGTATAATTATTATATTTTCTATAAATATAAGGGTATGAACAAAAATAGTTTTCCAGTGACCCGACGACGACACTGCGCATAGGGTTTGTTTGGCACACGCAGATGGAATAGCAAAAAATAGAAATAAAATTACTATTCCGATGAAATAATTTGTCAAACGCATTTTAGACTAAGTAGAAGAGTGCGGAATAGTGTTAATCCGGTATACCAACTTATAGATGGAATACTGGATTACCTCTTGTCGGAATAGCGATTATTGTTTGATTATATTATATTATATTATTATATTATGATTATGATTAAGATTTAGTATGATTATATTATTATATTATATGTATGATTATAATTTATTATTATATTAATATTATGATTATTATTTATTATTATTATTATCATTATATTATTATTATTAAATTATTATTATCATTATTGTTACTATATTATCATTACTATTAGTATTATTATATTATTTATTATTATTATAAATATAATTTTAATATTATATTATTATATTATGATTTCGTATATCTTTGGTGCTTTTTAACCAATGGTTATTCAAATCTTCACTAAATATAATTATTTTATTATTATATTATTATGATCAAGATTATTTATTCTTATATTATTATATTATGATTATTATTATTTATTATTATTTTATTATGTTAATAATATTATTATATGTTGATTATAGTTACGATTAATTTATTATTATATTATTATAATTATAATTATTTATAATTATTATTATGATTATGATTATATTTTTATTATTATATTATTATGATTATAATTATAGTTATATATGATTATGACTATAATTATTATTATCATGATTATGATTATGATTATTATATTATGATTACTTATTATTATTATATTATTATAATTATGATTATAATTATAATTTTTTATTATTATATTACTATATTATGATTATGTTTATATTTTTATTATATTACTATTATAATATTATTATTTATTATGATTATTTTATTATTTTATTATTATTATTATCTTACTATTATGATTATTATTTTACTATTATTATTATTATTATCATCATCATTATTAGTATCATAATTATTCATATTTTAACTATCATCATTATTCTGAATAACAACTGACAAACGATATTTTCACTCTTCCGAATAGTCAAAAATATCACTCTTCTACCACTCTTTCAATAAAACACTATCCTATCACTTTTTCAAAATTATTACTTTTTCAAAATTATTCTTTAATTTGCTCAAATGGACCAATAGAGATTGGTCCTTTTAACTTTTCCGAGCACTTATTTCTCGGTTACATAACTTTCTTATTCTGGGGACAGGCGCCCACAAATTTCTGTGTTGGAGGTGTCTGTTTGCTATCCATCTTCTTGCCGACATGAGAAGAAAATTGAGAGTTTACATTGGGCCATGGGCCATTGCCTATGAAGACTTAAAAGGCTTATTACTATGATCTTTCAAAGGATGATGATGTTAATATAGGCCTGAAACTTAATAGAAGAATATTTCTTCATCCATTGAATTCAGCACTGGTTTTAACTTTTAAGAGATTATAATTTATAGCACAGGATTTAAGCGGTATAATATAATGAACTTGTTCTTTTTACAAACTTTCAATCTGTATAACTTTATTGTCTATGTTACAGCAAGCCAGAATAATTAAGAACCCATTTAAAATGGGGGAAAAGAAGAAACAAAGAATGTGCAACACTTCGCACCGGCACACGGTCGGTTACGGTGATGCCGGATGGAGGTTGCCAACAATACTAATAAATTATTTCTATGGGAACTATGAATGTATCTATAACTATAAGAACAACATTCTATATTTTTTTTTTCTTTTATGTTTGTTGATCTATTTGATGACTTGGCAATTGAAATTAGCAAACAGAACCCTTCCGGCATGAAAGTGCACCAGCACCAGATGTGATTTGAGCAACCATGGAGGATGGTTTTGCCCCAAGGCTAGAAGCCCTTGCATAACTTGAGGAAGCCCCAGAGCCTGAAGGGGTGAAAAATGCACCATTTAGAAAAAGATCACCTTCGGACCTCCAGTTCCATCCCTTCCACACGCTCGTGTCTGAGTCAACCCTTTTTGTTACCTGTTCCATTTGGAAATCAGAATAAAAAACACTCTTCTTGTTATTTTGTTTCAATCCTTTAGTCAGTTATTCTGGTCATAATAGTGATAGAATCATAGAAACCACAATTTTTGCATTTTTACCTCTCCCATAGTCAAGTTTGATACTTATTCTTGTAAAACTGCCTCTATTCCAGATTTTTGTTGAATGTGTTTATATCATTGATTAAAAAACCACCAATTTTTACTGGCTGGTAATACATCAGTTTCTTCTACCAGTACATCCCATTTCAGCAAACTATTTTGGCAACCAACGTTTACCTCTTTAGCAAAAGGATTGTTGGGAGCGAGATATCTATTGCCTTGGCTGTTGATGGTGGGGTCCGCACTGCCGCCAATTGCATACATCTCCCAGTGTGTGTAATCATTATTTACCACATGAAAGTAGCCATGCCTGCACCTGTTTCAAGCAAAAATGTTAAATTTATTCAAACTACATTGTTGAGGTATTACACCTCTTAGTTCTTACAAGAACCTCCATAATTACCTTGGCATTCTCTGAATAAGCCCTTCTCCAAAATGGTTGAAAGCAATTGTTGCTTGCATGGACTTGTCCTTCACATATGAATCACTGTGTCCCAGTAGTATCACCTGCATTAAACAAAATTTTTAGGGACGCATAAAGATTCAGTATTGGTGGTATTGTTCCCAAAATCCCAATAACATGAAAGAAGCACAAAATTATAGTTATTTTACAAAACAACAGCTTGAGTCGGACAGCGCTGATTATCATTTGTTATTGCTACAGTACCAATGCAACCACTGAGATGAAAACCCAGTATATTTCTTGTTATTGATGTGACCAACTAATAGATGTACTTTCTTGTACACTTAATATGCAGCATGCAGCACATTACGTACCTGAATCAGCATGTATCCCAATCTTTGATGCCTTTTTATTTTGATTTTACTGCCTAATTTCTTTTAATATCCACCATATCCACAATCTTTGCAATTACATATATTGTTTTATGACTACAGAGAATTTATACAAACCTCATTGTGGCGAGTGAAGTAGTTGTTTGAGATTGTTATAGCAGTTGATCCCATGACAGCATCAACAAGTCCATCAGCACAGTTGGAGAAAGAGCAATGATCAACCCAGACATAGCTGGAGCCGAATATTGACACACCATCCCCATCAGCCATAGTACGCCAGCCATAGTGAGATGGCGAGCTGCGCACCATGGCATTCCCAGTCGGTATGCAGTCATGGATGTGGATGCCATGGATGATTATGTTAGTCACATACTGCACTGTGATGCATGCTCCTTTGGCAATGTGAACGTTGACCCCACGTCCATCCAGGGTCTTGAAGCTGTTCATAATAAGCTCCTGTTTGTAAGACATTTGGGGGAAAAGGATAATTAAGAAAGATAAAATGTACCAAACAAATTGCCATAACAGATATTTTAAACAAATTGCTGGAAAAGACAACTATTTGGAAAAAATAATAAAAGAGGCATCACTTGCCTGCTTGAGAGTGATGACCATATCATGAGCAAATGTGATCCAAAGTGGCTTATCTTGAATCACCGCATAACGGAGTGTGCCGAGTTTTGGGTTGACCGGATCATCATCACCAGAATCCGTGACCACATAGTAATCACCATCGCGGCCGCCGAGGGCATTACGTCCAAAGCCAATACCACAATCAGCTAGTCGCTTTCGGTTGCTCTCCCAGTTCGGGTCACAACGCCAGCAGTCATCAATTGGATTGCCTGTACCACATGAGGCCAGTGAATTGAGTTGCCTTCTTGTTATGCTATCATTTATGGACCTGTGAAACAGCATGGTTCTTGTTGTGAGTTTTTCTGTTTGACTTTTGCAATGGTTACTGCAGAATTCACTCAGTGGGGCATATTGTCGAATATGTTATGTGCACATTTTGGATTAAACATCGAACTAGAATTATTAAGAGTTATCTTGTTGCTGATGGATTTATAGACTGCTGATAACTGTTGAAACAGTAGCAAACCTTCGGCCTTTCTGTTTTTGTGTCCTGAACTTTTTAATTTGTTTCTTTAATCTCTCTAAGAAACAAACTTGCCTATCAAAAGTTCTATTATTTCCCCAAAAATCTGATAAGAATGGAGCTAAATCTCTAGATCTATTAATGACGTCAATTCAGTAACTTAATCAGGGATCTATGGATATATAGAATTATAGACTACGTAGCGAATGAGGTAAGCACAGAAAATGCGTCGCTAGTGTTTTTACTTTTTAGTATGATGAAATACACGACTCCATTGCTGTTTAATGATCCCTATATATGGCATCCTCTCGGAAACAAATGCAATAATTATTTGATATATTTTTAGTTTATAAATCGTTTCTGAAGTATGCAACGAAAGGAGTTAGACATTAAGCTTACCCAATCTGACGTGTCTAATTTTAAGAAGCAAAAGATCACTAGATTATCTTGTCCCCACATTATAACCAAACCCCTAAAGCTACTTCAAATTGGTCACCACCAAGAATATAATATTATTACTTTCGTATTATCGTAACCATAAGCAAGGTGGTGTAAGCAATTGCCTATTTGATATCACATCATTTTCCATAATATTGTAGAATAACTTGAAAAAAAAAAGAAAATTCTCGGAAAATTCTTTAACAGTAACTTTTGGTATCTTTCATCTTAAGAAATTTTTTATTCTTTAAAGAAAATAAAAAAATATTATATTTTTCATATAATTTTTGTTATTTCATATATTTCTACCAAATAACACCATATTGGTAGCAATGCAAACAGGATTCGAATGTCTTCATTTTTTTGTATCTCCATCATGCCTCCACTTTTAAATTACTAATAGTTCGAAATTAAAACTGAAATTATTAATTACTAATATATTAATGCCTCCATTTGAAGCCTCCTCTAACAATATTTATATATTAATTATAATCATTATCGATATGAAATAAACAAAAAAATTATTGTCATGCAAAATAATTTACAATGTTTAAGTTATATGATATAACCAATAATATTTATCAACATATATACATGCAAATAACAAAAGTACATGCATCGTCACTGCAACAACATCCAGATTCCACAACAAGTACATTATTTGTATTAATATGTAAATACTGAGGACTAGAAATATTTTAGTTTTGAAATTTTCTTTATTTTTTTTAGTTTCATTAGTTATCATACCGTTCTAAACTCAAGTCTCGACATACAAATGATTTTAATTAGCAACTCAAGTAATTCACCAGGATGGATGACTTCCAAGATGTCGAAGATAAAAAAAAAATAGATTTGATAATACTTGTGAGCAATTTTCTTTATCAAAAAAAAAACTGTGAGCATATATATATACAAGAATTTCCTTAATAATAATTTTCTTAAAATAAATAAGAGATTATTCTTCCAACATTAAATATTTATTAAAAAACTTCAGCTAAATTTCAAATGTACGACTTTCCAAAAAAAAGTCACTTTTACCACCAAATTAAAAGGTCAAAAATGTCAATCCACGGTGAACATATTAGCTTCAATTTAAGATTAAACCACATAAACTCCCTACTGAGTACTGACTGAATCAAAAGATTAAGAGCAAGACTGAACCTGTGAACCTCAGCCACCACTTTTTCTGGGTCAGCAACTGCTCCAACAACATTCATTGTTGATGGTTCCTTGTAATTTTTTGCATGCAACTCCCCCAGTCTCCTTCCCATCCTCGTACTACCACCCCTGCAAAAGTGCAAAATAAAACAACAAAAATTAAGTTTGGTTGGAACTTGGAAGAACTTAATGACATGTACAAATGCATTGTGTTTACACATAAAGGAACCCAAATTAAATGCCAGTATACATACATTATTGGCACTGATATCTCTCCACGACCAATCCATCCAATCCCCCCTCCAAAGAGAAAAAGGAGACCGAGAAAAAGCGATGATAACCACTTGATAGCCATTTTCGAAACTTCCATACTTCTCCCCTTCTCAGTTAATTATTTTTCTTTTCTTTTTCACAATTGAAAATTTGAAATATGCCTTTCTAGGATAGGAGGAGAGAAGGTTGCAATTATGGATCTTGTTGGGAGGGAAGAGTGGATTTATATAGGGAAGTAGGCTGGAGGCATACATCAGTTTATTATTATAATATTAGTTAATTTAATAATTTAAAATAAATTGAGATTTGGATCCAAGTGGCCTATACTTGCGGTGGTGGCGACATTAAGAATTAATTGGATAAAGTTTGTACTAACCTAATAGAAAGTAGGAAAAAAATGAATTAACAGAAATGAAAATTATTGGGTGCATGAGCTTGTCTGTTGTCATGTGGACCGTTTGACAAATCTTTGCAAGTTAATATTCATGTTGGATGACTTTGCAACATATTTTTATTGTTTATTAACCTACAAACCATACGATTGGCCCATTAATTATAACTAGCTAGAACCCAATAAAAATAATTGGGTGCATGCATGCCATGCTCACTTCACGTTTCAGCTACATGTAACATGCAAGTATACGTAGCATACAGCGGATCACACTTAGGATAATAGATGATAACTATAAAGAAAATTAGTTTTAAGTAGAGGTAGCAATCGTGCGGTTCGGCTCGGATAAGTTTGATCAAAAAAATTTATTAGCTTCGGATCTATTTGATCGAGTTGGTTTTCAGGTCATTTCGGGTCGGGTTTCGGGTTCTTATGAGCTTAGATCGTTTCGAGTCATTTGGGTCCGGTTCAGAGTTAGGATTTTGGGTCATCTAATATCGGGTAATCTCGAGTTTCGGGTTATTTCGGTCATGCTAGGCCAGGTCGGGTTACTTTTTATCATATTTTATTTCGGATCGATCAGATTTTAGATTAGATTGAATTTTGGATTGTTAGACTTAAAAAAATTAATTAATTTAATTAAAATACATAATAAAAATAATAAAATTAAAAAAATATGTATGAAATAAATATACAATATATAATTGTAGTTCAATTATATTTCAATCTTTTAAATGGGTCAGGTCGAGTCGGGTTTCGGGTTATCTGATTTCGGGTCATCTCGGGTTTGGGTCATTTGGGTTCGGGTCGGATCAGATTTCGAGTCGTCTAATTTTGGGTTGTCTCGGGATTCAAGTCGTTTGGGTTCGGGTCGGATTGGATTTCAGGTAGTCTGATCTTGGGTCATCTCGGGTTTCGAGTCGTCCGGATTAGGTAGAGGTGGCAGAACCCGACTCAACCTGATAACCCGTCCGGACCCGAACCCGACCCGACCTGATTTTTTAAAAATGTCAAACTGATCTGACCTGACCCGACCTGAACCCGACCTAACCTGACCCGATCCGAGATCAAATTACCAGCAATCTAATAAAATATCAAAGATCTTAAAAAATACAACATATAAATTGACCCGACCCGACCCGACCTGATTTCTTCCATAAAGTCAAACTGACCCGACCCGCCCAACCCGACCTGCCCGATTGCCACCTCTAGGGTTAGGATCGGGTCGGATCTCAGACACTTTAATCTCTGGTTCTGAGTTGTCTCGAGTAGGGTTCGGATCAGTTTGAGTTTTTTAAAAAATCGAGTCAGGTTAAATACGAATCCGGACGAATAGAACGAATTTTTCAAATCGAATCAAATTTCGCCATCTCTAATTGTATATAATGGTCACTCAAAAAACAAAACGTACAGAACTTATATAGAAATTATCTTAATTGCGTATACTTTTCTAATAAGGTTATCCAATTACTTAAAAGCATATAGTTCGTTCAATGTTGAAGAGTACATGATGCACACTTCGTCGTCTAAATGCACAATTAAAATTTCCCTAAAAAAACATTATAATTTTCCTTATATTATGAGAAATTTGTGATTAATTACAACACTAATTAACTTTTCTTTTCCGAATTTTCAGCATGAAATACTTTGTTTATCAAAAATCTAGTATTGTCCTTTAATCAGAGTTAAGGTCTATTTTAAAAAAAATGAAAAAAAAAAAAAGAGCTCTCCATAAGGTCATAACATCAATTAATCAAGGCTTCTAGCAAGTAGGCAAGCAGCGAGATAGGATCAGGGGTTGGGAACTAAGCCATCCCAAGCATATCATATTATCATTTGTCCGTTGATAACTAGACATTCCCACATAGAGTCCCATTTCGGAATTTCTGCATCAATTTGCCAATTTGACTGACACAGGAAAGGATGAGGAGCCGCAATTAATCCGAAAACGACATATAATTGGATCGATAGATTGAGAAATCTGCAAAATTTAAAAAGGAACCTAAACAACGGGCAGAAATCTGGTTGGTCGAATTTGAATGGGGCAAATTCCAAACTATAATTTCTCTAAACAAGTAAACTCATCAATGCAGCGCTTCTCTAGAATAGGCATTGTTTCCCATCACAGCAGATGTTTGTGTTGGTGGTGGTTGGCGCCAACACTCCATTGGTTTGGCTGATTAACCCTTCAATTAGGCGGGTGCTCTGCCTTCTTGCTGTTTGGTAATGGTAGCAAGATATAGAGAGAGTAGAAGAGGTAGATGTCTCTTTTTCTTCTTTTTCTTCTTTTTCTTTTCTTTTCTGGTTGCACAGACTGATTAATGGGATGAGACGAGAGAATTGGTTGGTATTAATTTACAAGGACATCGAGATGCTGACTCTGAAACAAAAAGTGCGTATCTGTAATTTAATTACGGTGTGATGAATTTTAAATGGATTGATGGAATTTATATGTAGTGTATTGTTTATTTTCTATGATCATTATCAATTCTAGCAGTTATTATATTGATACAAATATACAATACTGTACCATATTGATACAGTACTATAGTACCATTATGAATTCGCGTACTCAAAATTTTACGGGACTATTCTTGATTCAAAATACAAAACTAATGATTTATTTGAGTACGTGATCTATAAAAATGAAAAAATTAAGATGCGCATTTTAGTGCGATCTAAGTTTACAAAAATTATATTCAGTTACACCTAATATCATCTACGACTTATTACATTTTCATAGTCAAGACTTTATGGGAAATTCTTTTTTTTTTCTTTTAGAAAAAACTTTATGGAAAATTTAAAATAGGAGAAATTAAGGGGATAACATGATAGTATAATTTTAAATTTGATGACGCGACATCTATCACCCCCTTCCCTCACGTCCCTCTAAAGCATCCAAAACAGTTTTCTATTTTTTTCTCAAAGATCTAATATTCATATTCATTATATATTGATTTTGTATATTGTAAATATTAAGAAAAAACAATGATATTTAAAAAAAAACTACTTTTAACAAATAAGTAGATATTTGAGTTGAATACGTGCAATTTTAACATGGATAAGTACAACTTTTAGTTGACACATGCCTTCACAAAAGTAAAAAAAAAAAAAAAAACGTCCAATGCAAAACAAAGAGAAGGCGCATTAAAATTAGTCTAAAAAATATTTTATTGGCATTCAGCATACATATATAGAGAATACTAAATTCACATATATTCTTAATTGATTGTTTTATTTATATAAAATTCACGAATATTCAAATATGAGACAATTTTCTATGTACTCTTCTTCTATTGTTAATATTATTTTTTGATAAAAAAAAAAATATCAAGTATTTTGTATTTGTAAGTTAAGACCAGCGGTGTTATATATTGTTATTATTATGATGATGAAAAGAAAAGGGGAACCAAATACATCTTACATCTAATAATAGAGTTGTTTGAACTTTGTAGTTTACAAAGTTGAATTATTCTTTGGCAGTAGTTTGCTTGTACCTGTCTTCTTGGGAGTGCATTTATTATTTAGTTCATATATATTAGTTGAGATTTTGATAGTTGCAATTGCTAAGAGTACCTTGTAGGATTGGATTACAAGAATCAAAATAGTTCTATATTTAAATACTTCAACAATTACGGATTCTTAAAATGATTATGTCCAAATCATTAAAAATTTCAAATTATTGATATCTCGAGTGGTGCCTGGGTTAGATGTTACTCACCAGTCACCACCCAATTGTGCAAATAAATCCATAAATTCTCGACCATGCATGTCTCCGGGTCTCAGCCTCTGTAGGCACAATACCATGCACCTGTGACTCGGATTCGGAAATAATCTCATTTGTTGTTAAGGGATCTCTTTCTGTCTTTCATGATTGAAGTAGACAAGCAACGAGTATGATCTCTCTCTCTCTCTCTCTTTTTTTTCTTTTCTTTTCAATTTAAGGGAAAAATACACCCCAAAAGAGTGGTGTTCGTGCTGCTACTTGGGCCAAACGACGGGCTTAAATTAATCTCGCCTCTTTGGGCTCATGAGAAAACACCTATACAAGTGAATCAATTCAACAATAATTTTTCAAGAGCGCTGAAAGTGTTCATCTAAAAGGCAGTTATATATATATATTTATTTATTTATTTATTTATTTATTTATTTATTTATTTATTTATTTATTTATTTATTTATTAAATCGAACATAGATATATGTTAAACATAATAAATAATTATTAATTATAATTTGTTCACCTAAAAATAGTTACAACTTCAACATTTCATGTGCAGCATAAAAATTGAACAACTGACATATAAGATTATTAAACATAACATACATTTGTTAAAAAAAACACAAATTTATCAAACGGAATATAATTTAAATATATAAATTATTAACCATAAAAATTAACATATATGTTAAATTGAACTTATATTTGTTAAAAGATTAAATAGAACCTATATTTATTAAAAGATTGTTCAATTTTGCAGTTAATAATTATGTGCTCTTTTTAATAAATATATAATTATCGTTAATACATATGTCAACCGTTTAACTTTTACATTGCACGTTGGGTGAAAAAATTCTAACTAATTTTGAGGTGGATAAATTGCAGTTAATAATAATGTATTGTCTTTAATAATCTGTGGCTGCGTTAATACAAAACATTTCTCAGTCTCCAAGGACTATGTGTTTTATTTTCGTCATTGCAGTGATCTTTCCAAACATGGGATTTCTCCTTGAGATGTTAGACAATAATCATCAATCCGGGGATGATTGAGAGGATATTAATTGAAGAAAAATTTCAAAACTTTAGACTTTGGATGAAAATGAACCATGCACATGGGCGCGGCAGCATCAGCGCCGAAATGGTGTGCGCCCTCTCTACGTTATTGGTTTTTTATCACTATTTTTGATGGAAATATGATCAAGACAGGTTGCTAGATTAGGCAAAGGAGCGATAATCAAATTGACTAATATTTGTAGTTTTGACAACCCATGTGCTAGTGCTATACCATAAGTTTTCTTAGAGCCTTGGGTGGGCCCGGTAATTAATTGAATTTATCTACAAGTCATTATTATTGTTGTTATTATGTATTATTGTCATTATGTTCTACCATAAGATAATGGTGCAGTTGATTAAAATAATATATTTAATTCACACAAAAATAGTAATAAAAAATAAACGAACTGAAAAGTATAATAACAAGTAAATTAAATCATTTGAGTCATCAAATTTACACTAAGACCTCTAGAAGAGTGTATAGCACACATCACAATATAAAAAACAATACAATGTATGGAGTAAAGATACCGTTAGATTAAATTCACGGGGGCTTTCTGTGAGTTTAACTCAAAAAGTATATTAAATCATTTTCAAATTTTAATTTATCATACTCATTAAATCTTTATATGAAATCTTGTGGTACGTAAAAATTTGAAGTGTTTTGAGATTTTTAAGTCATGGTTTTTAATTTTTGAAAATCAACTCTAAAAATAATAATAAAATATTTAATGTTTGAATATTATTTTTAAAAATTAAAAACGGTGACTTAAAAAACTCAAAACATTTTAATTTTTTGCATCCCATAAGATTTTAATATAAAGAATTTAATGAGCATAATAAATTAAAATTTAAAAATAATTTGATATATTTTTTAAATTAAATTCATAAAAAATCTCAGTAAATTTAAGTTCAGAATATCTTCACTCCAATACATATCTAAAAAGAGAGAGATGACACTAAGAGCGTCTTTAATTTCTCGCTCAGATCTTATCAATCAAATCCTTGCAAAATGGAGTTCATCCTTTATACTTAGATCCTTTTCTAGGCAGTCAGGCGTCTAACGAAAAAATATCTTTTATACCCAGCCAGAAATAACCATGGAACGCTTGTCAAAATCATAAAGTCGAAGGAAATTGTGGTTTACACTGCGAAGTGTGGTATGCCATCAAAGTTACTAGAATGATTTCGCTGAAAATATTATTTTTCATATAATTGTGTCCCGCACTTTGCTGATTTACTGTCCGTAAAAATTCGTTAATTCTCCAATTGTGCTTTCTTCTTTGTCTCGAGCTCTATTTCTCTTTGTTTTGCTTTTGTTCCTGAAATCAAGTACAAAATACGAATTCAGCATAAAACATAAAAAAAATTCTTAAAAAAGAAACAAAAATGATATAGGTTTTAGATTAAACCCATAAAAGAGTGTATAATTGAGGCTCATCAATAATAATAATAGTAATTGAGCCTCATGCAAGTTGTTATTATTATTATTATTATTATGGTTGTTGTTGTTGTTAGTTAGTTAGTTAGTTTTTTAATCAAAATTTAGTTATTTAGTTAGTTAATTAGTTAGTTAAAAAATCTTAAATTGACAATTTCAGACAATTAATCTTGAATGAACTAAAAATTGTTAAAGTAAAATAAGATATATAAACTTGTTGAAAATTGAATATCATTTGCTATAGGATGGTCTACAATCTTTCGATTGATGAGTTCTCTACTTACGAAACAAAGGTAAAAAGTTCTAAAAATTGTTTCATTTCGGGACATTTTTATATGGAGATCGAGCTAAACATTTGAATTTCCAAAATTCAATTTTATGAAGATGATTTGCTAAAAAGTGTCATCTAGAAGTAGGGTTTAACTGACATCATAATTTGATAATTCAATTTGAATCGACAAGAACAAACTAACATAATTGTACTTATATTTAAGAGCTTGACTAATATGAAAAGTTTGCATTTTGATTTGAAGTGCACATGACTCATATTTTATTATAATAAGTCTAAAATTCAAATTTATTCTTGTCATTAAATTCTGCATATGAAAATATTGGGATACAAAAATTTGAGATATTTAGAGTTTTTTTAAATATTTATTTTATATTTTGAAAATCAACTCTAAAATGATAATAAAGTATTATATTTTTGTACATCATTTTTAAAAATTCAAAATAAATATTTAGAAAACTCTAAGCACCATAATTTTTTGTATCTCATAATATTATATATGAAGAATTTAGTAGCATGATAAATTTAAATTTCAAATATGATAAAATTTGACCGCGTGCACTTCAAACAAAAATACAAACATTTTCATATTAGTCGATCATTCTCTATATTTAAAGAATATATAACTTAATGGATCCGCATATGAATTTTGAAAGAAAAAAAACTCTCATTATTATTTTTTATTTGCATTTAAATTTTATAATATCCAAATATAAGGTCTATAAAAGATTCAGTGAGTGACTTTATTTAAATATTTGGAATTTGATTTGGATTGTTCAATATATGCATACATTCAAACTAATTAAAAACATAAATAATCATTATTAATTCAATCTGCATTACATTTATAATACAAATAGCTATTTTATCATTTTGCGCATTTATTTATTATCTTAGATATTATATTTAAAACATTTATAATAAATTTGAATCCAATCCAAAATTCATTATAATAACAATATAAGTTTATCCTAAATCTTTTATTCGATATAAAATTGCATATGAATTTATATTTAAGTTATATCAAATTTTGTAGAATCTTGTATTGAAAATTTATAAAAATTGAATAAATTAATATTTAAATTATATTAGAGTTACAATATGATTTGAATACGTTAACGTCAACCGCCTGGTCGGAAGCTTGTAATTTGGTGCGCTCGATTATTTTCGCGTGTTTCTAAGAAGAGTGTATATATTGCGCGCCGCTCATAGCACTGTTGAAGGTTGACAATATTTTGAGGGTCTGCGTGGCAAATTTTGTTGACAGAGGATTTTTGTGGCTGTGATGTGAATACTTGGTATAGAATAAAATATATATAGAAGGAACGCTCAGTCGCTCACTGTTATTAAACCTAGTAAATTTTAATTGACGCTCCTTGCACGATCATGTGTGACTGTGTGGCGTGTGGGGTTCTTGTATTTGCTCAAAACTTGCACGTTAGTCTCCAGAAGCAATCAAGCAGGCACAATCCGTACGAATAATATATTCCTGAAAGAAATCTATAATAATCTTAAATATAGGACAAAAATGAAAAATATAGCATATTCTTGAATATATATTGATTGTGTTTTAAATTTAATATTATTTAATTATCGTTTGATTATTTATCAAAGACGGTAAAGTTACAACTATTGCAAGTAGCATGAAACAAGAATTTTTGTTTTATGGATCATCAAATGATTTGTAAATTGCATGAAATATGAAAAATAACTAACTTTTAAGTTCAAGAATCTGTTTGCAGAAAGTTTTTTTCTATTTCTAACTTTATCAAATTTATTTGAAATCTTATTGTTAGAATTATCAAAATAACCATCGTCAAGTGATTATTTCCTTTATAATTCATGTATTCTATACTAGAAATAAAAGTCTAACAACTGTATTTTTTTAATTCAAAAAAGGTTTTGTCTTGAACTCCTTTATACCAATTTAGCTTGAAAAGAAAAGTTTACTATTTTTTTTAATATTAGTACGAATTTTTAGAGTTCAGATATGGACAACTTTGTATGTGAAATATAAATAATTCTAGAATTTATAAGATGTTGAAATATGCTACGCGACAAGAATATTTTGGCTATTTATTTTGTTTGTTTGAGGCCCGTATGCGTATGCATAAAGCACTCACATGCATGATACTTCTCAGATCTCCACACTCCTCCCCTCATACTCTCTCTAATTAAACTCAACTCATCCTTTAAGAAACCCAAACTTAGATTTCCATGCTAGAAGATTGTATTGCTACTAATCGTATCATTAATTGTTTCATTACAATTATGTACTTCCAAAATTTTCAAATAGGAAAATTGAAATTTCAAAGTTGTTTATCTAACAATAGAAAAGTACGATTATTTAAAAAAAAAACATAATTTAAAACAATTTCCAAATACAAAAGTGGCAATCTGTGATGCAGAGAGTGACATTGCGGGTTGGGGGGATCAAGAGTGATCTTATGCTTCAATATTGAAAAACAATTTAATTGAAGAGCGTAAATGATCTAGTAGCTCAAGTGGTAATTAATTAGAATTGACTCAAAGAAATCGTGAGTTCAAGCTTTTATAGACACTAGCAACAGTACCCGCTCTTACGTGCGGACTTTTATATTTATAATTTGAGGACATTTGGTTTAGTGTCTATTTTAATTGTGTTTTACCAGTTTGAATATTTTGAGTAATTGTGATTATACTGTGTTGATTCTGTCTTTCAATGAATATATTCTAGTAATGCACAAGCATTTGGAGGGTTTTAAATCATTATTGTAGCAACTGCATCAACTAAAACACACATAGTTGGGAACACAAAAACCCCATGTCAGCAGCCAGAACTAAAATAATTCCTCTAACCAAAAGAGACTCCTCCACACATAGAAAACTCTAAATCAAAGCAACCATATAGAGGTTTATCTCCTCTTCTTGATGTGCTGTTATAACATGTGGGATGTCCTGCAAACACAGTTGACACAATCAGATAAATCTTACCTTAACAAAAATATTAGAATATGTAATGAATTCTAGTTATAATTTCACAAAGAAGCTAGTCATAAAGTACTTAGATGTCAATGACACTATATCAGCTAGTCATAATGAATTAAGCAACTATTATAATTCTAAGTCTACAATAAATGTACCACAGTAGATCAACAAATGTAGTGGAAGGTGCAGATTGAATTCAACTGTATAATAAAGAAAAATATTAATAATGTCAACCAAAAAAAACTTTACATCAGAAGAATGTTGGATTTAATTACACATGCTTATTTCAATATATCCTTAACAACCATAAGAATGAAAAATAAAATAAAATGTTATTTTACCTTATCAACCTTTCAGAACCTCTTGGTACACCACATTTGATGTGTAAACTTCGTATTGACGGATTCCACCAACTGACTTCACCAAGACCTTTGTATTCACCCGAGAAGTCCCTCTCAATAGTGCCACATAAAGTTGCCCGTGCGAGAAGACCGGTTCAGGTAGGTACACGCCAACATGTGGTATTGTCTGACTTTGAGCTTTATTTATCGTCATCGCAAACTTAAGACAGATGGGGAACTACTTCCTCTTCTTCTTCACTGTTGAATAAAAACAGACTCTAAACATAATTAAAATAGTCTCAAATCAAAAACTTTTAAATATAAATTTTGTCACAAATAACCTTCTTAAGGACTTTGTAATCTTGGTTAAATAATATTTTAAACGAGATATTCTCAAAATGCCAAAAATACTCTTCAAAGATTTCAAATTACTATCATTGCGAATAAACTAATAAACTGGATATTTTAAAAAATGGCACTAAAATATTATTTCACATTCATATTTTATATGTTAAATAAAGATTAAGTTTAAAATTTCAAATCAAAATATTATATTTAAGACTTTCAAATTGACTGATTAGTACTGAAAGTTCTTTAATCCCTAGATTAACCCTTTAACAAAAATTAGCCTAAATCTGTGTTAAAACATATTCAAATTAAAAATTTCTGCATATAAAAGTTGCTCCTGACATGGTGTCTAATAAATTTGTTAAAAAAAATTAATGCCTCATTCACACGTTTTTTTACAAAAAATATCCCAAAATTCATGCCACCGAACTTGATTTATTATCTGCTAAAACAAATACCAGTAAGAAATTGTATATTTTCGTAAAAATGACAGTAAAATATTATTTCATATTCATATTTTATATGGTAAATAAAATTTAAGTTTAAAATTTCAAATCAAAATATTATGCTTAAGACCTTCAAATTGATTGATTAGTATTGACATTTCTTTAATACCCAGATTAACCCTTTCACAAAAATTAGCCTAAATCTGTGTTAAAACAAATTAAAATTAAAAACTCCTAAAAATCAAAGTTGCTCCTGGCATGGTTTCTAATAAATTTTTTAAAAATAATTAATGCGTCATTCACATGTTTTTTTACAAAAATATCCCAAAAACAGTGCCACTGAACTTGATTTATTATCTGCTAAAACGAATACCAGTATGAAATTATGTATTTTCGTAAAAATGACACTAAAATATTATTCCATATTCATATTTTATATGGTAAACAAAGCTTAAGTTTAAAATTTCAAATCAAAATATTATATTTAAGACTTTCAAATTGACTGATTAGTACTGAAAGTTCTTTAATCCCTAGATTAACCCTTTAACAAAAATTAGCCTAAATCTGTGTTAAAACAAATTCAAATTAAAAATTTCTGCATATCAAAGTTGCTCCTGACATGGTGTCTAATAAATTTGTTAAAAAAAATTAATGCCTCATTCACACGTTTTTTTACAAAAAATATCCCAAAATTCGTGCCACTGAACTTGATTTATTATCTGCTAAAACAAATACCAGTAAGAAATTGTATATTTTCGTAAAAATGACAGTAAAATATTATTGCATATTCATATTTTATATGGTAAATAAAATTTAAGTTTAAAATTTCAAATCAAAATATTATGCTTAAGACCTTCAAATTGATTGATTAGTATTGACATTTCTTTAATACCCAGATTAA
Organism: Schoenoplectus tabernaemontani; assembly: GCA_037127355.1. Taxonomy (NCBI): domain Eukaryota; kingdom Viridiplantae; phylum Streptophyta; class Magnoliopsida; order Poales; family Cyperaceae; genus Schoenoplectus; species Schoenoplectus tabernaemontani. The sequence continues at coordinate 5,487,648 of CM073747.1, forward strand.
CCCTTTCACAAAAATTAGCCTAAATCTGTGTTAAAACAAATTAAAATTAAAAACTCCTAAAAATCAAAGTTGCTCCTGGCATGGTTTCTAATAAATTTTTTAAAAATAATTAATGCGTCATTCACATGTTTTTTTACAAAAATATCCCAAAAATAGTGCCACTGAACTTGATTTATTATCTGCTAAAACGAATACCAGTATGAAATTATGTATTTTCGTAAAAATGACACTAAAATATTATTCCATATTCATATTTTATATGGTAAACAAAGCTTAAGTTTAAAATTTCAAATCAAAATATTATGTTTAAGACCATCAAATTGACTGATTAGTATTGATAGTTCGTTAATACCCAGATTAACCCTTTAACAAAAATTAGCTTAAATCTGTGTTAAAAAATTCAAATTAAAAACTTATAAAAATAAAAGTTTCTCCTCACATGGTTTCTAATAAATTTGTTAAAAAAAATTAATGTGTCATTCACAAGTTTGTTTACAAAAAAAATCCCAAAAATAGTGCCACTAAACTTGATTTATCCTCTGCTAAAACAAATACCAGTAAGAAATTATGTATTTTCGTAAAAATAACACTAAAATATTATTTCATATTCATATTTTATATGGTAAATAAAGCTTAAATTTAAAATTTCAAAGAAAAATATGATGTTTAAGGCCTCCAAATTGATCGATTAGTATTGATAGTTATTTAATCCCTTTAACTCGGCCTAAAACTCTATCAAAACAAATTCAAATTAGAAGTTCTTCAAAATGAAAGTTGCTCCTGACATTTTTTATAATAAAGTTGTTAAAAAACATTAATGTATCATTCACACATTTTTTACAAAAAAAAATCCCAAAAAAAAGCACCGAAACAACAACCAAGTAAAAAAAAACTGTATTTTCCAAAAAATGACAATAAAATATTATTTCATATTCATCTTTTATATGTCAAACAAAACTTAAGTTTAAAATTTGAGATATACAGTACAAAAGAAATATTAAATATTTCTTATTGGCTGTGTTTACTTAAAGTACAAACTTTATAGCAAATTAATACCTGGTTGTTTGTTATTTGGTAAGATAGCATCAGGGCATTGGGAGACACTGGTTTGTGATTGTAGATGCTCCTTCCTTGCATCTTTGTTTCTTAACAAACAATTTTTTTTCTCAATTTGTCTTAATGGCTTCTAAAAAAAAAAAATGGTTAAAACAACTGCTGTTGGCATAAGAAATAGCTAGCTATTCAAGATTTTTTTTTTTTTGAGAAATAGCATTTGATGTGGAGGGATCTCATGACAAATAATAGAGCAACATAATACAAAAACAGTGCCGAGTGGCTTGACATCAAAATACAAAATATGTTAGATTATAACTGTTATTAGTATGCAAGTACCAAGCTTCTATTTCAACAATAGGAGCAACATAATTTAGCACACATGCTATCTCATGCTTGACATTGACCTTTGTTTCCTAACAATACAATACAAACAGAATAATCTAGGTTATAAATGGAAAAGACTAACAATACTTTATTATTAGATTTTTTGCAATCGAGCCAATTTCATTGCACCAGGCTTCAAAATAGAAATTGACACACAACTTCTAACACCCAATCTTGCACATATTTTTGTATCAGCACTCTAATCATCATAATTTAATTTTAACCAAGTTAAATGTAAAACAAAGGGTTGCTATTTCCCAATTAATGGTCTCAGCATTAAAACCTTTTAGTAGCAACCAGTGTAATGAACATTAAAACCTTATCAAACTAAAAAACGAATACAAATCTTAGGTTATTACTGAGATCCAAGTATAATCATATATAATAAGACACATGATTAATAATTATGTGATGTGAAACACAGATTAAAGGACACTACTTGAGACTGACCTTTTCACTTAATTCTTTCTTGCTGGGAAGTGGGGCACTAAACGTTGAACTTGCTTCACTTCTGAAAACTGAATACTTTTGCAGCAAAAGCTAGAACAAATTACACTACTGGCAAGCCGGCAATAGTGTAAAATTAACATAAACAACGCTTACAAATTCTATAATTCCAAACTGCTTTAAGAGGAAAGATTTAGTTTTCTGTATTACCAAATTCACAGAACCCAAACGTATACGTTTACCAAAAACTTATAAGGTTGGAGCAGCAAACTCGGATTCGGCAAGAATCTCATTTTTTGGCTTCTTCCTTCATGAAAAAAATCCAACCTATGCAATTGGGTTTCGCTCTCTTATTTTGGATCAAATCTGACCCCTTAGAAGGCACCGGCCGAGAGGAAAAACTTTCCATATTATACCGCCTCACCTACTTGAATGGTAAAGCTTAGGAGAGGTGAGACAAATTCAAAGAGAAAGGAAAATAGAAGAAAAAATGGAGGAGCGAGAAGGTCAAAAAGATGATACTGGAAATAGGGGAATCTAAGTGAAGCCACGAAAGTCAAAAATAAAAAAAGGGATAGAGAGTACCAATCAAGCGATTTCAATTCGCATCGAATCACCGTGGATCATTGTGCCTTGAGCGGCGATGGAGAGCGGAGTGGAGAGAACCGGCTGAGACAGAGAAAGGGAGGGGGTGATGGGGCTTCCGCAGAGGGGTGAGAGTGGAATGGGAAGAGAGACTACGGCGAGATCCGACGGAGCGATGCCGTCGATTCGAACAGAGCAGAGGAGGGAGCGATGCCTTGTTTTGATTGAGAGAGTGAGCGGTTTTGAAGAGAGCACGATTCCAACGAAAAAGAGCGACGCACCGGAGAGGAGGAGAGAGTCTATCGTGATTCATCGATCGTCGTGGTTAGCGAGTTTTCTCAAAAATCGAGAGAGCGTCACAAAGCGAAAGGAGAGAGGTCTCGGAGGACATAGGTGACGAGAGAGCGGAGTGGAGAAAGAGGCGATGGGTGATGCGATTTAGAAGAGAGAGATAAGATCGAGGCGAATCCGGCAAAAAAAAATATGGATTAGGCGGAGAAGAAGAGAAAGGAGAGAGTTACGTTCGATTACATCTCATTCGTTGATTTCTTTATTTTTAATCTGAACGGTTTGCTGAAGGGTATTTATGGAATTTCACGTCTTAAAAATTCAAAACAAACTGAACAAAACAACTGGACTGTCCTGTCCTTAGATGCTTTTTAAGATAGTAAGATAAAATGAAATTTATGAGCTAAATTCTCATCTTTATCTTAAGAAAAAAAATAATTAAAGATCAATATTTTCACGAGATATACATCCAATTTGCAAACATTTTCCAATCCCCTTCACTGTAATTAGTCTTTATGAATAGCAAATTCGTTACAACAATGCCTTAATTTACAAGCAATTTAACTTGCAACTACGTTTATGAATTGACTTGCATTCGGGAAGATTAAAACATTAAGCACGCATCAACAACGTACATGAGGCCAGGACAGCTTAATTATGTCATGCTTCAATTAATGCAAGATAGAATTAACTGTAGTAAGGCACAGGTATATGGATTCTCAAAAATCAAATTTCCCTATCATAGCCAGGTATTTTAATCATAAAATTAAGCTACTCAATTGGTTGCTTTGTGGAATTGTCTCATCAGTAGAAGGCTCTTTTGGCACCAGCCTATAGATAACTGCATTTCTTTTTTTTTTCTTTTTTTTTTTTTTTTTTGTGATACTGCTGAATTCCATTGACGGCACTGCATATATCTTTTTATGGGTATTAATTATTTTTTTCAATGATTGGTTAAGTTTGATATTAGGTGGGTTTGAAATCGCAATTTAATTTGGAACTTGGCTTTTCTGTTTTTTTTTTCCTGGAATTGAACTTTACTAAAATTTTATTCATATAAGTTTTATGGAGAATTCTTATTTAGTCCTCAAATTTCTTCAAAAAAAAACTCAAATTGGTTCTTTAACTTTCATTTACATCAACTTGATCAATGAATTTGTAAAAACGGATTAAATTGATCTCTCGACTTCCTAAAAGAAACTAAACCAGCTGTTTTTGTCATCTTTTATTTTTGCGTGGATTCTTTCTTGCCACGTATGTTTTTTAGTTGCCGCCTAGAATGAATGCTTTTGTACGAAAAAAAAATATTCTTTATGGATTGGATTTGCTATGAAAAAATTATTCTTACGGATTGGGTTTGCTATAAATAACAACTTAGACATGATTTATACTAGTGCGATGAGTTCATAAGTTTAAATGGAAATTCAAAAAACTGCATGGCAAATAAAATAATTTACATAAGCAAGGAACATGGTACGAAAACTAGCTTAATTTCTTTAATCTTTAATAAGTTAAAAGGACTAATTAGTAAAAGATCAAAGAGAAGAGATCCGGTGCTTTAAGTTTTAGTGGTATTCGATGTCATCAACTTATTTTTTTAATTTATATTTTAAATTTTAAATTTATATAATTGATATTATTTATTTTTGTGATAGATGTATACTTATAACATTTCATAATTTTTGGAGGCCATTTTATACTAGATCAAATGATATCAAAATAAATAAACCTAATTAATTATGATTGCTTAATTTTTTGATTTTCTTTCTTTAAGGAAGTTCGAGGACTCCCAAAATCTTAATACAGTAAATGTCCAAAACATCCTTTTAGGGCCTATAAAAAATGATGTGCTTCCTTTGAATTACGAAATGTGTTCATAATTAATTGGTAGCCCGTTATCTTTTTGGTATGATACTGGTCTCTATATTTGAGCATGATAAATTGACAATTCAAGTGGGTGTGGATTATTTTCATCCAGAAAAAGAAAACACCCAAAAGAGATTACTAAACAATGAGTCCAAAACAGATAAAACATATACTCGACAATGCTCCAAATTCTGGCCCAAAGTAAGAAAACGAAAATGACCTAGAACACCCAAAGCAAAAGCTTCATGGCTTGAATAGGCTCAAAAGCTGGATAAAATTAAGCGATTTCTCTACTGATCAGCCATTAAGCAATAAGCATGCCACCCACATCTGATAGCCGTGGTACAGTCTTCCACAGTGATCAAATTCAAGCAAGGGCTAATTTGAAGATTCAATTTGCCGAGGTGTGAATATAACTAAGAATTTATAGGATAAATAATCAAACACAATAAATATTTGTACATTGGATATTAGTTGTAGATCAGCACTGGTTCTTCTTCCTAAGTACTATTTTCTGCGTTCGTCTTTTGTTTGGTCCCCTCGTTGTTTTGGCGGGTATTTTTGGGTTTTTGTATAGATGACTGTTTGTTTATTTTTCCGTTTCTTTATGCTTATCTTCGTTTTCTTTGTCTTATTATCTTTAAGTCGGCATTAGTCTAACCCTGAGAGAATTAGGATAGGTCATTTTTTTATATTACAAAAGTATAAATTAAAAACACAACTCTAATTTAATCATAGAAGGGAACTTTTATAAAACTAACAAGACTCTATTATCGTAATCAAATAATTTTAGTATGCATTCAACACCAAGACTTTAGATTAAAATCATTATGACGTATCACAATAGTACTTATGTAACTAGGTAGACAAATATTGTCCTTATACTTCAAAATTAGAGAGAATTTATGATAAATTAATTATAATGAAAGATACATATCTTATATATCCTTGTACTAAAAAAGTAGAAAGAATTTATAATGCATTATAATTACATAAAGTTGTCTAGCTGTTTAAGAAGTTAAAAACTTTTATTAAATTCATAATGGATTTCGGATTCAGGTCAAGCAATATAACAAATGCGTATTTATTACATAAACCGGGATTTTTTTTAAATATACAATAAAAGACATTGTAGCATTTAATAAGCCCATCTTTGGGTTACTAAAAAAATTATCATGAATTTTTACATATTCTTCTTTGAGTTAGTAACTGATGTGGCTATTTCTGAAATATACATTATTTGTATGACATCAAGCGAATATTTTTTTTAATTTCTTAAAGTTTTATATGAATTCAAATTTGAGTAGTTTCTAATACCAAAAAACTAGTATACAAATAAACCTCCCAATTTCTTCCAAACAAATGAAGCTTCCAAAGAATGAATAGAAAATGAAAATTCAATTAATGATTTTTTTTATTAGAAATACCGCAAATTTTACGTCAAATTCAACCTACAATTCCGGCCCATTGATTTTAGCCCATCACCCAGCCCAAAGTACGTCGCCTAATAAGTAATAATAACCCAACCTGGGCTTTGTCGCCGAACGCCACGCCCACAGGCCACAGGGTATACACTTGGCAGTCTTTAGATTCGTGTATTAGATCAGACCGCATCCGTACGATCGCCTCTCCTTCCCTTTAGATTCGTGTAGTACAAATCCTTTCACAAACCCGAGCGCTTCCTTCCACAGAGGAGATCGGAGGCGGAGATGTCGAGCTCTGGCGGAGCGATGCGGATGCTACCGCGACCCGTGACTTTCGTGACGGGAAATGCTAAGAAACTGGAGGAGGTCCGAGCCATCCTTGGACAATCCATCCCTTTCCAATCGCTCAAACTCGACCGTAAGATGAAATTGATTCTCTCTAGTATCATGATTTTGAGTTACAAGACGCCACGGGCACCGTTTGAATTCCGTGTACATTTTATTTTCTATTCGCTGATTTGCAGTGCCAGAATTGCAAGGCGAGCCAGAGGAAATATCTAAAGAGAAGGCGCGCCTCGCTGCTGTGCAGGTAATTTCATTCCACTTTCTGTATAATGATATAATTCTTGCAATTATGATGCTGTTAGTTGAAGGAGCTGCACTTCAACTATTTGAAACCACGCAAAATTAGGTATATACCCTTAATACATCCAATTTAGATATTTATCCCTTTAAATATAAATTTGAAAAATGGATATTTATCTTTAAAAATGTCAAAACTTTGGATATTTACCTATAATTAGTATTATCCTCATAAAAATCAAATTAATAATTAATTAAAATTATAATAGGATAAAAATACCCCTCTATTGATTCAAGGTATTTTTATTTATATGTACATCTTTTGCTAATTTTATTACTTCAGTGATGCACAAAATCAAAATTATTAAACAGTTTTTATCGCTATCAATATCAATTTAATTGGTAGACACTAGTTACGGTCAGTCTGGTTCGTATCAGTTTTGGATTGTATCAGTTCTGATTCATAGAAATTTGTTACTTTATTTGAGATTACATTTATGTACAATTGGAGCTCAAGGAGAGAGAGCAAAGGTAAGTAACAATATAATAGCAACACAATAAGTATAGTAAAATGAAATAATCAATGCACCGTTGTTGGTATTGTTGCGCTGCAAGCTGTATGGACGTTGGAAAAATATGGAAGGGTATATTTTTGTCCTGTTATAATTTGAATTTATTGTTAATTTGATTTTTATGAGGATAATATTGGTTATGGGTAAATATCCACAGTTTTGACATTTTCAAGGATAAATACTCAATTTTCAAATTTGAAAGGGAAAATAACCAAATTGTGATGTGTTGAGTGGTATATATACCCAAAATGTTTATGCTTGATCATGAAAATATTTTCATTTGTTTTAGGTCAATGGTCCTGTTTTGGTGGAAGACACTTGCTTATGCTTCAATGCCCTCAATGGTCTCCCAGGTCTTTGCTTTTCAAAATTATTTATATTATGGTTTCTCAAGAGCTGGTTTTGGATAGAAGTGCTTGGAAGATGCGATTCATATATTAGAATCATGATCTAACAATTAGGATCTAGCAGTTGTGTTATAGGATTTAGGTCTTAGATTCTTAGTTGTAGTTTCTAGGACTTAGGGTTCAGGCTTAGGGCTTATAATGTAGAATTTATGATTTAAGATTTAGGAATTCAATTTATAGTGTATGTCTACTTTGAATATTCCTATTAGAATTATTGTTACTGTTATTGCTATTTGACTATTATCATTATTATTACTACTATTGTTATTATTCTTTCTAACTTTAGACTGGGTTTCATTTCTAGTCTATTCCAATTTATTTGAGTTTAAAGACTTTGTTATTGTTGTTGTTGTTGGGTTTCTCAAGAGTTGTTGTACTTTGGTCAAACCATACAGGTGCCTTCCAGCAACACTCTGGCTCGTGTTTAAATAGTTGATGAAAATTTTCTGACTAAAATTAAAAATTTTAAATTTCTGTTTTTCCAAAATCTTAGCACCATGTACTCTTCCCAGCTTTGGTCCTATACTTCGTCGGAAACTGATGCTTTGTTGTTGCTGAATTGCAGGGCCATACATGTAAGTTGTTCTCTCTTTCATCTCTGTTTTAAACAAAAAAAAATTAATGATTTCTATGTTTATACAACTGATATGCCCTGGGACTAATGGATAATCAGAAAGTGGTTTCTTCAGAAGACTGGGCATGAAGGTACAGAAGAATGATCTTTTTTGTTCTTGTATTTTTTTCCCTACTTTTCTTTCCTTTGATGCAACTTTGTTCAGTAATTTTTTTATCTTTGTAACTTCAGATTTATTTTATTTAAATTTGTGTTCAGGCTTGAATAATCTGTTGAAGGCTTATGAAGACAAGTCAGCTTATGCGATGTGCATATTTTCTCTCGCTCTTGGACCAGAAGACGAGCCCATAACATTTGTGGGTAAAACACCGGTATGATAATGTTTTCCTGTATAGTATTCTGCATATAGCATGTGTTATATTGTTTCTGGTGTAAGTTTACTACTCACTAAATTCTCAGGAAAATTATATATGATGCCCCACAAATATGTAAATTTTTTTTTTCAGTTGTAATATGGTGAATATTCTTCAAGACCTGAAACCTTTAAAACATCATAATCACCATGATAACTTTGAAGTTATGATACTGATTGGTTCCTATAAAGCCATCATTTTTTTTCTTAATCTCATTTTGAACTTCCTTTCATTGTATTTCAGGGGAAGATAGTTCCTGCAAGGGGACCTAAAGATTTTGGATGGGACCCAATTTTTCAGCCAGAAGGATATGAGCAAACGTTAGTATCTAACCCTCACTTGATTTATTTTTTGAATTGCTCTTGGCCAGATTATGTTGTAAATGGTTTGTTTTATCATCGTATTCTTCTTAATGTGGTCTGTGAAGAATCTTAATTTCTATTGGTGTTCATCAACAAAGCAGATCTTTGGTTATGTCCAGTATTATGGTTTGATTTTTCGGCTTACAAACCAGAGTATTGATTGATGTGTTGAATATGCTATCATATAGACATTTATGTGTGAGCATTGGCAGAAAATGCAAGATGGATTGCATTTTTCATATTCTTAAGATATGTTAGCCTTGAATAATGTAATTTTATCACTACATACCTCAAGACTGCATCAGTTCTCAAGTCAGACCACATTTGAGAGTTCCTTTAATTATATGATTTCTTGTTGTGTTGCTTGTTACTTATGCAGATATGCTGAAATGCCAAAGGAAGAGAAGAACAAAATATCACACCGCTCTAGAGCTCTTTCATTGGTCAAAGCACACTTCACATCTGCTGGTTACATATTTCAGATGGACCAATCATCATAACTGTTTTCATGAGCTTTCCCAAGTTAAACTTTGTAACAACATTGTTTTAGTTTGGAGGTCTACATTAAGCTTTGACATCATTATGATGCGGGGAGACTTGTACTGTTAGTTGTGCAGTGATGTTAGGCTACTTGCATATTTTGGCGTTTAAGAGCAAGGTTTTTATAGCAGACAGCACTAAAAGGGCCTTAGATAAGCTTTTAACAGAAGCACCCGCTTCAACTTTTCTGTTCTTTTAAATAAACAAGCTTTCCTTCGCTTGTTAGACAATGCAAGGAATGCCATTTGCTCCAAGCATACTTTGGCACCTACATCACGGGATGCATTTCCTATAACAACCATTCTAAACTAGCCTATCTTCTTTCCTCTTTTTTTTTTCTTTTAAATAATAATTTAAATATCTTCAATGTGAGTTTCACAATGGATGACAGCAACACAGCAGAGTTAAGAGAAAAATCAAAGGCAAAAATTGAATTGAGCACAATTGTAGGGATCCACCTACACTCGCGAAAACCATTCCGAACATTCCTATTCCTTCACCGTTGTTACCACCACTGCTCCCGCCAGTACCAATGCTATTGGTTCCAGCATAGTTTGCACCAGAATAGCTGGCTCCATCACCATTCCTGTTATGACAAATGTTGTTGCCCCGTATGATGTTATTATCTTAATAAATTGCTTATAGTTTCAAGCAGAATAATGATATTATATTCAAAATGCGGTTTATTGGTTGCATGTTGTAGAATAAACAAATACTAATGTGGAAATGAACCAAAAGTGAGAAACAAATCAACACGGGTACAGTAGAACAGATAATGTTTTCATTGAGCAAATCGGAATCGCACGCCCAAATTGAAGATGAGCAGTGGCAAAGTGCAAACCCAAAGATGTCAACTATAGAAAAGGGGCCAATAATAGAAGAGAAGGGATCGGTTGACAATGGGTTATTTTGACAACTTTGATAATGGACCTTTAAATAAATACAAAAAAAAAAAAAAAAATTATAAATATATTCTTCTATTTTTAGATTGATGATCATTCAAATTTCATGTAATTTCATTATCGTTTGATGGTCCATCAAAGACCATTAAATTTTCATACAATTTGCAATAGTTCTAATTTAATAGTCTTTGATAGACTATCAAACGATAATGAAATTGTATGAAATTTAAATGACCATCAATCTAAAATTAGAATAATACATCTATACACTTTTTTTCCATTTTTAAATTTTTTTTATATTTATTTAGAGGTTCATTGTCAAAATTATCAAAATAACCCATTTTTAATGGATCCCCACTCATAATAGAATGGAACCCGATTCTAAAGAAAAGGTAGTACATGCACAAAATATTAATTTGAGATTAAAACAACGAAGCAATTGTTAGATTGCATGAGATCTAGTTAAACAACAGGAGAAAAAGAAATGAAGACAAATACGTTGAGGTGGTTAGGTGGTGCGTCCTCATTGGTTCCCTGGGTCCAAATCTTGGACCACGTGGGAGGTGGGACCCACACTGCCTCCTGTGTCCTACCCGTTTTAGCACTTGACTCTCCGTTTCCGCACAAAATGGAGACCCTAAGGAAATTCTCCACCGCTACGCTAACTTTATCGTCAATTCAAATAATCAATTGCGCAACTCCGATAGAATTCAGATCCGATACAACCACAGAACAAAATTTCCGCTCAAATTCAATGCATCTTTGATCTTTCTATGTAGAGATGTGATCCAATTTGACAATTTCATTCGAGGTATCAATCAGGATGAAATCGGCGCCTTTTTTGTCCAAGAACCACAGAACTACAGGACTCACATTTAAGAATTTGTTTTTTCAAGCCATTTTTAAGCGACTTGTTTCGAAAATAGGGACAAAAGTATTGGACCATTGTTTTCTTTCTCTCTCGGTTTCCATGTTCCAACGGCTATATCTCGTACCCCATCACTATCAGTCCATCACGCTCAGTCTGGATATAATTATCAGCGCAAAATGGACGCCCAACATGCTTTACTTTTAGTTTCTTCTTCTCTCTTTTTTTCTTTTTTCTTTTGGTATTTATTTTCTTCTAGTTATTGATATCGGACCCCCGTTTTGTCTCTACTTGATCGAACTTTTCTATTCGTCAGCATGTTGATGTTTGTTATTAAAGAAATGATATTTTTATTTACATGCTAGGATAGGAATAGGGTCCCTAAAAGATGTTCTTCTCGGATGGAGCCTGACCTCTGAGATATTTCGATTGTGGCAACTCGTGAAACTAAACCGATAGTCATCTTTTAAGTAGGATACTCAGACAGAAAGTGGGTTAGCCTTACTGCATTGTGTGATAGCAAGGACTATACTTTCCTTCGATGAAAATTAAAAAAATATACAAATCAACCGTAGCTAACAAGGATCGCTACACCACCGGGGCCACAGAGCATCCGGAAAATCAATTTGACCTTAGTTAAACAGGCCCACAAAGATTCCCAAGTGGGGTGGTATCACATGGAAACGAGTAGTGTGGGCCCAGGTGAAACTCTTGAGTGAGGATAGCTTGATTTGGTGAGGCAATGGTCAAGGACAGATTTTTCCTTGAGATATTTTTGTTCTAAGAAAAGAAGCTTCTTTTTAGTTGAGAGTTAAGATCTTGACATATGTTTTGACACTAGAAGGAACAATCAATAAACCAATCCAATACAATATATGATACTTATTCACATTTAATTATTATAGATAATTATATCATACAGTTATGAGTATCATAATATTTCTTTTTTGCAGTAAATTGTATTAGAATTTTAGGGTGATAATTCCTCATTGAATTAACCCGCTAACATAATAACCGGTAATAGATGATATTATAATATTAGCACGGATACCATTTAACCTGCAAGCCTAAAACTACAGGAGATCCAGACTAAAGCATATAAAGCAAGCTGATGTAAATTGCAAAATTATTTAGCTACGTATAGCACATAGCATGAGTCAGTAGGTTGGTTGTCATCGTTTATTTAGATTGATTGGAAATCGTCTGATATGTATGATGGTTTGCACTATGGATGTGATGTCCTACCGGTTTTCACAAGAGGTTTAGCATATTAGTTCAATGAATTTTGCTGACAGGTCATGAGGTCCATTGGTCCATCGTTTATCGTTATGGTTTTCTAATTTTGTTTCATTTTTGCTTTCAAAATATATGCATATCATCGGTATTATTTTATTCGAAAAATGTTATACTGCTGTGATGCTAATTCGATATTTACACAAATATAACATTAATAAAATGAGTGGGCATCCATTGAAAATGGGTTATTTTGACAACCTTGACAATAGGCCTCTAAATGAATATAAATATATAAATATATATATATATATATATATATATATATATATATGTATTTTTCTAGCTTTAGATTCATGGTCATTCAAATTTCATTCAATTTCATTATCGTTTGATAGTCCATCAAAAACCGTTAAATTGGAACCGTTGCAAATTGCATAAAAATTTGATGGTCTTTGATGGACTATCAAACGATAATGATATTACATGAAATTTGAATGACCATCAATCGAAAGATAGAAGAACACATTTATTAAAAAAAATCCATTTTTAAGATTTTTTTATTTATTTAGAAGTCCATTGTTAAGGTTGTCAAAATAATTCATTGTCAACCGATCCCTTCTCTAATAAAATAACAATAGCTTTTTTTTTCAGAAAGAGGAATGTATAAGCTAGAACACTATATCAGTATAATAATATAATACATTAAGGAATGAGAAGTGGAGAATAGATGTCGTAATATTTTGGCAAGTTTCACGAAAACCTTGTTAATATTTTCACTTTTGTATTGCGGTGATATTGAACCAAATTTACTATTCAAAATGTTTAGGTGAAATTTAATATCCGTGGCATAATTCTTAACTCTTTTATTTTTTTTTCTTTTGATGTAGGAGTTTAATTTTTATCTCTAATTCCTGAGTAATGTAAGGATTATCAAAATTCGGAGCAACACAGCGCCACAGAGGACAGTCTGACAAAAGGATGAGTTTAGGGATCATTTATCCACGAATTGATACATGTCCCGAGCAATCAGATCTCCTCCTCCAAGAAATTTACTGTTGACTGACTAGACAAAGTGGAAAACCATTTTTTTCATTGACTAGGAAGGAACGAGCGAGGGGTTGATTTTTTTTCTGGGCCCCTCTATTAATCAATCATTCATGTTTCCTGCCTGCTTCTGTTTTCAAATTTTAAACATCCTATGTATGAAATAAAATAAATTGGGAAAAAAATCAAACTTTGATGAGAAAGATTAAGATTATAACTAGTGTGCTACGGTTATCCTCAAAAGTTAAGTTGTGGACAGCACTACGTTATGTCAAGCTATTACCGTTATAGTGATAATAGAGACCGCAATAGCACATAACATATAATAATAAAATAATATGTTATTCAATATAATTTATTATTTTTATTTAAATTAATTTTGTATAACTTGAGAGTCTCAAACTTATATTGTTATAGTATTATGGTCATAATGAAGAAAATTATATGTTTTATAGTTAATTAGAATATTTTGAATAGAAAAATTATTTAGTTTTTATAGTACCGGTAATATTTTGAATAGCACCTTCAAATTTGTACAGATTAATTATAAATTTATAATTTTCTAATTAATTTATTATTATTTAGTTACTAAACTCAAATTTATATAAAAATTAATAGAAATATAAATTATAATTTTTAAATTAGAGAAAATATGATATATAATAATTTTCACTATAACACACTATAACATCATAATTTTTTTTATAAAACCATCGATAGCGATAATTGTCACTTAGAACATCGAAAAAGACGGACTTCATTTATGTGTCACGCTTATATCTATTTGGCATGTGTATAAGTTATATTATAATTTATAAGAATGCAGTAGATTTATTTAGGTATATGTCTCCACACAACTCTAAATTTTTCACTTGTGATTAGTTGGCATTTGAACTTTTAATTTTGACAAACACCCTCTGAACTATCAAATCGTAACAAATTGCTCTCCAACAGTTAATTAACTTATAATAATTCCTTTTTATTTGTAACATGACAAAAATAAACTTATATGCCTATACCATTATAAATTGAATATTTATATTTTATATACTTTTAATTTATAAAAAAAATTAAATAATTAGAGAAATCTAATTAAATATTAATAATATATATTTGCTATGTTATTTTTAGTCATATTTTACATAACTTATTTCTTATTATCATAAAATAATTATATAAATAATTTAAATTAATAAAATATTTGTTGTATGTAAATATGAAAATTTTAAAACACCATGTGGTTAGTAATTAGTTTTTATTAATTTAAAAATAAATTTTGAAAATAAAAATAAATTTTCATTATGAATTTTTATTATTTATTGAAATGCATATACAAAGTAGATTATAAAAATAAAAATAAAAAAATGAGATTAAAATTTATTATGTATTTTTGTAAGTGAATGTTATTTAATTGGCTCTTTGTATTTTTGTAAATAAAAAATTATATGAAATATGTAAGGTTATTTTTATCATTTTATAATTAATTAACTATCGGAAGATAATTTATTATATATTTGAGAGTTCAATGTTAGTATAATAATTAAAAGTTCATAAGTCAATTTATCACAAGTGAAAATTGTGAAAATTTTAAAAGTGTGTGAGGGGAGGTGGGGGAGTGCATTTCCTCTACGGTAACACCGTAGAGTAACTGTCCGAATTTATCATGGGCCGTAGAATTTGGACCGCGGGCGGGACAAAAACAACGGTGATGGTTGGATTCACGGGCCCACATCAAAAGCGGGCACTTCACGCGTGAAGTAACGCAGACGATGTGAATTCGGTGGGGGAGAGGGGGGATTGGAACCAAATCTGCTGTTGCGCGGTGATGCGGCAGATGTGGTCCGTTCGATCACTTCGAGATTCGTGCTAACTCGAATCTTAAAATATTAACTCGAATCTCAAGTGATCGAACGGACCACATTAACGCGACGATGCCGCGTGGATCCGGGGAGGGGGATTACCCTTTTATTTAATACTCTTGGTCCCACGATTGCCACTGGCCGAACGCCGCAGAAAACATACAGTACCCTTTAGCCGAGCACGAATCATGTCATAGTAGACGGTGCCGTAACATAGAAACCTGTGCAACATATCCTCTCCGTTTTCTAAAGAACTGAAAAGTTCCTTTCCAGTTTGCGCCACGGTCAGATACTCATTAACTGGAGGGTAAAAAGGTACGTCGATTCCTCCTCCTTTTCTTCCTTTCTTTTTTTTTCCGTAAGCAACGAAGCATGTCAGGCTCCGCTGTAGCCCGTACTCGAAAAAATCGTAAATGAGAAACTTACATCTACACCCTCATGAAATCTAACATTTAATAGACTAACAAAGCCAACACTACTTTTCTTTTTCACCTCCTCATCCGAACAGAGAGAGACGCATATCGGCATATGACAGATCGAAAAGAACAGAGTTTAGGGATAAGAAACAAAAACCACCAATGGAACGATTAAAAATGCAGGGAATGTTCCGCCCATTGGGAATATTAATATTATAAAAAACGAATTTATCTGAGAATTATCTTGTAATTTGATGTTTTCATGGAGGGCACGAGTGCAAGATGGGAACAGAAAGGTACGTGCAAAGGCGGAGATTCAAAGAACCGGAATTTTAGAACTTTTATCAGGTGCAGCGGGACCTATTAGGCAGTAGTCGCCAGATATTAATACCAAAAAAAAACAAAATAAAGAAATTGAGGATTGTAGTGAATGGAATTATGGAAAGGAGCTTAGGAGGTACTTTTACACTGTTGTTTACCTTTTCTTTCTATTACCACCATATTCATTTCTTAGTGTTTGAACATCTTTCATGGATTGTTTGGTAATTCAATATAAATGGATCTTGAAAACAAAAATAATGTGTGTATGATTAGTAGAATGAGTACCTGGGATCACCAAATACACCGGCATTTCCAGTGAGCTGGTCGATCATGGCAGCTGACTTCGGATCTGTGCTTGATGCCTTTGCGTACTTGGCTTCCAAACCCTCACCAGATGGCACGAAGAAGGCACCATTCACCATCATGTCTCCCTCTGTTCTCCAGTTCCACCCGCCCCAGGTGCCTTCTGCAGTGTCCACTCTCTTTGTCACCTGAATTCCAAAAGAAATTAAATATCAATGATGATGATGATGATGATGATGATGATGACACTAGTACTAATTTGCCATCAGGAGCTGTAGTAACCGGAGGATTTGGAATTTAGACTTGAAAGGCCTTTTAATTATAAAAGGTTGAAATGAGCTATTGACTACAACTGCATATAAAGTCAGGTTTTGGCATACAACAACTGGTATCTGGTGTATACTAAATTAAAATTTCTTTTTGGAATTATTAGAGAAATAAATACAACACAACAGAGGAAATAGAAAGATGCACGTACCTCCTTAGCGTTAGGATCAGTTGGGGCAATGTATCTATTTCCTTGGCTATTAATCGTGGGGCTTGCGCTCCCCCCAATTGCATACATCTGCCACTCTGTGTAGTCATTGTTCACTATGTGAAAATACCCAAGCCGACAGCGCGGCATTCGTTGCACCAGTCCCTCCCCAAAATGGTTGAATGCAATTGTAGCTTGCATCCCTGAATCCGGTGAGTAATCATCACTATGCCCAAGCAACATCACCTCGTTATGGTGTGAGAAGTAATTATTCGAGATGGTTATGGCCGTGGAACCCATAATCGCATCAATAAGGCCATCAGTACAGTGGGACAGTGAACAATGGTCGATCCATACATCACGTGCGCTATAGAGTGAAATGCCATCACCATCAGATTTTGTTCTCCAGCCATAGTGAGTTGGTGAAGAGCGAACATTTGCATTGCCAGTCGGTACACAGTGGTGTACATGGATGTTGTGGATGATGATGTTGGATACATACTGTAGAGTGATGCATGCTCCACCGGCAATGTGCACATTGGCACCACGGCCATCAATAGTCTTGAAGCTGTTCACTAGGAGCTCTTCATTGAGGTGGATGGTCATGTCAGAGGCAAAAACAATCCAAAGTGGGCCCTCCTGTTAATAATGACAAAAGATTGTTAAGGAACAACTAGGTTAATATATATAATCCCAACTTGGTAAATGACATCTTCCATACCATATCCCTGCACGAGGTTTCATATATTATTACTTCTAAGAGGATGGAACACTTGATAATTACTTATTGACTTCTAATTCATTAAAGCCATGTTTGTAGAAAAGATCAATTGTTCAGTAATTG
Organism: Schoenoplectus tabernaemontani; assembly: GCA_037127355.1. Lineage (NCBI taxonomy): Eukaryota > Viridiplantae > Streptophyta > Magnoliopsida > Poales > Cyperaceae > Schoenoplectus > Schoenoplectus tabernaemontani. Next base: position 5,505,416 of record CM073747.1, read on the forward strand.
CTTTTAAAACCTGAATGACAGCATGGCGAAGTGTTCCCTGCACAGGATTAACAGCATCACGGTCTGACGAGTCGGTCACAACATAGAGCGGGCCTCCCTTCCCACCTAGTGCATTACGGCCGAAGCCAATGCCACATTCTGCAAGCCTCTGTCGATCCGCACTCCAATCAGTCCCAGCGCACCTCCAACAGTCATCAATTGGGTTGCCAGTTGAACAGGAGGAGGAGGAGGAGGAGGAGGAGGAGAGGGCTCGGCGGTGTGACAAAGCCACCTGCCTGAAAGATTATCTATTAGCCTTTTGCACTGTACTGGAATATAAATAATCTCAATCTATAATGGCTTGGTGGACTAACTGCCTGTCTAGTACTCAGTACTTGGTACTCGCAATGTAACAATGTAACAATGTAACCAGCCTGGGGAATTTTTTTGTACTTCCATGAAGTACATACAGAGATGATTTTTTTTTCAAAAACATAAATAATGCACTTGATTAGTAACAAAATGGGAAAAAATATATTTGGTATACACAACCAGGAAAATAACCACTGGCAAAATGACCGGTGTTAAAAGTACCACAATACAATTAAATCCGAGACTACTTGCAAGTTGCAATGAGCGCTAGGCAACACGGAACGGCAAAGGTGTTCAATGCTCTATTTTTTGGGTTGTGTTAGACACCAGGACGATGCCATAACTTCATGTAGGTCCCCTGGTACCAAATCCCAGTGCATTGCGGTGGTGGTGGGTGACAAGAGTGTGTGCGATGGAAAAGGGAAGGAGGAGCGTGTACCTCTGAAGATCTCGAACAACTGATTCGGGGTCAGGGTCGGGGTGCGGTGGAAAGGGAAGAGAGGAGTTGGGGAAAGGCAATGGAAAGGAACAGGGGAGGAAAGTGAGTAAGGAGAGGAGAATGTAGGTTGGAAGGATATGTATCTTCTCCATTCTGTGGGTGCTGAGGCAGGGAGAAGGTTTGATTTGGGGAGAGCAAACTGGAAATAGAGCTTGGAGTGAGGTAATAATTATTAGGGGGGGTAGTACACAAGAGGGGGGTTTTATAATAATGGAATGTGGTGGAGATGAGAGGTTTGTTTAAACTTTTACGAGGTAGTGAGTGAGAATGGGGGTAGAAGACGAGAGAGAGAGAGAGAGAGAGGGATGGTCCGGCGAAAGTGTTTCTCTCCCTCTCTGTCTCTGGGGTAGAGAGAGAGAGAGAGAGAGAGAGAGAGAGGAGAGATGGTGGGGATTGGAGAAGGATCACCTCCGAAGACAAATTTCCATCAATTCCTTGCTTGTTAAATGATCCATTGGGTTTGTTTGTGCTAGGAGGGAAAATATAAAAAACAAAAAACAAAATATTTTGGGGAAATTAAAGTATATTTTGCTCCACTTGCTGGAGCAGCGGAGCGGCGCTAATGGCTTTGTTTTGATTAGGCCAAAAAGGCTGGTATCGGGTCGGGTACATAAGAGACGCAAAAAATTGAGATAATAGTTATCTAAGTTATTTAAACTAAAATAGTTATAAAGGATTTTAGATTTGAATCTTAAACTTTCCAATAAATGAAAAAGAAGTGATTCTTCTATTAATTAAAATTTTAGAAGTTATTAAATTTGAGTAAATCACAACTAAGTGTGTCAATGGGTGAGTCATGTTGGGTTATAATTATTTTTATTAGTTTTTTTACCTGACTTAAATCTGACCATTCGAAATTGAACCAACGTTTCTTTGATCCAACCCAACCTAAACAGATTATGAATTAATCCGACCCAAATAAAATAATTAATTATTTATTCAATATTTTTATATATTCTTAAGCAATCTTATATTAATTAATATATAATTAATCATAATTAGTGTATAAATAAGCTTTAATTAATGTTAAATCATAAGATAAATTTTAAAAATATATAATTAAATAGGTCGGACCGATCCGTACCCGATCCAATCCGTGATGGGTCAAAAAATCTTGACACATACTTATTTATTCTCAGATCATTTCAAGTCGAATCAAATCGATTTAACTTGATCGGATCAAGTTTTGGCACCCGATATCAATTTAATCTCTATATCTCCAATACAAATTTTTGATAATTTTGATCAAGTAGTCATGAAATAAATACTATGTATATCCTTTTCAGAGAATAATTTCAAATATAAAAATTCCAGAATTTTAAATTTACACATTTTCTCCCTTCAATGTTACGAGTATCATATTATTCTTTCTGAATGGAAAAATTCTCATGTTGACCATTCTATAATTTAAATTTTCTTTTTCTTTCCAGAACTAAGGATGTATTTTCAAAACATAAAAAATTCTCGAGTTACACATTTCTTTTACCAATATCTGAATAAAAATCAACTCCCTCTTCTCTTCTTATTCTTCTAAAAGTTCGAGATGCACGTAAAAGGAATGTACTTTAGCCGTAAAGTAACTGTTCGAATTTTTTTTCGGTCATCGGATTTAAACCACGGTCAGACATTCACTATAGTTAAGGGTTAAATTCATGATGTGGATAGTTACATTAAGGTAAAGTACTATAGGTGATATGATTTCGGTGAGCCCAACAAAATATTTTCTATATATCAGGTGAATAGTTTATTATAAAATTTCATTAAAGTAAATTGAAAAGCCTTCTGACAAAATTGAAAAAAAAAACTAATCTGATCTTACACTAATTTTTAAACGACATGAAGAAAATTCACTAAAACATGAGACAACTTCAAATTTATATTGATATGAAATCGAACAATTTAGAACACAACGGAGATGGAGATATTATTGACCATCTTCGAATGAATATTATCGATTTCTTAATTTTAAGTTTAAACTTTTGATTTGTGAGGACGCGTAGAAAGTTAAATTCAATTACCATTGTTTAGTCGGACATTTTTTTTTTCGAATGAACTCAGAAAATAACACCTATGTATCATACTTTTATAAAAAAAATAAAAATAAACACTTTTTATCTTCCATGGGTAGATAAAACAAAAAGGAGGAACGTGTCAGTGATTAAACAAAAAAATTACAATACCATAGGTTCGATAGTTATCCTGTTATCCATCCAAAGTTCCAAACCAAGTATTGGCGGCGCGGTAATGTATCTTTTCTCCTTCCAACTTAGATTACCACTAAACACCATAATTAAAATGAAAGAGAGAACCTGCGTAGGCTTTGTGCTTTTCTTCGTATCCAAAATTGCTGCTTATATAGCTCGTAGAACCTAGAGTCTGAATGTGATAGTCGTCGCCTCGGATTTTAAGAAGTATTCTTTGACGACTCTAAGATGGAAAGTAGGAAAACGACCACAACCAGCTGTAGAACTAATTAATTGGAATACTGCAGTCGTTACAAATAACACGCCAAATGAAAGAAAAAAATAATGAAAATGATAATGATGATAATGATGATAATGATAATGATAATAATATTAATAATATTAATAATAATATAAATATTTATAATAATACTAATAATACTATATATATTCATAATAATAATAATAATAGTAATATCAATAATAATGATCACACTAAATCTATACTATAAAATATATTTTTAAACCACATCAAATGTCACTACTAAATTTTATATTCGTCAATCAACACTACATCATCAGTAAAGATGACTCTTTGTATGTCATTTGTGACCTCATTCATCCTCATTAAGGTGATAATATATAAACTCAATACTGATCTTTGATGTAATTCTATCTTAATAGAAAATATATTTGATTCACCATCACATGATGCTAATTACAACATTTGTGTATATATCATTGAAAGTTTTTTTCTTTTGAAGCGGTAAATTAAACTCAAATATTCGGTCTGAATTCATCACCCATTCGGACCGAATAAGAGAAAGGCTTCAACCCCTATTTTTGACCTATTTGACCTGAACGTAGGGTCCATTCGGACTGAACAAAAGAAAACCAGAAAATGGTCAATACTTAGCCAAATTCAAGCAGTTTTATCTTTTGACCTTTCGGACCGAATAGGTCAAACTTGGAGTAGTGCACAATTTTGCTATTTTTAGGCGGTTTCTTGGGTTTTTGGTTTTATTTTTGGATATTTTTTTATATATAGGGGATAAAAAAATTGGGATCATCCTGGACATATGGTGGCGGTTTTCTAGAGGAGGGAGAAAAAGGACAATAGAGATCATAATCGGGGTAACTTTTTTCTTTCTTTATGAGTTCTTTTCTGTTTTTTATAGATTTTATCTGTAATTCTCTCTCTTCCATGGAATAGTGAATACTTTTCTAGGGTTTAGGCATGTACCTTGAAATTTAGAGTTTAATCGTACTTGTTATTGTTTTAATTGCTTTATTTTATGAATTGATTTTGTGATTGAATTATTGTGCATGGATTGAATTGTTGTATATTTATATTAGTAATCCATCTGGGATTAAAAATCCTAGATAGTATAGATTCATAACCTGTAAATGAAATTAAAATTGCACATATATCTTAGAGAATTGTTTAGCCTTCTAACCAAAATATGACGGTTCTTCGACTCCCAAAAACGGCTGTATCTAACCCTACATGATGGACCTAACCGTGAAGTCTAGATTAGCTGAGACTTTTTTGAACATTTAGAGTATTAATTAGATGGACATCATCGTGAATAATTAATCTTTGAAATATTTAGAATTACCAAATCTTAATGGGTTTTGATTAGAAAGAACGATTGACAAGTTTTCCCTACTTGAAATACTGTGTCAAACCCTAATCAGAAAATTTGATACTAAATTAGATGGTAACCCTCATAAATTAGCATTAAAATACATAAAAAAATACTTTTACGACTCAAGTGGAACCCTAGGCTCTCTTAACATTGAAATAACCCAAATTTTGATTATTTATTATTTAATTTAGAAGCATTTTCAGATTTTACAGTCTAGCTTAAAGAAATTGTCTACCTTTTCAATTTGATTGTTTATTATTTAGTTTAGAAATCTTTTTAGATTTTATAGTCTAGATGGATCGACACCTAAATACTACACGGTAGGTTGTGCGCCTGCGGCTTCATCTTGTGTGTATTAGATTAATTTTATTAGTTTAAAAAAATCACGACAACTTAAGCCAAATCAATAATTATCATATGTAATCCTTCTTTCTACCGTGATGTAAACCTTCTTCCTACCATGATGTAAACATTTATAGCATTTTTTTCTCATTGATAGTCTTTTGTACATCCTTATTGTACCACCAAGTGTCTTTCGATTCATATTTATTTTTTCTTACTTCAAACACCTCCACAGCCACCTTCTGAATGCGTCATCTTTTTTCATATACTATTTACATCTCCACTTACACTCCATACCCTTTCTACAATAAGTATATTAAACACCTGAGAATCATCTCCTTTAACTCGTCAGACGCGTATCTAAAAATAAAAATCAGTCACCATAAACTTATATTGTAAAATGACACACTTGTCAAATATAACCTCACAGTTTAATCTCCTCTTCTAAAAAAAATATTCACTATTATGAGACCATAAGCTATAAAATTTAAGATTTCTCCTTTAAATACCGTCATATTCAAAACCTCTATATACCATCTCAAACATCTTTTTAGTTGTACCAATATAACTATTAAGATATCCTTTAAAAAATATTTTTCACTGCTAAATACATATTTAACCTTCTAAAATCATCTCTTAACATCATCACTCAAATTTACTTATCAAACATTCCCTCTAATGATGTTCAAGATCAAACCTTTAATAACTAATTTAATAACCAATTTGACCAGATATTGTCCCTTGCTACCGACATCTGCTTTACGTCCCCGAATAATTCAGAAACACAAGAAATTTGGGCCTTTTAGTTTTTATTTTACAAAATTGAGGCCTAATATCACAAATTCATATGGAACAATGAATACAAAACCTCAACTTCGAACCTTTGTAATATTGGATGTACAATAAAACATAAAAATGTATATAATTTTTTATATGAACAGGTTCAGAAAATACAAAACTGACATCCAGCTCGAAAACATTATCATTGTCCATCTTCAAAAATGAAGACGGACAGTAACCAATCCATAAAGAGAATAACATTCATCAAGTGGAAATTGAAGTGTGAAGTCGACCCAAAGCAGCAATTGATATTTGGAGATCAGTTGTCATTCAAGCTTTGCATGAGCTCAAACCACTGCCATCAAAGAACAAAAATAAACATCAATCCACAATGCAATCTTGCAAATATTAGAAGTAACAAAAGGACCAGTGGATAGTTACCTGTCTCAACAAATCAGCAAGTGTGCGTGGAAGTGCTTCAATGTTCTTCAACACAATATAATATGGAAAAGGGAATGAATCCAAATACTTCCTGAAGGAGAGCTTGTCTCCCTCAAAAGTAGCTTCCTGTGAAAGTACAGATTCATAATTCAGTTAACATCGAGAAGATTCCTACTAATAAATTTGAAAATGAAAAAAATATCCAAGAAACACAATACCATCATATCCATGATGGATTCTTGGGGCTATCTAGAAGAATAAATGCAACCATCCTCTTTCGGCTCAAGATATCCCTCACGGATCGCCTAAGGTTTTCCTTCTCATGAAATCGTCCATCAGCTATAATCAGCACTAATTGGTGAAGAGGATTTTGCCCGGATGGCGTATATGACCGTGCAACCGCGATGTCAAGCATGTTATTCAAATACTTCAACAGATCAACCACAGGTTCATCAGCTATGGTATTATCTTGCTTAAACGAAAAGCTTGAGATCATCTGTCAGCAATAACCAGCACTAGTTAAACACAACAGAAAATTGAATGATGAAAGATTCCTAGCTAGATTCTCATTGTACCACAAAATCTATATCTGGTAGCTCTTCAAGAGTAAATTGATCCGTTCTTGGTTAAAGGTGCAGTGAACTTGCCTTAATTCCAGCTTCAGTTGTAAATGTCTGGTCAAAATCATGAAGCAACTTAATTTTTCCTTTTTCACCAAAGCTTGCAACTGCAAACTGGCCCACCTCAAGCTGCGACATTGCTCGACAAACAGTCAGCAGTGCTTCGATAGCCACCTTCCCACATTGGTTCTCTGACATACTGCGTGAGTCATCTACAGCTACCACCACTTGGTAGTTCCTCTTGTTGGGTTTAGTTCGCCTCAACCAGATTTTATCTTTGCGAAAATGGCTAGCAATGTATGGAATAACCTATAGCCAAAATATTTCAAGAATTTCAGCAAAGATATTTGTCAAAAACATATTTTAAAGAAACCAGTTCAGCATTGAAACATGCAGCCTCTTCTCAACATTTCAGGAAAAAAAACAAAATTAATATTTGAGAAAAACAACAATCAAAATAGAACCAAGTTCTAATCAATAAATGAACTCCAGGTAAATCAACACAAATCAGCAAAAGAAAAACCAGTACAAGAACCTCAAATGGACCAGAAGCATAAATTTTTAAAAAGAAATAAATGTATAAGAGCTTAATAACCTTCTTCATATTGATTCGTTTTCCAGTACGATAATCTCCTTGAAGCTTACTTGCCAGTGTTGGCTCCAAAACAAGCCGTAGCTGTTCAGCCAACTCTTGTGACATCCTCATAGTAGAGAGTTCTAATTTTTTCCATTCAACGACAGCTTTTTGCACATCTCGGTCAGACGACATCTCCATCCTCCCCTCGTCAGAAGGATGATCTCCATTAATTAGGGATTCATCAGGAGGTGCAATATTTCCATCCATGTATGATCTGCTGAACAAAACCACATCTTGGTTAGATTGAAGGTTTGAATTCCCTGCTGGTGCTTCCTCCATTGGGGTATCCATGTCAGCTGCCTTTTCAACAGCTCCATCACTGAATTCATTTGTATGAACTAGAGATTTACAAGCCCTGACAGAAGGCAAGTCTTCAGGTTTCTCTACTGTATCAATTCGAGTAGCTTCCTCTCTCTTCTTTACATCACTCTCATCTGTGGTTGGTTTGTTGGCTTCATCAACATCGTTCTTCGTTTGATCAGATGTAGCTGCACCAAGTGCTTGAGAAGTGCTTTTCTGTCCCTCAGCCACGTACATGTACTCATCAGCATCCATATCACTCACATCGTCGGGAGCTGCGTCTGCTTGATCTTGATCTGCTGATACTTCTGCTCGTTCCTTCCACTCCTTTAAAGCATCACCAATGCTTCTGAAAGGGTTAGTCTGCTGTATTTGCCTGTCAATAGGAGCATCTCTCTCTGAGGCCTCAAGTTTAGAGTCAGAGGTTAGTTTAGAGCCATAGCTTGAGTCTGGCATGGATATCTCCATCTTGGTGGAATCATTGCCAGGAGCAAAAGATGTGCTGAGATCATTAGAGTTCGCCCAGTTTGCTTCTGGTTGCATATTCGGATCAAATCCATTAACATCAGTCATTGGCATAGCCTGTGCAGGGTCCGGCATTGCTTCAATATTGTCAGCTTCTTTATTATCCTCTTTGGACTCGAAGTTTTCTTCTTCATCCTTGACATGTTCAGCACCTCTAATATCACCTTCTTTATTATCTTCAGTTATGTTATCTTGCTCCATGTCATTAGGAGAACCAGATTTTTCTTCTCCTTCCCCATCTTCTTCTGGTTCTCCATCATCATCTCCATCTTGCTCTGCATCATCCATCAGCTCAGCATCCTCCGCATCATCCATTTCAGCATCTTCTATATCCTTCTCTGGCTCCTGGAACTGGACTCCAGATGGGTCTTCAAATGCCTCACTCTTGTCCATCTCCATTCCCTCTTGATCCTTCAAATCCTCCAAAGCTATTGAATCAAAGATGAAGAGGAAATTTCAGTCAAAATATGAAAAACCTTGAAAGAAAAAGTGGTTTGCGAACTTTACATTATTCTAAATATTAACATCAACATCAAAATCTGACTCTTCTCATTTTACTACACCTGTTTCATTCTCCTTGTTGGTCTCGTCAGGAGTTCCATCATCGATCTTCTCGGATTCATCAACTCCAAGGGAATCATCATCCTTAGCTCTGAGCTCTTTAGTGCTAGGATCTGTCTCTTTGATAGATGAACCTGATTCGTACTTATCAGAAGAAGGTTCAGGATTCTCATCTTCATCTTTACCATCCCAGGCCTTTTCACCAACTGCCTCCTTGTTTTCCCCCGCATCTCCCATTTGAGATTCAATGTTTGGCTCCTCATCATCCTCTTCCTCTTCTTCATCTTCCCCAGAATCCTCGCTTACACTACACATATCACCATTGAAATCATCTTCCATTTCGATTCCCTTGTCCTTGCCACTAGGCAGTTTATCTGACTTGTCTATTATATCTTGCTGAAAGATTAAAGAAAGTCAGAGAAGGAATGGTAAAAACTAGCAGTACTAACCCTGATATGAATTGCACTGAAACCATAACAGGATTGAAGAAATTACCTTTTCTTCAGTACCAACAATTTGAGATTCATCTTCTATTTCATCGCTCACATCTTTCGCCCCTTGACCCTCACCCATGCCTGTTCCTTTCACATCCGTACCAGCAGCTCCATCAGTTTCTGCTGATTCTTCAGCAGAACCAAATCCCTCAGTAAATAGTAATATAAGAACTTGGCCAAGAGCATGAGTCATTTCACACATCTGCAATGAAACTAAGACTCAGCATATCTGCATAAGAAAGTAATTTGCAAAAAGAAAACAACGAGAGAAAGCAAGAAAACCATTTTATGTGCATCAATGAACTCAGACAAGATGCCATCACCGAAGGCCAAGACAAGCCCCAAGTGCTGATCAACACCCTTCAGCTGAACCTCTATAGAAGAGCAAATATCAGGTTTACATCGGTCAAGTTGTACCATGTTTCTCTGCATGTTTCAACAATTCATCCATTAAATACAGTAATAGGAACTTAATTTAAAATCACGGAACAAAATATAGCTTCTATCAAGAAAAAAACAATTGAAAAAAGTAAAGATAACTAGCATACTGTTTCACTGATGACCCTGTCAACAGAACAACAAATCTGGTCTATCTGAAGGTGTGTTGCCTGCGACTCCAAAAGGTCTTTCCAAAGAGTAATATCTCCGGTATCAAGCTCTTGATCTTGGATCTTCAAATCACCTAGCTTCTTCAAATTGGAAAAAGCATCTCTTACAAGCTTTATGGCCTCTTCGAAAGTTTGATGTGAGAAGATTGGAGCAAGTTGATTTGCACTGCTTGCCTCCTTGAAGTCGTCCTCAATCTTCTTTCCCTACAAGGTAAGGTTGTATTCATAAATTAGCACTAGTTCCCAACATACTAAACATGCACAATGAATACAGGAACTCAAATGCAAGACATTTCTTTGATTCAATTGTTTTTCTAACCGTAGGAATCATTGTTATTTTTAAGCATGCCATCATTGTTATTTCTAACCGTAGAAATTCAGCAGCCATAAAATTGTTTGACAAATGATAGAAGTGCACTGAATCTCATCAGATGCATAATATGATTGCCAAGGTTGCCAAGTCAAATACATGTTAATGGATTCTACCCATCAAGTAAATGCATGAACTTTCTATGCTGAAATATGCAGTAATGATATCCATTTCAAAGAGAACTTCATATCTTATCCAACACTTGATTCAAAGGAGTTACGTAAAGAAATGAACAGAAAAATAGTCAATCCAACCTCCACTATTAGTTCTCTGAACCGACCAATCAGCATATGCATGACCAATCTCATCGGTCCCACCTTATAGGCCAAGCACTCGATCTGCTCTCCAAATTTGCATAATTCCTGCATGTTTGATTCTAGTTCTTTCTCCATATCCTTGGTAGCAAGTGGCATTCTCTTAATACAAGGAAGGCCTATTGTATCTCCAATAAGGTTATTGTCCAGCCACTCCTGAAAACAAAAGAGTGAAAGCTCACACACCTTGCTCACATGAACTATGAGAATAGGGCAAATAAGATAATAAATTAACCTTGCATCGCTTGAATCCTGGGAAGAACTCTTTTATAAGAGAAGAAAAGGCTGCAGACTCTTCCCGGATTTCCTTGCAGTTGCTAGAATGGCAATCCTCAAAAAGTCCCAGCAATAAATTTGCATCTTTTGAAAAAGCAATCAGGCTATCAAAGAGTCGCTGTAAAAAAAAAAAAAGAAAAAAAAATTACAACATGTGTGAGAAAAAGTCCAGTAGTGTGTGTATGTGCCTGTATCTGTCAGACAATATTACCTTTTGTTGCCACATGCATGTCAGTACAACCTCCTGTCTGATAGATAGACCACTTGAAATTTCTAATAAGAACAATTGATCCCTTAAAGCATGCAACTGCCGAAAGAGGCCATATGCAGAATGCCTTTGCTTGCCAAGCACAACCATCAGATGGTCCATAAAGGACTTGGCTCGATTAACCTGCAAATTTGCAAAAGAAAAGTGCATTAAGCTCCAGAACTTGCAAACTGTTACATGATTATAGCCGTCTCATGATATTCAAAGATGTCAACCTGCTCAAGATCAAGATCCTTGTGGAACTTCAAAGAACTCTGAAAGAACTGTTGAACCATAGCCAAGCATTTGAAGTAGCAGCGGTTTGCAGATTTCCATTCATCTCGATGTTCATCTCTTCTAGACTTGGTGGACATTGTATTGGCTCTTTTATTTGTCTCCCCACCTTGTTGATGCAAAAGCAAATGCTCAATTTCATAGGATGGTTGCAAGAATAAGTTCATCTGAATATCTGATTGGTCCCCAAGCTGCAGGTGTTGAGAAACAAAATAAAGCACCATTGAACACACTCAACCTTTTAAAATATGTAACAGCGCTACATAAACAGAAATTATGCTGGTAAGGAAAGGTTTAAAAATGCAAAGAGAAACAGAACTCTCAAGAATACCACAGTATTAACAAGCCTGTGTTTAGATAAGCCACAAGCTTCCAGTGTTTTCAATAAATCTGTAAAGGCCCTCCTTTTGCGGTTCTTTGTCCCATACTTCAATACATGACCAAGCTCAGCAGCATTTAAGCAGATAGTTTCCAGAGAAGTCCAACAGTTGTCCCATTCTTGTTTGAGACCAGCTACAACAGTTTCACAAAAAGATATTAGCTGCAGTCCAAATCTCCAGGTAAGTAAAAACAAACGAGAAATATAAATCAAACTGCACAAGACCTTCATCTTTCAACAAAACGAATTCACCCATACTCTGGAATGCTTTTGCCCTCCACTCATTGTACCATAAGAACCTGCAAATGAAACAATATATCTTGGTCCTGGATATATATATCTTTTAACAAGGCAGACAGATCTAAAAAAAGGAAGAAAATTTTGAAGCAGAACAAACCTTTCAGCATTTCTAAGCTTGCCAACATCCAAAGGAAATTGTGGCAGTTCACCCTTGATTTTTTCAGGCTCCTTTCGATCAAGCCACGACGGAGTCTTATCCTCTGGTTCCACCACTTGTTTGTTGAGGAAGGCCATCACAGGTTGTTGCAAAAATTCCTAGTATAGAGAAAAATCTTCGTCAGTTTCATTATAAGCCACTGCCAAGCTTTAAAAATAAATTGTCCATCATAAGCATTCAATAGAACATTGCATTGAACTTTAGGACAAGATTAAAAGCTTTTTGCCTAACTAGCACATTACATTGAACTTTTGAACAAACTTAAAAGCCTTTTGCCGGGCCTTCTTGAAACGCTCTATTGAGTAGACATTTGGGTCTTGCTCCCAGCGGTAGAGCTTGACGTTTTCTTTTAATTCCTTCTCTATAGATTTTTTCTCAGATTCAATGTGCTCCAAGACCCTGATAGAACAACAGCCCATTATTAGTAACTATGCTAATGACAACTGTAACAATATTCTGCAATTTTCACCAATTAAGGAAATGGCTTACAGGGGCACAAACTGAACATAAAACCCAAATGCATTGTAGAGAACATCTAGCTTTTGGCTCGTGTCAGAACTGCAAAAAGTACAAAATGATTAGACCACAGAAATGAAAAGAGCAACAAATTGGATTAGGCTACACAATATTCATAAATTGACAACCTAGAGACCAAGAACCACAGGCCTAGTACAGATGGTAATGGGTCTCGCCTCTGTACAGGAAACCAGGTTCAAAAGGCATATGAAAAGAATATATGCTGGGGTTAATGGAGCCCTTTTCTGTAAACAAAATAGATAAGAGACCAAAAGAAACAAAGCAGAATACTCATTTTAACTTCTTTTATGAAGTTCAACGCCTTTTTAGCATATAATCAGTTATTTATTGGCAATTGAATTAGCAACAAGATGTAGAAAAGAATGTTTGGCGACACAACACTCGACTATTGAAACAAAACAAAAAATAGGAATGACACCACAATTCATCACCTTGACAAAATATCCCAGGTGATACATCTTGAGAGCTCTGTGTGCAACGCAAGCAGAAGTTGCAAGCGCCTCTTAAATTCCCCAATTGTAGATGATTGAATAAAATCCTCAATGCTAAAAATTTAAACAATGAATAATCATCATCAAACCAGTAATGCTACATGAAGAGAGGTACATATTTTTCAACATAAATCTTTTTGGAGTTAGTTTTCTGTTTGTTACTCTGACATTTATGTACAGAAGAGGAGGGTACCTTGTGGCCGTTGACAACAAGCCCTCCTTCCGCAGGATAGACCTCAAAGGGAACCATAACTGCAGAAGAAGTTACACAAACAGCACATATATTACAGACTTGGAGAAGAGAATGTAAGTCATGCATCCAAAAGAAAAAGGGGACAGACTGACTTACCCTCCCAGCACTAGCATCGTGCTTTTCCTGGACCCCACTAACCATTGCAGGCCATGACTCCAATTCCAGTTTTTGCCATGAGGATACAAGCACATAAAGCAGTGGCAATTGTGCTGTGAGAATTAGACAATGCATGATAACAGAAGCATATAAATGACGGCTAAATGATTCTATATTCATCACCTTTACAGAACAATATATAATATAATCATGATTACCTTTGAAAGGAAATCTGTTGTCAGTCTCTTGCAAGGACTGGATCCGCCCAACCAAGAGTTGAAGACCTTGTAAAGCCTTCAAATACACTCAAATGTCAAAGAAAATTGGAAAAAAAAATCAATTTGCAGAATCAATAAACAGATTGCCATGCATTGCACCTTTGAGAGAGGACTATTGACTGGCATCGATAAAAGGGTCTCAGTTATCTTCAGTATCCTCTGAAGAACTGGGTGCTCAGACCAGTCAGTCAAATAAAAATTAACTCGGTCTTGGATGGTGCTCAGTGGCTCCACCATTTTAGACAAAATAGAAGCATTTGGATCCTGTAGAAAATGTCGCTTGTGAATTGTGATAAAGTAACCAAAATATTTGTAATGATAAGTTGATAACTACACTATAGAATAATATGGTCCCAAATATACCTTGTATGCATTGTATGACTTGCCTATTTTAAATAAAACACTATCATACTCCAAGCACACACACGGAGAAGATGCTCCATTGTTAGATTCTCATCTAACTTGGATGAACTTAATGATTGTAGATCTGCAAGCTAATAAAAATTCCATTAAGTGAAGTCCTACGCTCTAACACTATAGAGAAATAGTTAGATACACTATTAGAGAGTAGTCTTACGACCTTTTATTATTCTTGTCCCTATATCATAAGAGTCCATGAAACACTGCAGCTTTTGCTCATCTGTGATGTGACGTATTCCAACCTAGTAGATGTTAGTGTAATAAAAAAAATACTCTTAGGAGCCATTTTTTTCAATTAGTTATGCTTGAAAAATCATTTGATTACTCAAAAGTAACCCTATATGTGTTGAGACCTAAATAAATATAAAAAATCCAAATCAACGGTCATGCATTGAAATAAATTGCAAGTGCTCAAGAAATGAGGTAGAAACAATAAAAATACTACTAAAATACCGGCTCAATAAGGTCTTCAAATCCAAATAGCTGATTATGGATGAGAACTAGATTATTCAGTGTAGAGTCTGGTATGTTGTCCCAGACTTCATCCGTGATTCCATCCTCCTTAATACCCTTCTTCTGAAATATAGTATTTTTCAACACAAAAAGTTTAAACTAAAAACTAATTGATTATGGAAAAAAAAATAATAATAAGAACACATACTGCAGAATTAATGAACTCCTGCTCTATTCTCTCCTCAATCTCATTTTTGAACTTGACCTCCTGATCAGCATCCAGCTCCAAAACAGATGAAATATCACCCTCCACAACATCTTCTAACTTAATTAAACGAGGCTTGAACGTAACCAATCTCTCCCGATCGTTCTCCTCATTTGTAAATGTAGATTTTTTCATCTCAAACCACAGATCATTAAATTGGTTGAATATCTCATGCATCAACTGTAAATAATAATAAAATAAATAAATATTGCATCAATCAACAAGTCCTTTTTTCCCCATTTTTTTACAGCTGATGAAATTACATCGATTAAAATAGTACCACAAATGATGTTTTATCAAGCAACAAAGAAGAAAAGACCCACTCAGCAATCCTGACCAACGCGATATGGTTAATGGTAGCATACGAGACCTGCATATATTTTTAAGTATTAGTTGAAAGTATTTTTGTAGCAAAACAACGGCAGCACAAGAGGATTGAACATGGGATAAATTTGCAAGACACAGAGTAAGTTAATTACAACCTCCTTGTTACAATCCACTTGATCAGATGTAGCTATGAGCTTCTTCAGCAGACTGGTCAAACCAGCTTGAGTACACCTGGTTTTAGTTGGGCCAGCCATCAAAAGTTCTGATTCTGGAGACTGTCCAGATGCTGCTCTGGCAGGAAACTTTACAAAATAACAGATTGCATCCTGCAGCACGTGGTGATTAGTCAGCGTTATGAACCACATAGGCAGAGTAAATCTTGCATTAATAAATGGATAACGAAGATGCCTCTCATCCAACAAAATAAAGCCACAAACCATTTGTATCATTGTTAAGTGAGGCATACTAATTTAATTAAGGTCAAGCACCATTGTTAATTCATTATCTCGAGATCAAAAACCCTCTTATCTGAAGGGCAAAGCACACTTACAAAAATTCCATCTGTATTTTCTTCCTCGACCATCTTCAGGTTCTCTCTCTCAAGGGCGCCGGAGAGTGCAGCTGCCAAGCCAAGTTTCATTTCATATATAGCAACTTGGATTGGCTGAATCAAGTCGATGTACTCAGGAAATTCTTCTGAAAGCTGCTTGATGAAGTTGGCTGAAGTCATCTGGAAAAAAAAAAGCTCGAGGAGGTTAGATTAAACCGTATATAAACCAACACAGCCCACAAATATGAATACGGAATCTTAAAAATCATTTTACCTGCCAACTGCAAGCCTTCTCAACAACCAGTTGCAGGTTTTCAGTGCCATTTAGGTTATCAATCACAACAGATGAACATATAGACATTAGCTCCTTGAACTCTGTGCATGCTTTCCTTAGTTCCTGAAACTTGGAAGGTTGAGGACGGAAAACCACCTGTAAAAAGAAACAAGTGTCAAAGCTGCAAAACCAAAAAAAAAAAAAAAAAGCAAAGCACTTTTCATTTAAAAAAATTTACTCAATAAAAAATTGATACTACATGACCTTTGCCCGCAGGTTCTTCTCTTCAGCACTCAATTTCTGTAGTAAATATTGCCTTTTATCCTGATGGTAATCTTCCATGCTGCATCCAGCAAGTTGCTCGCATGCGCAGCGCACCTACAATTCTATAGGAGATAAGGATAATGGCAAGCAACAAGCATCCAGTGAAAAGAGTAAAAAAAAACACCTTTATATCAAGCTCCACCAAAGATATCCTCTCCAATGCATGGGAGTGCTTGAAAGCATACTTCATAGCAGGGTCAAGCCCATATGAGCTCAGCAGTAGCTCAAATCTTAATTCACCAATGTGGAACCAAGCACGCCCAAGATTATACAACATTTCTAAGAATGAGAGTGCACATATCAGTATTCTAAGAAATATAAGAAACCTTAAGCATTACAAAATACTTCCGATCGAAATATTTCATGACAATAATATGGAATTACTAACCACTACGAGGACATTTGGTGTACAACTCCTTCAACAGGGGCTCAACAGCCTTATTCCAGAGAGAACTCAAACCATCATGGGTTGACGAAGACATCAATGACCCTAAAGAAGCCGAGTTTTCTGGCTACAAGAGAGATAATTAATAAACATAAAAGTACTTTTGTAAAAGAGGTCTTACATAACAAGATAGTTTTTCCATGAGAACTTTAGGCAGCCCAGGCTGAAATAACAAATATAAATTAAATATATACCGTCAAACCATTTTCAGCTAGCTGGACTAGAATTGACTTTAATTGGCAAAAAGCCTCATCCCCAAAATGCTTCTTGTGCGCAAAAAATATCTGTTGGAACAGGAGCAAAATTTAAGGTTGCAGAGAGCCAGAGAAAGAAAATAAATGAAAAAACTACCATAAGAGAGAGACAGAGAGAGAGAGAGAGAGAGAGAGAGAGAGAGACTGCCTCAAGTAGAAAAAGCAAGTACATGTTTCAAGAGATGATCTGCTGCAGATTGCAAAATCCCAACTAAACCCCCTGGCAATTGAGCATCCTCCCAAAGGTTTCTCAAAACAATTCTAAGCTTATAGCGACTCATGGCATAATCCCTAATAGAGGTTGTGTCTTGGCTGCAAGATAAGCAAGCAACATCAACGCCATAACTGGCAACAACCAAAAGAATGAATGATATGCAGGAACACTTGTGAATTGAGAGTATTGGTCATCTTACAGAATCATAGCTACGGCACCAGTTTTGGAAAGGTGTGTCAAATGACAAGGCTCATTGTAGATGCCCTAAAAGTGCGAGCAGAAAAACAGTCACGACACAGAAACATTACATTGAAAAGAAAAACTATAATGAGCTTAGGATCAAACCTTGAGAGGTCCAGAGAAACACTTCCACAGAGAAGAGTGATAGTTATACCACATTTGCATTGTAGCTTCAGAAATCCTTGTACTTGCTGTGTGAAAAGATTGTAAAGATTACTCAAAGAAAAAGAAGAGGCAGGAAGGGGATGGCCAGGAAGAAGGGAGCTGTCCTTACCAGAATCTACCAATGCCTGCTTTTCTTGAATCCACGAGATGATCCGTAAAGGCACGAACTCGACCGGAGACCGTGATGAAAACTCCAATGAATAATTTAGGGCATACTGTACCAACTCTATGTTTTCTGAAATATGCTGCATGGGCCAAAAAAAATTCTAAAAATATGGCACATATACCTCCTAAATTAAGGGTAGAGAAATGAAGTACTAATTTTGCAAACTGAAAGGCACATTGTTTTAGTTTTGTACATATCATGTTCTATACAACAAAACAAAAGAGGTTTCCACCAATCAATTATCTGGTTTGTTGCCACACGCCACTCATTACTGATAATATAAGATACTATGAAAAAAAAAACATCTATATTCTAGAAGCGTGAGTCAAATAAATAAGAGTTCAATCATAATTGAAAAGCAATACCTGGTATGCTTGGGATGATTCTAACCAACTGGCCTCTACTAACTTGGAGAGCAACAATATATCCAAGCTAATACTCTTCAAATCAAGTAAAGGGAGGGTAGCCTGCCAGCTACGGAAGCTTTCTCTTCCACATGTAACTGCTGAAGACATTAAACAGCACATGGCAGATCCCAATTTAGAGCAGTTTCCTTCTTTACCCAAGTCAAAACTTACCTCGAAGCTCCTCTTCTCACTTTTAACCCGTCTCAGTAATGGCTAATATAAGAAAAAAAAAGATTCAGAAGAGGAGTCAAATACCTCCACAGAACTAGACCAATTGAGGCACTTACCTGATAAATTTCTTCAAGTTGAGTCAAAATCTCAGACTCATCTTCATCAAATCTAGATACAGCGATTACCGACATACAAATACCTGATTATCAAGCATAAATGCCAGTCAAGCAAACTGCATATACATACAACATTCAAGGCGTGAAGCCGTATGGAAAATCTAAGAATATAACTGTCACTAGCCAAACTGGTAAATGACCACAACAGTACCTACTCACATGTTTGATACATCTCGAACAAAACTAGAAAAGGACTAGTTCTACTCATATGCAATAAGAAAATGTGAGTGTTCTGTGAGTGAATTCTAAAATTATCATCTAGATAAAGCCATCAACAGCAACAGATCAAAACATTTAATTGGTAAAAGAGAAGAAAAGCACCATCCATGGCTAGCCATTTGAGCTTAACATCAGTTGACAGAACCGCATCCATAAGTGAGCGGTTGCCTGTAAGTAAATCATTTCACCAAATAAAATGTAATGCACATGATGATATTAAATTTAAATAATTTAAATATTCAATAATACCAATACAATTCAACTTCAAAAATCCTTTACCAGACCAATGATAATCGACAAAGGTCAAAGTTTCCTGGATTTTTCTGAAAACAGCACCAGAGGATGGCACAAACGGATGGCCTCCCTTATTCCACAAAGTCGGTTTCGGCATTCCGAAGTTGAAAAAAGCGAGGTCTTTTAGTTTTGATCTTTCCTCCTGCAACAACAGGTTAATTTGGTTTGGTAAACTTTATTAAGGACAACGGAAATACTTACATTGAGTATTAACTAATCAACCAATATTTCAGGTGACAGACAACAAGGCCATGGGTGCAAATTATCTGTGTAAACCATGCTGATGGGAAAGAGGAAAACAATGTGATATCAAGTCAAAGTCACAGGGTTGATGTTTGAGAGGGAGAAAACTAACCATCAATCTCCTGACTTGCACTGGGAATCTTGAAGACAATTTCGTGACTTCTTTCTCCAAGAAGCTCCAAGCGAGCGAGAGATAATCCAACCGAGACGAAACCAAGCTTTTCCACAACACACTATGATACTCAATTATATCGGAATAAATATCACACACCTCCTGTTCCATAATTTCACTCAGCACTTTTCTCTCCAATACCCTAAGTGATTTCAGCAACTGGAATAAATTTTCCACCTTTTTCTTGTCGGAAAAACACTTCTCAGAGTTCCACTGCTGGAGGCTGAGCAGATATAGTTTAAAAGAATCCAAAGCATTACCAAGCGAAGCATGGCAACTCTTAAGAGCATTGTCAGAAGAGGTCATTTTCATCAACTTCGAGGAAAGAAAAGGCAGTGGATATGCATCAGTGTCAATCTCAAAATGTGAAATCACTTCTCTGTAGTGCAGGAAAATGCGTTCCCATATTCGACAGCCATGCCTTCCTTCAAATATTTTGCTAAAACTACTAAAAATTTTGCAAAAAGTTCCAAACTGGAAACCATAGTGCTCAAACCATTTTCGGTAAAGAAAAAAATCCTTATCACTGATCTGCTCAATTACCCAATTCACTGCAAAGAAAAGCATCTGATTGGCTAAGCCAGTATCAAATCTAGAAAGGATGTTCTCAGACTTGGACACTTTTTCCGGGAATAACAGCTGATTTATGACACAAACAGGCATGACAGAGTAGTGAATATTTCTGTTTTTCCATACTGCATCTTTTGTACCAGTACAGCATCTGCTCAACTCGTAGGCAGCATATTGTGCACCCAGCGACTCAAGAAACATGCAATTGTTTCTGACACATGCCTCTCTAGAGTACCAAACAAAATCCCTAAGCTTCAAAGGTGATGGCCATCCACCTGGCAATGCAAGAGAATAACCCAATAGCAAGTCCGAGTGACCACCAGAAAAACCTGTCAATAATTTTGATTTACCCAGGCCACCTAGTAAAGGCATAGAATACCCCAAAAACAAATCTGAGTAGCCACTGGCAATACCAGTCAAGAATGTTGATTTACCCTCCAACACCATCTCAATCCCTTCAATTTCACCAAGGGAAGGAAGATAAGTGTGCTCCCAGCTGAGATGAAGGCTCCACATAAGCCGGTTTCCTTTCATAAGCAATTGCTGGAACAAATGCACCCAGCGTGTGAGCTCAAGAAGAGAGATATGTACACCTAACCGTGATCCAGTCTCTTTTGCGAACATGTGGGCATCAGTCATAGCAGAAACTAACTCACATCTAGCAATTCCTGATGTTGTTAAGAATCTAGAAACATCCATCCTGAGATTACCCTTCTGATTTTGATTTAGTTCATCACCTAATGAACCATATTTCTCTAACAAGAAGATTTCGACTCCACGGTTCCGCATAGCTCTTGAGACCTCGCCATATTGAGGGTTTACGGTGAGAAACATCCTAAATCGAGGATGGGCATGTAGGATCACTGGCTTACCTTCCACGAGCCCGCATTCACTAATTACAATGGAGCCATCTGGTTCAGCCAAAGAGTTGATCCGATCAAGCACCTGAGTTGTAAGATATAAAAAGCCATCAGCTATTTAAAAAAGATGAGATTAGTGACAGAAGAGAGAGAATGTCTGAAACAGACCTAAGAAATTAACACCAAAACATAAACCTTTGCATAATTCACAAAGCTTTTTGATACTAACCGTTGGATTGCAGAGATTTGCATTGTCCAGCACAACCCATTCGCCACTCTCCATGGCCTTCACCATGTCACCAGCAACCCATTCAAACTTAACCTTCTGCTGCAATGATTTGTTCTTTTGCAACTCCTGAACAGATTTCAGTAGTCTATCCAGGTCATCGACTGACCATGAGACAGGACAATTAAGCACCTCAAGATCATTCTTCAATTGTTCAATAATATCAACAAGGAGGGCAAGGGAGTCAAAAGATCTAGCATCCCATGAGTCCATAAAAGTAGATACTGGCATTGAAAAGCTGTACCTCTTCGAAGCAATAAATTCAAACCACTTTGCAAACAAACTCTTTCTTGCAACAATGAACTCCTTCCATTGTATCTCTGACTCAAGGCAGAAATACTCATCTAGGTACCGTTCAACCTGGTATATGGCAGCTTTGTAATGCCGGAAAAGACTGTATTGCTCAAAACATCCGAGCAGTTCTGACACATCACTTCCAGTAGAAAGGTTTAACTCATGCAATGCGTTCCCAGTTAGTTGAGCAAGCAAACGGACAAGTGAAGTCTTACCAGAGGAGTGTGGACCTACAAGAATACACAACCAGCCCTGATTTAGGCAGTGCATGATAGCCTCCATGCTATACAGATTCCCTGGGAGAATTTCAAGCTGATTCATCCAGGTTTTACAGGGCTGGAAGTGGCACCTCTGCATGCATGCGCTCCCTATGATCAAGTTTTTAGGGTTTATATGAAACTTAGGGTGAGTATTCAAAGATGGTTTTGATTCAAAAACCTCTTCAAACAATTTGATAACTTCATTCCGATCAGCTGAAGTGCGCATCCGTTGAAGATAAACTACATTTAAGAAGTCAAACTTCGAGCCATGCATTGAACCTTCAAGATCAAAAAAGGGAGACTATTAATGAATTGGAATTTTATGTTGTGCATTCATATTGAAAAAAAAACTTTGGTAATGAACACAGTTAATCCCTTGAATTCTAGAAGTAGGTAAATAAAAAGATTATATTTCCATACTTGAGATCATCTGACATGAGCGAATGACATCTCGAAGGTTAAATTCCCATGGAGAACCTTGCTGGCCATATTTCTTGAATACCATAGTATCCAAGTGAAGCTTCTTGTTGAAAGTAATCAGCTTGGAAAGCAGTGAAGATGGGATCGAAGGATAGCATGCATGACAGATATGGAGATAATCATCTGCAGAAAGCTCATCCACGTATACCTACAAGCACCGCAAATCTTACATAAGCGCCAAGAATTTCTATTCAGATTCCAGGCTTCTCAGGAATTCTAGTGTTCTAAACCACAATAAGAAGTCAAAGCTTTCTTTTTCATGATGAAGCCACAGTTGGAATGGTCATTGTGAATTTTCAACAATAAAAGAAATAATAAAAGAAAGGAAACCCACCTTAGTGAACCGATTTAGAAAGGATTTAGGTAGGCCCTTCCTACCACCACCCTGAGATGAAGGATTTTGGCAGGCAAATACACGGAAGGAAGGAGGACATTTAAATGTTCTACCAAGCTCAGGAATGAAGACCTCCGCACGATGATCCAACAGTGAGTTCAGACCCTGTCTCGAATTAATCATGAGATCATCACAAATAAATTTACAGCTGCTTGAAAGCAAGAATATCATAAGCTTATGAAACCATTCAATAAAAAAGAGCAGTAACCATACCTCTAATACTGATTGAGGAGCTAGATTAAGCTCATCTAGCAAGACCCAGCTGCCTCTTTTGAGAGCCTAGACCATCAAAAGTTGAACATGGATTACAACTAATTAATTTATAGAGCAAAAATGAGTTCTTGCTAAGAAAAATTCAAAAGAATCAACCTGTAGCAGGATGCCGTCTGACCACGAGAACTCCATTCCATTTTCTCCTTGAATGGGCAAGTCAGAACCTAGAAGATCCATCATGTCCGTCTAGTAAACAAAGGCAGCAGCACAAGTTAATTACTACAGAAATTCCAACACAGCTTCTCAGAGAACTTAATGCAGCCATATAGATTATAGAGTGACACATAATGTCACTTCACAATTGCTAAAGGCTGGCTAGATTCATAATATAGGCAAACGTAAAATGAAAGAAGTACAATACAGGAAGCAGACTGATTCAAACCTGCTCAGACAGATTAATTCGAACCACTTCATGTCCAGAAAACCCACCAAGTGCAACAATAATGCTAGTTTTACCAACTCCAGGACTCCCTTCCAGCAAAACTGCAAAGAAAAAGACAACATAACAACATAATTCATATATGTTCATATTGACCGGGGATAGGGTAGGGGATTATAGACAAACCGGGTTTTGGAAGTTGCATGGCACGCAAAACCCGCAACACATTCCTTTTAGTAGTTGGAGCCAGAAGTTCATAGCGATCAGTTTTACATGCGAAGTTACCTGTTAAAGAAGAGGATCATTTTCAGATATGCAAAAAAAATACATAGCATAAATTTACAGCATAAAGTAGAATCTTGCACACTCCAATTATGTATAAAGAAAAAAAAAGTAACAGAGAAAGCAGCAAAGGGATATGATATTACCTATTCTCAAGACAAATATCAAGATGCATCAGTATGGAGCGAGAAATGTACAAAAGATGCCATAATTAAGAATTAGACAAAAAGTCTAACTAGAGAGTTACCTTTGCAAATGTAGAATGGCTTAATGCCAAAAAGATCTATTTCATGAACAAGTGCGTAAGGGATGTTTTCATCAGCTGAACCCCATCCATAATTTCCCAGATTACCCAATACGGAGATGGATAAATTGTTGTCAACTTTCTGCCAAAGATGAGAGATAAGGTTAAAGATCCTTCCTGTAGAGCACAGCCGCATAGAATATCAGAAGTATTCAGTTAGGAAAAGAAAATCACCAACCTGAAGTTCCTCAAAAAGAAAGGATAAACAAGATTCTCTCAGTCTGTTGGCATCATCCCAAGGAATACCAGTACCTGAGAAACAGACAAAATGAAGTTTGTTAGAGAATTTATCATTTACAAGCCAATTATTAAAGTGAAAAGTGAACAATGTTAGAAAACAAAATAAACATATGTTATGAACGGCTGACAAAAGAAAATATAGGTACCCAAAGTAAGGCCATCCAATAAAACAAGGAACGCCCCATGAATTAAAGCAGATTCTGGACCAAGCTTAGCTTCAGCAACATTAAGAAATGTCATCCAGGACAACAGATCTCTGATGGTGAGTGTCCTACCAACTTGCAGTTCGTTAAACCACTATCAAGAAAAGAGGAGAAAAAAATTACTAAATGCTCTTATAGAGGCAAGAAAGAGACGCATCCCTAAGGTTCAACGAAAATAATCAAACAGCAAGCTTCAATGTTTTGCAATGTGTGCTTAATTTGTGTTTAAGACCAAGTTCAAATAAAATTTATGCTTTTTATACCAAAAGACCAATTAATTCGTTCTCCCAACTACTAGTAGAGTAGAAACTCTTTCTTTGGCCATTCATTCTATTTGTTGTCAATGGTGAACACAGTAAAATGGTTTTTTCCTAATATATGTTTTATACTTATATAAGCCTACCCCAATTTATTTGGGATTAAAGGCTTTGTTGATGTCTGTTTTATCCTTAAATAGGACACTGATTTTCACTTTCTTTATAAAGCCATTACATGACAAATGAGAAATACACAATTACTTGAATTGATGTGTAAATAAATTTCATCAATGCACCTACCTTCCAGAAGTTGACAGCACATTCTGCAAGTGAGGACAGTTTGGGTTCCTTGAATCTGCATGAAATGAGTAAAATCAGAATAAGAGAACAAAAGTAAGCAGTGAGATGCATCAGAAATATAGAAGACAGCAGCTGCTCCAACATTCAACACCCACTGGTGTCAGACTAGCTGTGTATGTGTTTTTTTTAGAGGGCGGGGGGGGGGGGTACAGTAACAGCAAGGATCTTGAATTTTCTAAAGATTCATTTCTTTAACATTATAAATGCAACCACCTTTATGGTACTGCAAGAGAGTTTGCTGCATCGCCAGCATTTGTACAGGTACACACAATGACAGTCCAATAGGATGGCACTGCTACACGCTGAACTGGAGTAATTATCTTATTGTAGTTCTTTGTTAATACAGATACAATTTTATTATGTCAAGAGAATTGATCCCCTGGTCTGAAGCAAGCTTAACACTGCACAAAACAAAGTGGTCCAATCCTATAAACAAGCATCAATGGTGAGTACCTAGCAAAAGCAATTGACTTGAGCTCATCAATGCCACTCACTGCCGGAACCCAAATCTCGGTGAACCTATTCCTCAGTGCTGGAGAGAGCTCCTTCTTGCCATAATCACCACCAGGGTTCATGGTAGCAAGGATGAAGAAATTTGGATGTGCTGTTATCTTCTCAAGTACTGAACCACCTTTCTCAGCCAAAGACTTCAAAACACAATAACCATTATATTACAAAGTTATTCATACCAGAATTGTAAAATTAGAGAATGCCAAAATCTGATCCCCAGGCAGAGAAACCTCCCAAGCTCAATACTCAACATGACCTCAATAATTTTGGATAGTCAGCAACAAACTCCACTAACCCAAGTAACTCCACCATTTAAACCCAACAAGATGAAACCTGAAATGATCCATGTCCACCACATATGAAACAAACAGGCCTGTAACCTGAAAACTGGCACGACCAACTGGACCTGAAACTGTAATCAACCGAACTTGAAACCTGACAAAGTAACAAACCAGCAAGAAACCACCAAAATCCTAGCCTTCTTTCATGACAGAAACCTCATACAGAGGACAAGAAATTGAGATCTGAATCGAACCAAAATTGATCCAAAGAAATGAACAAATAAAAAAAGGCACAAGTCGGTCGATAACCAAAAAAAAAAAAAAAAAAGCATAACTGAACTAAACGTGGCTCACAGACAGCGCCGTGCACCTAGAATAAACTCTATCTAAGCCAAAGGAAACTCTATCTAAACCAGCCTTACACCTTTTTTTGTGCTCCCCATAAAGTCACAGCTCACACCTAGAATAAATGAACTCTACCAAGACAATGGAAAATGCGCTAACTCACCAATTTCCTCTCTGGTTCCAACACGCTGTTGAGCCGTTCTAGAACGCTATCATCAGCCAGAGAAATCTCATCTACCAGGAACAGGTCTCCTCCCTTCATTGCCTCCACAAGAGGCCCATCTTGCCAAAGGAAAATAGCTTGCCATTTCTGATGCAGCTTTATCAGATCTAGTTTCACTTTTTCTACTGCATCAATGTCCTCTTCAGTAACACCAGGATACAAGCTTTTCTCCTTTTTATAGCTGCTTAATATTTCATTAACTCTACGTACAGTGGAAGGAGCCACAGATATATTAGAAGATACAGCCTGCAAGAGAGATGTATTTAAAATTAGGTCGGTACATTTATACTTGAGTGAAAATAGGATAAGACATGTACTTACTTTCTCTTTCTCTTCCATGGTGTGTATGAAAAGTCTGGATTGCTTTAGAGTTGAGATATGATGTTCAAATTCAGTAGCCAATCTTGACCTGTCTCGAATTGGGCAAAATCCCTACAAAACAGAAAAACTTAACACTTGATAATTCACATGTTTAACTAAATTAAAACACATCAATCAAGATACAGTGGTCCATGGCATACATCTGGAAATCAGAAAAGTATCAAACATCCAAACTCACCCCAATAAAATCTGATGTTTCTGTGTATTGGTGGCAATTCAATATATGCAACTTTGAACTGAGGACCAAGCTCAGCAACTGGCAAACAGTGGTCTTACCACCCCCAGTCTCGCCTACAAGAAGTATAGGCTCACGCAACTTGTAGCACCGTTCTACAAGAAAATACAGCCTCCACATGCTACTTGTCCAAGTAATACTGAAAAAGAAAGCTTTTTGAAGTTAAAGAAATTCACTCATTTGACTCCTTTGAAAAAAAATTACTTTCTCGCTTAAACTAAATGACATTGAGCAAATATGATGAGAAGAAAAATGAAGATAAAATTGTCACAAACGGACAATTGCATGAATTGTTCATCGTTTCAAGAAACAAAAATACAATTCAAAAAAATAAAATTAGATAACAGAAATGACACTAACTTCCCAAAGCTCTCTTGCACTCTAGGATCTCCAACAAGCTGAGAAGAAGAAGTTCCCTGACCTGATTCCTGTGTATCAAAAGCAGTTCATTAAAGGACAACAAAAATGAACCGTAAAGCCATTCCATGGCCATAGCACAGCTAACAATGAAGGATTTCAGTAGTGATATTGACCAAAGCAGGGATGAGAGTGATGCCAGTTGCCATCAATCAGTCTCACAAGGTAAGCCAGTATTTTCATTATTATTTTTCTAGTTCATCAGAGATTGGTGCTTCCATACTATTGGCTTGTCCTAAGAAAATTTGTTGACAGTTGTCCATATGTTGGTCTTAGTTCAATTCATGTAGGTAACCATTATGCATGTTCGCATGTTTTTTGTGTCTTCCACTCGTGTTCACTTACCCATTTGTACAGATCTTTAATATTCAGGTCAACACGTAGATGGCGCTTGAGTGCCTCATAAACCACAATTTTCTCATTCTCATCACGCAATCTCTCAGCAAGCAGGAGGTACCCATCCTTAGCCAGATCCTCAATGGACTTGCCGAAAACACTGTATCGATTGGCCCATCTGAACAGATCCCTAGGTGTGATGAATCCTTGTTTGCCAGCAAACACCCTGCTATTCTGCCTGTGCAGTTGCAGCTCCTTCATGACCTCTACCATCTTCTCACCGTATCTTTTTGGAATCTTGCACCTCTCAGTTAGAATAGTTATCAGTTCGTCTTCTGGAATCTCATCAACTTGCAACTCAAGAAATCGGTTCCGAAAAGCACGGGAGAGCATCTTACGGCCCCCATAAAGCACAGGCGGATTCTGAGTGGCAAACAGCATGAAATCTGGATGAGCTTGTATCGTCTCCTGCAATTCTGGTACAAATAGCTCCCTATTATCATCCAAAAGCCGATTTAATGCTTCTAAAACATCTGAAGGGGCCAGATTTAATTCATCTAAGACTACCCAATGACCTTCACGGACAGCTTTTACCAAAACACCCTCTTGAAACCGAAGCCTCCCATGTGAATCTGTGATATAAGTACCAAAGTACTCCTGGAGATCAGTGTGTTCATGATTGTTTATTCTCACAAATTCATGACCAGTGACGGAAGCTAGGTAATGAACAAGGCTGGTCTTTCCACTGGATGTGGGGCCCTGCAACAGGACTGGATACCTTTTAACATAAACTGCACGTGCCAGGTTCTTCAGATGCTCATTGACACTACGTGTCATAATATACTCTTCTGATTTCTCTGCTTCTGCACTGCTTTGCAGCTTTGATACCCCAATAAGGTACTCTTCAAAAGGAACACTTTGCGGCACTTTTCCATCCAACAGGTGGGACGCTATTAAGTTGGTCATAATTTTCACACTGGGATTATCTAGAAGAGTGACAAAGAACATGCAAAAGCCATCATAGATAGCCTTTTTCAAGCCAAAATCCCTCTTTGCTTTCTTAGCATAATCCAGTGCACGTGCGAGGGATCTCAGGCTGAACTGTGGTTTCTGACGTGCACCATCCTGCAGCCTATCCTCAGATTCCTTTTTGGCTGCTTTATAAAACCGAATAATCTTTTCTGTGTACTCAGTGCCAGCTGAGGTCTCATCCAAATACTTGTTAACAAATAGTCGTAGATCATCATCCTCCAGACCATCATCTACAAAGTATTCAGTAAACCTACTCCTGAAAGAGTACGGCAATTCACGTTTGCCTGCATCTGTTGCAGGATTCATACATGCAAAAAGACGAAAAGAAGGGTGCCGGATCACATAATCGATGTCACCCCTTTCAGCCAGACAGAGGGTACTTCTCTCTCCATCAAGCACTGCACCGATTCTCTGTAGAGTTTCCTGTGGAGCCAGATTAACTTCATCTAGCAATATCCAGTGGCCACTTCTTAAAGCAGTTACAAAGGCACCCTCAACAAACTTGAATGTCATGCCAGCCCCTGAACTAATTTGGTTCAGTGCAACCTTCAGCCTAGTAGAGAGGGACTCCCACTCAGAAAGAAGGAAAGGTCTTTTTCGGTTTGTCTTCGGTCTATCTCTGATAACTCCATAGATTTCATCAGCTTTTTCTGGACATTATGAAGTAGCTTCTTCCAGTTCTTCTCTACCGTGAACACTTCAAAGTAACGAAACAATGCTTCATTCTCCTGGTTGCACAAACACAGAGATAATATTTAATAGAAAAAACAGAGAACGAACTTTTTCTTGGGCCTTTCAGGGAACAATTTTGACGACCTTTTGACATAGTAGACTCCTACCTTTCTAGAGAATGTTTTGCAGAACAAATCCTTAAACTCATGGTAAAGAGGAACACATATTGACCGCGGATCTGTTGGCTTAAAGCCTCCCAAAAGATCAGTCACGTCACTTTGCTGACTCAGATTCTGCAATTATATATGTGACAAAAATGTTAGCATTTTAAATGCATGATAACAAAATGGAAAATCAATCTATCATGGCATACCAAAACAGTGAGTGGGTGTCCAAGCCACGTGGCAAGATTCTGCACTAGAGTAGTTTTACCAGTGCCTGTTTCACCAACTAAAAGAACCGGTTCATTGTACTTCACCGAACAGGCAATCCTCTCAAGGGTTTGCAAAGAACTCCTTAAACCAACAAAAGGCCTTTTTTGCTCCATCACCTGATATTTTAAATGTTAAAACCCACTAATGTGATTAGCAGAGTATCCGCACAATGTGGCGGACATTAATTTATTCAAATAATTATAATGATAAGAATGAATTAAATTCTTCTTTTAACTAAAAAAAGTTAAATCCACTCTTCACTTGGTACTTTCTAACACCTTTACAATTTTGTTAGTGTAATTAATCCTATCAATATTATCACTTCTGTGAAAAAAGTCATGAGGAGATCTTTCTTTCTTTCTCCTTGTTGAAGGACCGGTGCTATTTATGAATTAATTCCCAATTGTGAAAAGTGAGACACTTTTGGTAAAAAAACAAATGGATGAAATAAAGAAAATCATGAAAAAAAAATTTAAGTAAACTCAGCCTTTCAAATGACCTAAATTGATCACACTCATCTGATAAATGGCATTTTGCTTACATAAAATGTTTTAAGAAAATGAGGGGAAAAGCTAGAGGAGTCCATTCCTTAGCAGCTTTTTATTATAGAGAATAGATCTAGATATAGATATGTGTGGAAAAGCATAACGAATACAGAATACATACTGGTTTTCCTATGCACTCCAATTGGACCCTTCCAACTTCTAACTCTGTCTGATGAGCCTGAACGTGCAGACAACCAAAAATTATAAGTTGATACATGACAATTTAGGGAATATGTGAACGCTAATTGAATTGAAGGGCGGATCTGTTCCCTTACTTTCCAAAATTTGACACAGATTGCCTAAACCAAAGGGTACTGTTCAAGAATACATTATACTTTTCAGGTTTCGACAATAAAGAGTACAAATATGTACTGTTTCTAATTAGTCATGTAGTTCATTCTTCAGAAAGTAGCAGCATCATGAACCTGTATAATTGGTTTGCAACTCAGGTGGACAGAGTCTGGTGCAGGCAGGCCCAACATCCTAGAAACTTCTCTCATGATGGATAAACGCTTCTCCAAGGAGGATAAATTAGCAGCAAATACATCAATAGCCTGTACGAACAATAGAAAAACATCCTAAGACCAACCAATTTTTACAATAAAACAATGTAGGGGTAAAAGATAAAGGCTCAGGAAAGTTCCACCTCCTGATATATAGTCTGGATAACAGAAGATGACAGACGATGGTCAGAACAATCAATGCCAGAACCCATCAATCTATTGCACCACTTTAGTAAATCCCTTCAAGTGTTAGCATGATCTCATTAATAAAATAATATCCATGTAACATATAAGTAATAAGAATACTAACAACAAACGGAATATCAACTATGATCCAATAAAGAAAGTAATGATGGCAAACAAAATGTTAAGTAAAAAATAGTTTATAAAAAAACAAGAGGATTATGACCCCCCGAATGTAAGACCCTGTATGAAGAGATTATACACACCTCAAGGAGAATCTAGAGCAAAATCCAGCTGATATGGATCCAAAGAGCTGGAGAGACATCATTTTGTTGATCCTTTCAAAGATATCTGCACAAAACAACATAGCCTGTCAAGCTCAATGAATACAGAGGGAAAAAAATATAAAAAATACTAGTTATAAATTGGAAAAAAAAAAAGCACCTAGGAGGTTAGTTGAAATCCATTTCAGACTTGGATACCATGTGTGCAGTATGTCTAACATATCTTCTTTCCTAGGAGGCCTAACCATCAGTCGTCTCCAGAGTGCACTGAAACGTCGCCCTGAGAGAAATATAAATACCAATGATGCATCTAAGTAACTATGATTTAGAAAAAATCAACTATGACATTTTGCAATGTAAAGGTTAAAAGAGGTTAAACAGAAAACATAAAGCATGATACACAGCTATTAATATAAAAGATTCAGTATCAAAAGTGTTAGGCTTCCTCCAGAGCAATGAGAAAGGTTGCTTGCTTAACTTGACAACGGTCATGGATTCAAATGCAGTTCTCAACTAGAACTGATTTACTCCACAAATAATCTTGCAGGTGACAAGTCTATAAGCAAGCCACCAAAAATGGAAGGGGATATTAAAAATATAGAAGATTAAATGCCCATTACTCAATTTCCTTTCAAGCTGCTTAAACCAGTACCCATCATCACATCTCGTTCAATCTTTGCTTTATATTTCCGAGCACGCGTGGATAAAATTCTCTTCTCATTATGTTTATCAATCATCTTAAGCTCTTACAGCAACCAAAGTGTGACTGTGGAGCTACATGGGAGCACAGGATAGGCACCCCCTACCCAGCTCAAGAAAAAGTACCTTAAGCCTTTTGTTTTAACTACAACAATTCCTAAAGAAATAAAAATATGTGGGTGGTTGTTCGAAAGTGATCCACCATACCAAAAAAAATTAACAAATATACTTCTTGCACTACCCCTTGCAACTGGCTGGTAAACGAAACTAGTCCAACCCAGATTTAATTCCACATGCTACATACATTACGTCTTCACAGAAGACAGGAAAAAAAAAAAGGAACTGTGTCTGTGTTTACTGACCTTCAATATCAGCTCCTGATGACGTCATGGTGGCAAATAGCCTGAAATTCTCAGACACTTCAACCACCTGCATAAGGAAGCAAACAAAATATATTAATTCAAGACACAACAATAAATATAAGTCACTACAAAAGCACATGGGAAAGGTTGACCTCTCCATGACCAGTCGAAAAAGAAGTTGAGCCTTCCAACAGTGGCAGTAAAACTGACTGCACATCACTAGGTGCTTTATCTATGTCTTCAAAAACAATCCAATACCCCTTCAAAATCGCCTGAACAGGAAGTTCAGCAAGTGTGTGGTAAATTAATATCCATATATTATTTTTCTCAAAATTTATAAATTCAAGCATGGCCAAAACAAACCTGAGTTAGCGATCCAGGGTTCCACTTGAACTCTCCCGGTTGTTCTGTGCAAACGTAACTACCTACTAGTGTCCTACTATCCATCTGTTCATCCATGTGAATGAATATAACTGAAAAGATCGACACACGATAATCCTTCATCAGAACAGGATTCACTTGATTATGATACATTAATTTCTTAACTGTAAACTGTAAAGAAGACAAAACTATACCTCGATTCCCACTAGCAAGTTTGTTGATCAATGCAGTTTTCCCAGCACCTACGGGGCCGTAAAGGAGTACAGACCACTTTTGGCTAACAGCCATCAGAGCCACCTCAAAAGTCTTTGCCATGCTAGCAGTGAGTATGAAAGGGCTAAAACAAGCACGAAATGGATAATGAGTTGACAGAAAAATATAATGGAAAATATTGCCAGGCAACAAATAAATTATTATATCTTACCACAGGTCGCCAATCGGTTCTCTCTTTCCAGGTTCAGAAAACTTCAATTCCGACAGAGAGTCAACTAAATTCCAGCCATCCAAGGATTCCATTTTGGGGATATTTGAGGCAATGCCATCAATAGATTCAGAAGAGCCTTGTTCGTATCCTTCAAAATATAGACCAGCCTTTTCTATTGAAGTGTCGCCACTAAATTCCTTCCACCTAAGGGCGAAACATGGCAACAACAATTGCATCATTGCTATTGCTCCACGTACCAGAATAGTCATTAACAGTACAGAAGGCACACCTGAATTGGCTGTAGGCACCACAATTATAGGCCCTTCATGGCCATTCTCACTTATGCAAGACTATTTTTTTTCTTCTTAATATGTGTGCAAATATCATCATGTGTGCAATTTGCAAATATCATGCAGTTCCCCTCCAGTTGTCTGATTATACATTAACAAAAATAAAGTGTCCATGCTGGAAAGCAAAAGGCACAAGATGGTAAGCTGCTACCTTTCAATATGTCCTAATCCTATCAAACAACAAATAAGGAAACTTAACAAAATAACAGCATTACCTTTCATAGCACATGAGAGCATCAACTGCTGAAAGGCCAACATTTTCTATAATCCTATCGCTGGATTTAAGAACAATGGATAATATTTGTACTGTACACCATCTTATTTCCGATCCATTATCTGATTGTGCGGCTTCATTCAAATTAAGATCGCTCAAGCTTTGTAGCAGATCCAAGAAACACGACCAGTCCCATAGTTCAGAAAATACTTTGGGTTCCATCACAAGGAATCGGTACGACAAGCGAGTGGTCTCAAGTAACAAGTTAATACCCTAATAATAATAATAATATCAACTATATTAGACCCAGTTTGCATTCACTGACCCCAACAATTGTATCAAAGCAGAAGAAATGAGAAAAACAAAATTGTAAAAAATATAGTGCGAAGATATCAAACCTTCTTAAATGCAAGCAGAGATACACCCATAGACATGAGCCTTCCAAATGGTGGCGGAGAAAATTCAAAATAATTTAGGACACATCTGTAACAGAATAAAATCAGCTGTTAAACGTAAAATCTTGAGAAAATTTCCCCTCAACTTGTGTCCACCAGATTCCTCCCCACACAATTTCATCCACTATCCTTCATTTTCAAGAGACGTTGATGAATTAGTATAAACATCTGCTTTAACAATATGGACACCTGATTCGGAAGGACTAACATCGTGGCAAGTTTCTTAACAAGGCAGTTTTCCTAATGTCCACTCATTAGTATAAACACAAATTGAACCAGCATGAATGCATCGAATAGTATAAATAACTGATTCAACAGTATGACATAAACGCCAATTTAAAGTTCTTTATAAACAATCATTTTATTGTCCATTTCACCAGTATAAGTATCTGTTCCTATTGTATGAACAAACATCATAATATTATAATCACATGCTGCAATAGCATAAACACTTAGTTTAATAGTAATAGCTTGGGTTTCTTAACAAAACAACTGCCTTATCATGCACCTCCATTTGTACGAAACTCGTCCTGATAATAGAAATATTATGTAATAGTAAAAAAAATACATGGTTTAAAAGTACAAACCATGTTGAAAAGGCTACATGTGATGCTCAAATTGAGACATGTATTCCAGTGTTGGTGTGGGAATGATAATTCTTTCATTTTTGGTACCAAAGGAACCACTATTTATCACCCTAAATGGTAAAATATTAGAAAGACTTGTTTAGGGAATGGGCAACAGGTTGGGAGATTGTTAAATGTTCATTAAGATCTTATTCTGACTACCATTACTGAGGCATATCAGTCAGCATACGACCAGCAAAACCATCACCCTGGCTGTTTCTAACTTTCCCTTGGTTCAATCTTTGTGCATGAACAGTGGGGAGAGTAACGAACGAAACATATGATTTGATTTTTCATAACGGAAAAAAAAGAAAAGAAATTATGTTAAAGAATGACCTCAACAAAACCGGTGCAAGGTCAAGCGCCCTGCACAAAGCCAGACAAGCAACCTCGTGAAGCCTCGAACTCCTTCCTCTTCGCAAATAAAAATCCAAAACCCCTTTACCCTCGCCGATTTCATCATCTATACTCATATCGTTCTCTGAATTTATACTCGGTGCTGCCCTTAGTTTCTCAACAGCTCTGCTAACTATTTGTTCACAAACAGGTCTAAAGCAGCCAACAATGGGGATGGTATATTCAGGGTGGAGAAATGGATCAGCTAGCGCATCCACCAAATCGTCTAATACTAAAACGGAGCCGCCGTTGCAATTTTGCTGAAGCAATGAGAGTTTCGGGACGGAAATGAGAGCAGGACAGCGGTTGAGGAGGCGGCGGAGAGAGGCGGAGGGAGCAAAGCTACCGTCAATCGACATGAGAGAAGAAAAAATATCAGAGAAATTCGATCGGCGGAGAGGGGCTCCGTTTGGCAGTAAAGGGGGCTACGGTAAGGCGTCAGGGAGGTACAGGGTTTAAGGAGGGAAGGGAAAATGAGGAGAGAAGTTCAAACGGCGGACAGAGGCTCGGTTTGGCGGTAGAAGGGCCTAGGGTTTCAAGGCGGCGGAGAGGTGTGGTGAAGGGGTTTTATAAGGGTTTTAAGGAAAATAGGAATGACGAGCTGCAGTCGGCAGAAGTTTTGTGAGCGACGAAATGGGAAATCCAGCAGCCGTACCGCATTACAGTTACACACTTGGCAGAAAAATCGGAGTATTTTACTGAATCGGGTCCTTCGAATTTTTTATTGGATAATTATTATTATCCCAACTAATCGTCTCCAATTTTTGTCCCCGCGACTAATTATCCATTTTAGTAACTGTTTTTTTTCCTCATCTGACAACAGTCAAAATATATCTTTTGATCAATTAGTTCTCCCTATATAGTTCAAAATTTTCATGTCTATTCAATTCAAATTTTCTCTCCACCGCACTCTCTCTATACACGATTCTCTCCTCTCTTTATCCATTGATTAATACTTTGGAAGACATTCTCGTGATCCATCTTCTTTGCTGTTGTTTCATCTTGAATGACGCTTTCATGATTTCATTATATGAATCGTAATTTTATTTTGAAAACTTATTCAATTATTCAAATATGTAAAGCTATTGCGTATAATTTATAATTTATAATTATCTCTATTTTGTCTATAGTCATTATCATTATTCTCATGTAAGCATCAAGAGAGAAGCGTGCCAAAATAATTAACTAATTAATTTATTTCATATTATTTTGAAATTTTATATTCATAAAGGTTTTTTGTCATTTATAGTTTTTTTTAAATTAAAATAGCATTAGTATTTAATTTGAAATTAAAATAGCATTAGTATTTAAATATAACTCGAAAGCCCTAGAATTTTTCTATTTTCTGTATTTTATTTATTTATTTGTTCTAATTTAGGATTTATATTTACTTTAACATAAAATTAGGATTAGATTATCAACTTAATCTGCTATTGTCTATATAATTAAACTTTAAATTACTTAGTATTATAAACTACCTTGCGGATTGACCCCTAGTTATACTATAATCATTAGGTTTATGCGCTTGTAAACCTAACATTTAAGTGTATTTTAGGGTATAATTTTATTATCATCTAATACACGTCAAGTTTTTTTGCGCCATTGTCGGAACGATTGCAAAAACTACCTTAGAGAGGGCGACTTGCACTTTGTACAAGGAGTTCATTTAGTAAATTAGACTAGACTTTTTATTTTTACTTTGTTACATTTTTCTTTAGTGTTTTTTTTGTAGAAATGCAAGACAATATTTTTCGATCCCAAAATTTGAAGCAATGATGTATCAAATAGAGAGACATGACATGAGGAGGTGATTATTCTCGGAGAGATAACGCTAAGACATAGGCGCATAAATGAAAAGTGAAGCAAACAAGAGCCTTCACTGCCAAAAAAAACATCAATATGAGGTTTTTGGTGAGAGCGATCACATCACAGGTGAGTGTCATTTTGCAAATGGAATTGAACAAGAACAGATAAATATTTATCAAAAAAAACTTGACGAGTGTCAGGTGCCAGTAAAATTATGTCATAAAATACACTTAAAGAATGGGTCTACAAGCGCATAAATCTAATGATTATATTATAACTAGGGGTCGCTCCGCATAGATAACTTTTGATACTAAGTAATTCAAAGTTTAATTATCTAGACAATACCAGATTAAGTTGGTAATCTAATCCTAATTTTACGCTAAAGTGAATATAGAAAATTAAATATAAATCCTAAATTAGAACAAGTAAAATTAAGAAAATGCAGAAAATAGAAAAGTTCTAGAGTTTTCGGGTTATAATTAAATATTAATGCTATTTTAATTTCAAATCAAGTTATTATTTTTCTCGTGCAATTACAATTGAGGGTTTCTCAATTCTAATTCGAGAATCTGCCCACTTTCGTGGTGCAGTTCCCTATCTAGGGTAAATTTTATTTTGTGGCATACCCTAAACACATTAAATTGTATGATTGGTCGGGTTTATACTTAAGCAGTCAAATCACCTAATGGATTCAACAACAGAATTCAAACCTAGGTCCTTGAAGGTACTAAAGCCTCTAACAAAATTATTTTTCTAAGTTTTAGTTTAGGTCAAGCAATCGACGTCTCGTTTCGATACTTAGTCTCAAATCTAGGGTTTTACATACAAACATCTAATTGATTAATTTATGCACAAGTTTAACTATTGGCTGCTACCTAAACAAGCAATTCATCATCTAATTCTTCATATCATACATAAGTAATTCTCAAACAAAGATCAAAACAAGCAATCATAAAATAACAATATCATTTGAATGAAAATAATAAAAATATCAATTATATGCCCTCAGGGGCGGAGCCAGAAACGATCGATAGGGGGGTGCCCGGTTCAAATAAATAAAATATTCAGGTCAAAAGAAATTTTATTTTTTATCATACGATCTTTATTTTTCAATGAACCGAGAGGGTGCCCGGGCGTCGGCTGGCGCCTACCTTGGATCCGCCCATGTATGTCCTAAACCCTAGAAGATGGTAGTACAACCTTCCATGAGGTAATAAACAACAAAAAAGAGAGAAATAGATACACATGAGAGAAAAGAATAAAAAAACAAATTTGGATGAGAAAGAGAATAAGTTTTCTACCTCTAATTTTGAATTGTCCAGGTCTTTTATATTTTTTACCTTTTTAATGATCTTATGGGGCCCTAAGGGTTGTGTTCTTCTCATTTTCAGGAGCAAAACAAACTCAGAAACGCTAAAAAATTTAAGATTTCTCCTTAAATACCGTCATATTCAAAACCTCTATATACCATCTCAAACATCTTTTTAGTTGTACCAATATAACTATTAAGATATCCTTTAAAAAATATTTTTCACTGCTAAATACATATTTAACCTTCTAAAATCATCTCTTAACATCATCACTCAAATTTACTTATGAAACATTCCCTCTAATGATGTTCAAGATCAAACCTTTAATAACTAATTTAATAACCAATTTGACCAGATATTGTCCCTTGCTACCGACATCTGCTTTACGTCCCCGAATAATTCAGAAACACAAGAAATTTGGGCCTTTTAGTTTTTATTTTACAAAATTGAGGCCTAATATCACAAATTCATATGGAACAATGAATACAAAACCTCAACTTCGAACCTTTGTAATATTGGATGTACAATAAGACATAAAAATGTATATAATTTTTTATATGAACAGGTTCAGAAAATACAAAATTGACATCCAGCTCGAAAACATTATCATTGTCCATCTTCAAAAATGAAGACGGACAGTAACCAATCCATAAAGAGAATAACATTCATCAAGTGGAAATTGAAGTGTGAAGTCGACCCAAAGCAGCAATTGATATTTGGAGATCAGTTGTCATTCAAGCTTTGCATGAGCTCAAACCACTGCCATCAAAGAACAAAAATAAACAACAATCCACAATGCAATCTTGCAAATATTAGTAGTAACAAAAGGACCAGTGGATAGTTACCTGTCTCAACAAATCAGCAAGTGTGCGTGGAAGTGCTTCAATGTTCTTCAACACAATATAATATGGAAAAGGGAATGAATCCAAATACTTCCTGAAGGAGAGCTTGTCTCCCTCAAAAGTAGCTTCCTGTGAAAGTACAGATTCATAATTCAGTTAACATCGAGAAGATTCCTACTAATAAATTTGAAAATGAAAAAAATATCCAAGAAACACAATACCATCATATCCATGATGGATTCTTGGGGGCTATCTAGAAGAATAAATGCAACCATCCTCTTTCGGCTCAAGATATCCCTCACGGATCGCCTAAGGTTTTCCTTCTCATGAAATCGTCCATCAGCTATAATCAGCACTAATTGGTGAAGAGGATTTTGCCCGGATGGCGTATATGACCGTGCAACCGCGATGTCAAGCATGTTATTCAAATACTTCAACAGATCAACCACAGGTTCATCAGCTATGGTATTATCTTGCTTAAACGAAAAGCTTGAGATCATCTGTCAGCAATAACCAGCACTAGTTAAACACAACAGAAAATTGAATGATGAAAGATTCCTAGCTAGATTCTCATTATACCACAAAATCTATATCTGGTAGCTCTTCAAGAGTAAATTGATCCGTTCTTGGTTAAAGGTGCAGTGAACTTGCCTTAATTCCAGCTTCAGTTGTAAATGTCTGGTCAAAATCATGAAGCAACTTAATTTTTCCTTTTTCACCAAAGCTTGCAACTGCAAACTGGCCCACCTCAAGCTGCGACATTGCTCGACAAACAGTCAGCAGTGCTTCGATAGCCACCTTCCCACATTGGTTCTCTGACATACTGCGTGAGTCATCTACAGCTACCACCACTTGGTAGTTCCTCTTGTTGGGTTTAGTTCGCCTCAACCAGATTTTATCTTTGCGAAAATGGCTAGCAATGTATGGAATAACCTATAGCCAAAATATTTCAAGAATTTCAGCAAAGATATTTGTCAAAAACATATTTTAAAGAAACCAGTTCAGCATTGAAACATGCAGCCTCTTCTCAACATTTCAGGAAAAAAAACAAAATTAATATTTGAGAAAAACAACAATCAAAATAGAACCAAGTTCTAATCAATAAATGAACTCCAGGTAAATCAACACAAATCAGCAAAAGAAAAACCAGTACAAGAACCTCAAATGGACCAGAAGCATAAATTTTTAAAAAGAAATAAATGTATAAGAGCTTAATAACCTTCTTCATATTGATTCGTTTTCCAGTACGATAATCTCCTTGAAGCTTACTTGCCAGTGTTGGCTCCAAAACAAGCCGTAGCTGTTCAGCCAACTCTTGTGACATCCTCATAGTAGAGAGTTCTAATTTTTTCCATTCAACGACAGCTTTTTGCACATCTCGGTCAGACGACATCTCCATCCTCCCCTCGTCAGAAGGATGATCTCCATTAATTAGGGATTCATCAGGAGGTGCAATATTTCCATCCATGTATGATCTGCTGAACAAAACCACATCTTGGTTAGATTGAAGGTTTGAATTCCCTGCTGGTGCTTCCTCCATTGGGGTATCCATGTCAGCTGCCTTTTCAACAGCTCCATCACTGAATTCATCTGTATGAACTAGAGATTTACAAGCCCTGACAGAAGGCAAGTCTTCAGGTTTCTCTACTGTATCAATTCGAGTAGCTTCCTCTCTCTTCTTTACATCACTCTCATCTGTGGTTGGTTTGTTGGCTTCATCAACATCGTTCTTCGTTTGATCAGATGTAGCTGCACCAAGTGCTTGAGAAGTGTTTTTCTGTCCCTCAGCCACGTACATGTACTCATCAGCATCCATATCACTCACATCGTCGGGAGCTGCGTCTGCTTGATCTTGATCTGCTGATACTTCTGCTCGTTCCTTCCACTCCTTTAAAGCATCACCAATGCTTCTGAAAGGGTTAGTCTGCTGTATTTGCCTGTCAATAGGAGCATCTCTCTCTGAGGCCTCAAGTTTAGAGTCAGAGGTTAGTTTAGAGCCATAGCTCGAGTCTGGCATGGATATCTCCATCTTGGTGGAATCATTGCCAGGAGCAAAAGATGTGCTGAGATCATTAGAGTTCGCCCAGTTTGCTTCTGGTTGCATATTCGGATCAAATCCATTAACATCAGTCATTGGCATAGCCTGTGCAGGGTCCGGCATTGCTTCAATATTGTCAGCTTCTTTATTATCCTCTTTGGACTCGAAGTTTTCTTCTTCATCCTTGACATGTTCAGCACCTCTAATATCACCTTCTTTATTATCTTCAGTTATGTTATCTTGCTCCATGTCATTAGGAGAACCAGATTTTTCTTTTCCTTCCCCATCTTCTTCTGGTTCTCCATCATCACCTCCATCTTGCTCTGCATCATCCATCAGCTCAGCATCCTCCGCATCATCCATTTCAGCATCTTCTATATCCTTCTCTGGCTCCTGGAACTGGACTCCAGATGGGTCTTCAAATGCCTCACTCTTGTCCATCTCCATTCCCTCTTGATCCTTCAAATCCTCCAAAGCTATTGAATCAAAGATGAAGAGGAAATTTCAGTCAAAATATGAAAAACCTTGAAAGAAAAAGTGGTTTGCGAACTTTACGTTATTCTAAATATTAACATCAACATCAAAATCTGACTCTTCTCATTTTACTACACCTGTTTCATTCTCCTCGTTGGTCTCGTCAGGAGTTCCATCATCAATCTTCTCGGATTCATCAACTCCAAGGGAATCATCATCCTTAGCTCTGAGCTCTTTAGTGCTAGGATCTGTCTCTTTGATAGATGAACCTGATTCGTACTTATCAGAAGAAGGTTCAGGATTCTCATCTTCATCTTTACCATCCCAGGCCTTTTCACCAACTGCCTCCTTGTTTTCCCCCGCATCTCCCATTTGAGATTCAATGTTTGGCTCCTCATCATCCTCTTCCTCTTCTTCATCTTCCCCAGAATCCTCGCTTACACTACACATATCACCATTGAAATCATCTTCCATTTCGATTCCCTTGTCCTTGCCACTAGGCAGTTTATCTGACTTGTCTATTATATCTTGCTGAAAGATTAAAGAAAGTCAGAGAAGGAATGGTAAAAACTAGCAGTACTAACCCTGATATGAATTGCACTGAAACCATAACAGGATTGAAGAAATTACCTTTTCTTCAGTACCAACAATTTGAGATTCATCTTCTATTTCATCGCTCACATCTTTCGCCCCTTGACCCTCACCCATGCCTGTTCCTTTCACATCCGTACCAGCAGCTCCATCAGTTTCTGCTGATTCTTCAGCAGAACCAAATCCCTCAGTAAATAGTAATATAAGAACTTGGCCAAGAGCATGAGTCATTTCACACATCTGCAATGAAACTAAGACTCAGCATATCTGCATAAGAAAGTAATTTGCAAAAAGAAAACAACGAGAGAAAGCAAGAAAACCATTTTATGTGCATCAATGAACTCAGACAAGATGCCATCACCGAAGGCCAAGACAAGCCCCAAGTGCTGATCAACACCCTTCAGCTGAACCTCTATAGAAGAGCAAATATCAGGTTTACATCGGTCAAGTTGTACCATGTTTCTCTGCATGTTTCAACAATTCATCCATTAAATACAGTAATAGGAACTTAATTTAAAATCACGGAACAAAATATAGCTTCTATCAAGAAAAAAAACAATTGAAAAAAGTAAAGATAACTAGCATACTGTTTCACTGATGACCCTGTCAACAGAACAACAAATCTGGTCTATCTGAAGGTGTGTTGCCTGCGACTCCAAAAGGTCTTTCCAAAGAGTAATATCTCCGGTATCAAGCTCTTGATCTTGGATCTTCAAATCACCTAGCTTCTTCAAATTGGAAAAAGCATCTTTTACAAGCTTTATGGCCTCTTCGAAAGTTTGATGTGAGAAGATTGGAGCAAGTTGATTTGCACTGCTTGCCTCCTTGAAGTCGTCCTCAATCTTCTTTCCCTACAAGGTAAGGTTGTATTCATAAATTAGCACTAGTTCCCAACATACTAAACATGCACAATGAATACAGGAACTGAAATGCAAGACATTTCTTTGATTCAAGTGTTTTTCTAACCGTAGGAATCATTGTTATTTTTAAGCATGCCATCATTGTTATTTCTAACCGTAGAAATTCAGCAGCCATAAAATTGTTTGACAAATGATAGAAGTGCACTGAATCTCATCAGATGCATAATATGATTGCCAAGGTTGCCAAGTCAAATACATGTTAATGGATTCTACCCATCAAGTAAATGCATGAACTTTCTATGCTGAAATATGCAGTAATGATATCCATTTCAAAGAGAACTTCATATCTTATCCAACACTTGATTCAAAGGAGTTACGTAAAGAAATGAACAGAAAAATAGTCAATCCAACCTCCACTATTAGTTCTCTGAACCGACCAATCAGCATATGCATGACCAATCTCATCGGTCCCACCTTATAGGCCAAGCACTCGATCTGCTCTCCAAATTTGCATAATTCCTGCATGTTTGATTCTAGTTCTTTCTCCATATCCTTGGTAGCAAGTGGCATTCTCTTAATACAAGGAAGGCCTATTGTATCTCCAATAAGGTTATTGTCCAGCCACTCCTGAAAACAAAAGAGTGAAAGCTCACACACCTTGCTCACATGAACTATGAGAATAGGGCAAATAAGATAATAAAGTTAACCTTGCATCGCTTGAATCCTGGGAAGAACTCTTTTATAAGAGAAGAAAAGGCTGCAGACTCTTCCCGGATTTCCTTGCAGTTGCTAGAATGGCAATCCTCAAAAAGTCCCAGCAATAAATTTGCATCTTTTGAAAAAGCAATCAGGCTATCAAAGAGTCGCTGTAAAAAAAAAAAAATTACAACATGTGTGAGAAAAAGTCCAGTAGTGTGTGTATGTGCCTGTATCTGTCAGACAATATTACCTTTTGTTGCCACATGCATGT
This sequence comes from Schoenoplectus tabernaemontani, assembly GCA_037127355.1. Lineage (NCBI taxonomy): Eukaryota > Viridiplantae > Streptophyta > Magnoliopsida > Poales > Cyperaceae > Schoenoplectus > Schoenoplectus tabernaemontani. The sequence continues at coordinate 5,549,798 of CM073747.1, forward strand.
CAGTACAACCTCCTGTCTGATAGATAGACCACTTGAAATTTCTAATAAGAACAATTGATCCCTTAAAGCATGCAACTGCCGAAAGAGGCCATATGCAGAATGCCTTTGCTTGCCAAGCACAACCATCAGATGGTCCATAAAGGACTTGGCTCGATTAACCTGCAAATTTGCAAAAGAAAAGTGCATTAAGCTCCAGAACTTGCAAACTGTTACATGATTATAGCCATCTCATGATATTCAAAGATGTCAACCTGCTCAAGATCAAGATCCTTGTGGAACTTCAAAGAACTCTGAAAGAACTGTTGAACCATAGCCAAGCATTTGAAGTAGCAGCGGTTTGCAGATTTCCATTCATCTCGATGTTCATCTCTTCTAGACTTGGTGGACATTGTATTGGCTCTTTTATTTGTCTCCCCACCTTGTTGATGCAAAAGCAAATGCTCAATTTCATAGGATGGTTGCAAGAATAAGTTCATCTGAATATCTGATTGGTCCCCAAGCTGCAGGTGTTGAGAAACAAAATAAAGCACCATTGAACACACTCAACCTTTTAAAATATGTAACAGCGCTACATAAACAGAAATTATGCTGGTAAGGAAAGGTTTAAAAATGCAAAGAGAAACAGAACTCTCAAGAATACCACGGTATTAACAAGCCTGTGTTTAGATAAGCCACAAGCTTCCAGTGTTTTCAATAAATCTGTAAAGGCCCTCCTTTTGCGGTTCTTTGTCCCATACTTCAATACATGACCAAGCTCAGCAGCATTTAGGCAGATAGTTTCCAGAGAAGTCCAACAGTTGTCCCATTCTTGTTTGAGACCAGCTACAACAGTTTCACAAAAAGATATTAGCTGCAGTCCAAATCTCCAGGTAAGTAAAAACAAACGAGAAATATAAATCAAACTGCACAAGACCTTCATCTTTCAACAAAACGAATTCACCCATACTCTGGAATGCTTTTGCCCTCCACTCATTGTACCATAAGAACCTGCAAATGAAACAATATATCTTGGTCCTGGATATATATATCTTTTAACAAGGCAGACAGATCTAAAAAAAGGAAGAAAATTTTGAAGCAGAACAAACCTTTCAGCATTTCTAAGCTTGCCAACATCCAAAGGAAATTGTGGCAGTTCACCCTTGATTTTTTCAGGCTCCTTTCGATCAAGCCACGACGGAGTCTTATCCTCTGGTTCCACAACTTGTTTGTTGAGGAAGGCCATCACAGGTTGTTGCAAAAATTCCTAGTATAGAGAAAAATCTTCGTCAGTTTCATTATAAGCCACTGCCAAGCTTTAAAAAATAAATTGTCCATCATAAGCATTCAATAGAACATTGCATTGAACTTTAGGACAAGATTAAAAGCTTTTTGCCTAACTAGCACATTACATTGAACTTTTGAACAAACTTAAAAGCCTTTTGCCGGGCCTTCTTGAAACGCTCTATTGAGTAGACATTTGGGTCTTGCTCCCAGCGGTAGAGCTTGACGTTTTCTTTTAATTCCTTCTCTATAGATTTTTTCTCAGATTCAATGTGCTCCAAGACCCTGATAGCACAACAGCCCATTATTAGTAACTATGCTAATGACAACTGTAACAATATTCTGCAATTTTCACCAATTAAGGAAATGGCTTACAGGGGCACAAACTGAACATAAAACCCAAATGCATTGTAGAGAACATCTAGCTTTTGGCTCGTGTCAGAACTGCAAAAAGTACAAAATGATTAGACCACAGAAATGAAAAGAGCAACAAATTGGATTAGGCTACACAATATTCATAAATTGACAACCTAGAGACCAAGAACCACAGGCCTAGTACAGATGGTAATGGGTCTCGCCTCTGTACAGGAAACCAGGTTCAAAAGGCATATGAAAAGAATATATGCTGGGGTTAATGGAGCCCTTTTCTGTAAACAAAATAGATAAGAGACCAAAAGAAACAAAGCAGAATACTCATTTTAACTTCTTTTATGAAGTTCAACGCCTTTTTAGCATATAATCAGTTATTTATTGGCAATTGAATTAGCAACAAGATGTAGAAAAGAATGTTTGGCAACACAACACTCGACTATTGAAACAAAACAAAAAATAGGAATGACACCACAATTCATCACCTTGACAAAATATCCCAGGTGATACATCTTGAGAGCTCTGTGTGCAACGCAAGCAGAAGTTGCAAGCGCCTCTTAAATTCCCCAATTGTAGATGATTGAATAAAATCCTCAATGCTAAAAATTTAAACAATGAATAATCATCATCAAACCAGTAATGCTACATGAAGAGAGGTACATATTTTTCAACATAAATCTTTTTGGAGTTAGTTTTCTGTTTGTTACTCTGACATTTATGTACAGAAGAGGAGGGTACCTTGTGGCCGTTGACAACAAGCCCTCCTTCCGCAGGATAGACCTCAAAGGGAACCATAACTGCAGAAGAAGTTACACAAACAGCACATATATTACAGACTTGGAGAAGAGAATGTAAGTCATGCATCCAAAAGAAAAAGGGGACAGACTGACTTACCCTCCCAGCACTAGCATCGTGCTTTTCCTGGACCCCACTAACCATTGCAGGCCATGACTCCAATTCCAGTTTTTGCCATGAGGATACAAGCACATAAAGCAGTGGCAATTGTGCTGTGAGAATTAGACAATGCATGATAACAGAAGCATATAAATGACGGCTAAATGATTCTATATTCATCACCTTTACAGAACAATATATAATATAATCATGATTACCTTTGAAAGGAAATCTGTTGTCAGTCTCTTGCAAGGACTGGATCCGCCCAACCAAGAGTTGAAGACCTTGTAAAGCCTTCAAATACACTCAAATGTCAAAGAAAATTGGAAAAAAAAATCAATTTGCAGAATCAATAAACAGATTGCCATGCATTGCACCTTTGAGAGAGGACTATTGACTGGCATCGATAAAAGGGTCTCAGTTATCTTCAGTATCCTCTGAAGAACTGGGTGCTCAGACCAGTCAGTCAAATAAAAATTAACTCGGTCTTGGATGGTGCTCAGTGGCTCCACCATTTTAGACAAAATAGAAGCATTTGGATCCTGTAGAAAATGTCGCTTGTGAATTGTGATAAAGTAACCAAAATATTTGTAATGATAAGTTGATAACTACACTATAGAATAATATGGTCCCAAATATACCTTGTATGCATTGTATGACTTGCCTATTTTAAATAAAACACTATCATACTCCAAGCACACACGGAGAAGATGCTCCATTGTTAGATTCTCATCTAACTTGGATGAACTTAATGATTGTAGATCTGCAAGCTAATAAAAATTCCATTAAGTGAAGTCCTACGCTCTAACACTATAGAGAAATAGTTAGATAAACTATTAGAGAGTAGTCTTACGACCTTTTATTATTCTTGTCCCTATATCATAAGAGTCCATGAAACACTGCAGCTTTTGCTCATCTGTGATGTGACGTATTCCAACCTAGTAGATGTTAGTGTAATAAAAAAAATACTCTTAGGAGCCATTTTTTTCAATTAGTTATGCTTGAAAAATCATTTGATTACTCAAAAGTAACCCTATATGTGTTGAGACCTAAATAAATATAAAAAATCCAAATCAACGGTCATGCATTGAAATAAATTGCAAGTGCTCAAGAAATGAGGTAGAAACAATAAAAATACTACTAAAATACCGGCTCAATAAGGTCTTCAAATCCAAATAGCTGATTATGGATGAGAACTAGATTATTCAGTGTAGAGTCTGGTATGTTGTCCCAGACTTCATCCGTGATTCCATCCTCCTTAATACCCTTCTTCTGAAATATAGTATTTTTCAACACAAAAAGTTTAAACTAAAAACTAATTGATTATGGAAAAAAAATAATAATAAGAACACATACTGCAGAATTAATGAACTCCTGCTCTATTCTCTCCTCAATCTCATTTTTGAACTTGACCTCCTGATCAGCATCCAGCTCCAAAACAGATGAAATATCACCCTCCACAACATCTTCTAACTTAATTAAACGAGGCTTGAACGTAACCAATCTCTCCCGATCGTTCTCCTCATTTGTAAATGTAGATTTTTTCATCTCAAACCACAGATCATTAAATTGGTTGAATATCTCATGCATCAACTGTAAATAATAATAAAATAAATAAATATTGCATCAATCAACAAGTCCTTTTTTCCCCATTTTTTTACAGCTGATGAAATTACATCGATTAAAATAGTACCACAAATGATGTTTTATCAAGCAACAAAGAAGAAAAGACCCACTCAGCAATCCTGACCAACGCGATATGGTTAATGGTAGCATAAGAGACCTGCATATATTTTTAAGTATTAGTTGAAAGTATTTTTGTAGCAAAACAACGGCAGCACAAGAGGATTGAACATGGGATAAATTTGCAAGACACAGAGTAAGTTAATTACAACCTCCTTGTTACAATCCACTTGATCAGATGTAGCTATGAGCTTCTTCAGCAGACTGGTCAAACCAGCTTGAGTACACCTGGTTTTAGTTGGGCCAGCCATCAAAAGTTCTGATTCTGGAGACTGTCCAGATGCTGCTCTGGCAGGAAACTTTACAAAATAACAGATTGCATCCTGCAGCACGTGGTGATTAGTCAGCGTTATGAACCACATAGGCAGAGTAAATCTTGCATTAATAAATGGATAACGAAGATGCCTCTCATCCAACAAAATAAAGCCACAAACCATTTGTATCATTGTTAAGTGAGGCATACTAATTTAATTAAGGTCAAGCACCATTGTTAATTCATTATCTCGAGATCAAAAACCCTCTTATCTGAAGGGCAAAGCACACTTACAAAAATTCCATCTGTATTTTCTTCCTCGACCATCTTCAGGTTCTCTCTCTCAAGGGCGCCGGAGAGTGCAGCTGCCAAGCCAAGTTTCATTTCATATATAGCAACTTGGATTGGCTGAATCAAGTCGATGTACTCAGGAAATTCTTCTGAAAGCTGCTTGATGAAGTTGGCTGAAGTCATCTGGAAAAAAAAAAGCTCGAGGAGGTTAGATTAAACCGTATATAAACCAACACAGCCCACAAATATGAATACGGAATCTTAAAAATCATTTTACCTGCCAACTGCAAGCCTTCTCAACAACCAGTTGCAGGTTTTCAGTGCCATTTAGGTTATCAATCACAACAGATGAACATATAGACATTAGCTCCTTGAACTCTGTGCATGCTTTCCTTAGTTCCTGAAACTTGGAAGGTTGAGGACGGAAAACCACCTGTAAAAAGAAACAAGTGTCAAAGCTGCAAAACCAAAAAAAAAAAAAGCAAAGCACTTTTCATTTAAAAAAATTTACTCAATAAAAAATTGATACTACATGACCTTTGCCCGCAGGTTCTTCTCTTCAGCACTCAATTTCTGTAGTAAATATTGCCTTTTATCCTGATGGTAATCTTCCATGCTGCATCCAGCAAGTTGCTCGCATGCGCAGCGCACCTACAATTCTATAGGAGATAAGGATAATGGCAAGCAACAAGCATCCAGTGAAAAGAGTAAAAAAAACACCTTTATATCAAGCTCCACCAAAGATATCCTCTCCAATGCATGGGAGTGCTTGAAAGCATACTTCATAGCAGGGTCAAGCCCATATGAGCTCAGCAGTAGCTCAAATCTTAATTCACCAATGTGGAACCAAGCACGCCCAAGATTATACAACATTTCTAAGAATGAGAGTGCACATATCAGTATTCTAAGAAATATAAGAAACCTTAAGCATTACAAAATACTTCCGATCGAAATATTTCATGACAATAATATGGAATTACTAACCACTACGAGGACATTTGGTGTACAACTCCTTCAACAGGGGCTCAACAGCCTTATTCCAGAGAGAACTCAAACCATCATGGGTTGACGAAGACATCAATGACCCTAAAGAAGCCGAGTTTTCTGGCTACAAGAGAGATAATTAATAAACATAAAAGTACTTTTGTAAAAGAGGTCTTACATAACAAGATAGTTTTTCCATGAGAACTTTAGGCAGCCCAGGCTGAAATAACAAATATAAATTAAATATATACCGTCAAACCATTTTCAGCTAGCTGGACTAGAATTGACTTTAATTGGCAAAAAGCCTCGTCCCCAAAATGCTTCTTGTGCGCAAAAAATATCTGTTGGAACAGGAGCAAAATTTAAGGTTGCAGAGAGCCAGAGAAAGAAAATAAATGAAAAAACTACCATAAGAGAGAGACAGAGAGAGAGAGAGAGAGAGAGAGAGAGAGAGAGACTGCCTCAAGTAGAAAAAGCAAGTACATGTTTCAAGAGATGATCTGCTGCAGATTGCAAAATCCCAACTAAACCCCCTGGCAATTGAGCATCCTCCCAAAGGTTTCTCAAAACAATTCTAAGCTTATAGCGACTCATGGCATAATCCCTAATAGAGGTTGTGTCTTGGCTGCAAGATAAGCAAGCAACATCAACGCCATAACTGGCAACAACCAAAAGAATGAATGATATGCAGGAACACTTGTGAATTGAGAGTATTGGTCATCTTACAGAATCATAGCTACGGCACCAGTTTTGGAAAGGTGTGTCAAATGACAAGGCTCATTGTAGATGCCCTAAAAGTGCGAGCAGAAAAACAGTCACGACACAGAAACATTACATTGAAAAGAAAAACTATAATGAGCTTAGGATCAAACCTTGAGAGGTCCAGAGAAACACTTCCACAGAGAAGAGTGATAGTTATACCACATTTGCATTGTAGCTTCAGAAATCCTTGTACTTGCTGTGTGAAAAGATTGTAAAGATTACTCAAAGAAAAAGAAGAGGCAGGAAGGGGATGGCCAGGAAGAAGGGAGCTGTCCTTACCAGAATCTACCAATGCCTGCTTTTCTTGAATCCACGAGATGATCCGTAAAGGCACGAACTCGACCGGAGACCGTGATGAAAACTCCAATGAATAATTTAGGGCATACTGTACCAACTCTATGTTTTCTGAAATATGCTGCATGGGCCAAAAAAATTCTAAAAATATGGCACATATACCTCCTAAATTAAGGGTAGAGAAATGAAGTACTAATTTTGCAAACTGAAAGGCACATTGTTTTAGTTTTGTACATATCATGTTCTATACAACAAAACAAAAGAGGTTTCCACCAATCAATTATCTGGTTTGTTGCCACACGCCACTCATTACTGATAATATAAGATACTATGAAAAAAAAAACATCTATATTCTAGAAGCGTGAGTCAAATAAATAAGAGTTCAATCATAATTGAAAAGCAATACCTGGTATGCTTGGGATGATTCTAACCAACTGGCCTCTACTAACTTGGAGAGCAACAATATATCCAAGCTAATACTCTTCAAATCAAGTAAAGGGAGGGTAGCCTGCCAGCTACGGAAGCTTTCTCTTCCACATGTGACTGCTGAAGACATTAAACAGCACATGGCAGATCCCAATTTAGAGCAGTTTCCTTCTTTACCCAAGTCAAAACTTACCTCGAAGCTCCTCTTCTCACTTTTAACCCGTCTCAGTAATGGCTAATATAAGAAAAAAAAAAGATTCAGAAGAGGAGTCAAATACCTCCACAGAACTAGACCAATTGAGGCACTTACCTGATAAATTTCTTCAAGTTGAGTCAAAATCTCAGACTCATCTTCATCAAATCTAGATACAGCGATTACCGACATACAAATACCTGATTATCAAGCATAAATGCCAGTCAAGCAAACTGCATATACATACAACATTCAAGGCGTGAAGCCGTATGGAAAATCTAAGAATATAACTGTCACTAGCCAAACTGGTAAATGACCACAACAGTACCTACTCACATGTTTGATACATCTCGAACAAAACTAGAAAAGGACTAGTTCTACTCATATGCAATAAGAAAATGTGAGTGTTCTGTGAGTGAATTCTAAAATTATCATCTAGATAAAGCCATCAACAGCAACAGATCAAAACATTTAATTGGTAAAAGAGAAGAAAAGCACCATCCATGGCTAGCCATTTGAGCTTAACATCAGTTGACAGAACCGCATCCATAAGTGAGCGGTTGCCTGTAAGTAAATCATTTCACCAAATAAAATGTAATGCACATGATGATATTAAATTTAAATAATTTAAATATTCAATAATACCAATACAATTCAACTTCAAAAATCCTTTACCAGACCAATGATAATCGACAAAGGTCAAAGTTTCCTGGATTTTTCTGAAAACAGCACCAGAGGATGGCACAAACGGATGGCCTCCCTTATTCCACAAAGTCGGTTTCGGCATTCCGAAGTTGAAAAAAGCGAGGTCTTTTAGTTTTGATCTTTCCTCCTGCAACAACAGGTTAATTTGGTTTGGTAAACTTTATTAAGGACAACGGAAATACTTACATTGAGTATTAACTAATCAACCAATATTTCAGGTGACAGACAACAAGGCCATGGGTGCAAATTATCTGTGTAAACCATGCTGATGGGAAAGAGGAAAACAATGTGATATCAAGTCAAAGTCACAGGGTTGATGTTTGAGAGGGAGAAAACTAACCATCAATCTCCTGACTTGCACTGGGAATCTTGAAGACAATTTCGTGACTTCTTTCTCCAAGAAGCTCCAAGCGAGCGAGAGATAATCCAACCGAGACGAAACCAAGCTTTTCCACAACACACTATGATACTCAATTATATCGGAATAAATATCACACACCTCCTGTTCCATAATTTCACTCAGCACTTTTCTCTCCAATACCCTAAGTGATTTCAGCAACTGGAATAAATTTTCCACCTTTTTCTTGTCGGAAAAACACTTCTCAGAGTTCCACTGCTGGAGGCTGAGCAGATATAGTTTAAAAGAATCCAAAGCATTACCAAGCGAAGCATGGCAACTCTTAAGAGCATTGTCAGAAGAGGTCATTTTCATCAACTTCGAGGAAAGAAAAGGCAGTGGATATGCATCAGTGTCAATCTCAAAATGTGAAATCACTTCTCTGTAGTGCAGGAAAATGCGTTCCCATATTCGACAGCCATGCCTTCCTTCAAATATTTTGCTAAAACTACTAAAAATTTTGCAAAAAGTTCCAAACTGGAAACCATAGTGCTCAAACCATTTTCGGTAAAGAAAAAGATCCTTATCACTGATCTGCTCAATTACCCAATTCACTGCAAAGAAAAGCATCTGATTGGCTAAGCCAGTATCAAATCTAGAAAGGATGTTCTCAGACTTGGACACTTTTTCCGGGAATAACAGCTGATTTATGACACAAACAGGCATGACAGAGTAGTGAATATTTCTGTTTTTCCATACTGCATCTTTTGTACCAGTACAGCATCTGCTCAACTCGTAGGCAGCATATTGTGCACCCAGCGACTCAAGAAACATGCAATTGTTTCTGACACATGCCTCTCTAGAGTACCAAACAAAATCCCTAAGCTTCAAAGGTGATGGCCATCCACCTGGCAATGCAAGAGAATAACCCAATAGCAAGTCCGAGTGACCACCAGAAAAACCTGTCAATAATTTTGATTTACCCAGGCCACCTAGTAAAGGCATAGAATACCCCAAAAACAAATCTGAGTAGCCACTGGCAATACCAGTCAAGAATGTTGATTTACCCTCCAACACCATCTCAATCCCTTCAATTTCACCAAGGGAAGGAAGATAAGTGTGCTCCCAGCTGAGATGAAGGCTCCACATAAGCCGGTTTCCTTTCATAAGCAATTGCTGGAACAAATGCACCCAGCGTGTGAGCTCAAGAAGAGAGATATGTACACCTAACCGTGATCCAGTCTCTTTTGCGAACATGTGGGCATCAGTCATAGCAGAAACTAACTCACATCTAGCAATTCCTGATGTTGTTAAGAATCTAGAAACATCCATCCTGAGATTACCCTTCTGATTTTGATTTAGTTCATCACCTAATGAACCATATTTCTCTAACAAGAAGATTTCGACTCCACGGTTCCGCATAGCTCTTGAGACCTCGCCATATTGAGGGTTTACGGTGAGAAACATCCTAAATCGAGGATGGGCATGTAGGATCACTGGCTTACCTTCCACGAGCCCGCATTCACTAATTACAATGGAGCCATCTGGTTCAGCCAAAGAGTTGATCCGATCAAGCACCTGAGTTGTAAGATATAAAAAGCCATCAGCTATTTAAAAAAGATGAGATTAGTGACAGAAGAGAGAGAATGTCTGAAACAGACCTAAGAAATTAACACCAAAACATAAACCTTTGCATAATTCACAAAGCTTTTTGATACTAACCGTTGGATTGCAGAGATTTGCATTGTCCAGCACAACCCATTCGCCACTCTCCATGGCCTTCACCATGTCACCAGCAACCCATTCAAACTTAACCTTCTGCTGCAATGATTTGTTCTTTTGCAACTCCTGAACAGATTTCAGTAGTCTATCCAGGTCATCGACTGACCATGAGACAGGACAATTAAGCACCTCAAGATCATTCTTCAATTGTTCAATAATATCAACAAGGAGGGCAAGGGAGTCAAAAGATCTAGCATCCCATGAGTCCATAAAAGTAGATACTGGCATTGAAAAGCTGTACCTCTTCGAAGCAATAAATTCAAACCACTTTGCAAACAAACTCTTTCTTGCAACAATGAACTCCTTCCATTGTATCTCTGACTCAAGGCAGAAATACTCATCTAGGTACCGTTCAACCTGGTATATGGCAGCTTTGTAATGCCGGAAAAGACTGTATTGCTCAAAACATCCGAGCAGTTCTGACACATCACTTCCAGTAGAAAGGTTTAACTCATGCAATGCGTTCCCAGTTAGTTGAGCAAGCAAACGGACAAGTGAAGTCTTACCAGAGGAGTGTGGACCTACAAGAATACACAACCAGCCCTGATTTAGGCAGTGCATGATAGCCTCCATGCTATACAGATTCCCTGGGAGAATTTCAAGCTGATTCATCCAGGTTTTACAGGGCTGGAAGTGGCACCTCTGCATGCATGCGCTCCCTATGATCAAGTTTTTAGGGTTTATATGAAACTTAGGGTGAGTATTCAAAGATGGTTTTGATTCAAAAACCTCTTCAAACAATTTGATAACTTCATTCCGATCAGCTGAAGTGCGCATCCGTTGAAGATAAACTACATTTAAGAAGTCAAACTTCGAGCCATGCATTGAACCTTCAAGATCAAAAAGGGAGACTATTAATGAATTGGAATTTTATGTTGTGCATTCATATTGAAAAAAAAACTTTGGTAATGAACACAGTTAATCCCTTGAATTCTAGAAGTAGGTAAATAAAAAGATTATATTTCCATACTTGAGATCATCTGACATGAGCGAATGACATCTCGAAGGTTAAATTCCCATGGAGAACCTTGCTGGCCATATTTCTTGAATACCATAGTATCCAAGTGAAGCTTCTTGTTGAAAGTAATCAGCTTGGAAAGCAGTGAAGATGGGATCGAAGGATAGCATGCATGACAGATATGGAGATAATCATCTGCAGAAAGCTCATCCACGTATACCTACAAGCACCGCAAATCTTACATAAGCGCCAAGAATTTCTATTCAGATTCCAGGCTTCTCAGGAATTCTAGTGTTCTAAACCACAATAAGAAGTCAAAGCTTTCTTTTTCATGATGAAGCCACAGTTGGAATGGTCATTGTGAATTTTCAACAATAAAAGAAATAATAAAAGAAAGGAAACCCACCTTAGTGAACCGATTTAGAAAGGATTTAGGTAGGCCCTTCCTACCACCACCCTGAGATGAAGGATTTTGGCAGGCAAATACACGGAAGGAAGGAGGACATTTAAATGTTCTACCAAGCTCAGGAATGAAGACCTCCGCACGATGATCCAACAGTGAGTTCAGACCCTGTCTCGAATTAATCATGAGATCATCACAAATAAATTTACAGCTGCTTGAAAGCAAGAATATCATAAGCTTATGAAACCATTCAATAAAAAAGAGCAGTAACCATACCTCTAATACTGATTGAGGAGCTAGATTAAGCTCATCTAGCAAGACCCAGCTGCCTCTTTTGAGAGCCTAGACCATCAAAAGTTGAACATGGATTACAACTAATTAATTTATAGAGCAAAAATGAGTTCTTGCTAAGAAAAATTCAAAAGAATCAACCTGTAGCAGGATGCCGTCTGACCACGAGAACTCCATTCCATTTTCTCCTTGAATGGGCAAGTCAGAACCTAGAAGATCCATCATGTCCGTCTAGTAAACAAAGGCAGCAGCACAAGTTAATTACTACAGAAATTCCAACACAGCTTCTCAGAGAACTTAATGCAGCCATATAGATTATAGAGTGACACATAATGTCACTTCACAATTGCTAAAGGCTGGCTAGATTAATAATATAGGCAAACGTAAAATGAAAGAAGTACAATACAGGAAGCAGACTGATTCAAACCTGCTCAGACAGATTAATTCGAACCACTTCATGTCCAGAAAACCCACCAAGTGCAACAATAATGCTAGTTTTACCAACTCCAGGACTCCCTTCCAGCAAAACTGCAAAGAAAAAGACAACATAACAACATAATTCATATATGTTCATATTGACCGGGATAGGGTAGGGGATTATAGACAAACCGGGTTTTGGAAGTTGCATGGCACGCAAAACCCGCAACACATTCCTTTTAGTAGTTGGAGCCAGAAGTTCATAGCGATCAGTTTTACATGCGAAGTTACCTGTTAAAGAAGAGGATCATTTTCAGATATGCAAAAAAAATACATAGCATAAATTTACAGCATAAAGTAGAATCTTGCACACTCCAATTATGTATAAAGAAAAAAAGTAACAGAGAAAGCAGCAAAGGGATATGATATTACCTATTCTCAAGACAAATATCAAGATGCATCAGTATGGAGCGAGAAATGTACAAAAGATGCCATAATTAAGAATTAGACAAAAAGTCTAACTAGAGAGTTACCTTTGCAAATGTAGAATGGCTTAATGCCAAAAAGATCTATTTCATGAACAAGTGCGTAAGGGATGTTTTCATCAGCTGAACCCCATCCATAATTTCCCAGATTACCCAATACGGAGATGGATAAATTGTTGTCAACTTTCTGCCAAAGATGAGAGATAAGGTTAAAGATCCTTCCTGTAGAGCACAGCCGCATAGAATATCAGAAGTATTCAGTTAGGAAAAGAAAATCACCAACCTGAAGTTCCTCAAAAAGAAAGGATAAACAAGATTCTCTCAGTCTGTTGGCATCATCCCAAGGAATACCAGTACCTGAGAAACAGACAAAATGAAGTTTGTTAGAGAATTTATCATTTACAAGCCAATTATTAAAGTGAAAAGTGAACAATGTTAGAAAACAAAATAAACATATGTTATGAACGGCTGACAAAAGAAAATATAGGTACCCAAAGTAAGGCCATCCAATAAAACAAGGAACGCCCCATGAATTAAAGCAGATTCTGGACCAAGCTTAGCTTCAGCAACATTAAGAAATGTCATCCAGGACAACAGATCTCTGATGGTGAGTGTCCTACCAACTTGCAGTTCGTTGAACCACTATCAAGAAAAGAGAAGAGAAAAAAATTACTAAATGCTCTTATAGAGGCAAGAAAGAGACGCATCCCTAAGGTTCAACGAAAATAATCAAACAGCAAGCTTCAATGTTTTGCAATGTGTGCTTAATTTGTGTTTAAGACCAAGTTCAAATAAAATTTATGCATTTTATACCAAAAGACCAATTAATTCGTTCTCCCAACTACTAGTAGAGTAGAAACTCTTTCTTTGGCCATTCATTCTATTTGTTGTCAATGGTGAACACAGTAAAATGGTTTTTTCCTAATATATGTTTTATACTTATATAAGCCTACCCCAATTTATTTGGGATTAAAGGCTTTGTTGATGTCTGTTTTATCCTTAAATAGGACACTGATTTTCACTTTCTTTATAAAGCCATTACATGACAAATGAGAAATACACAATTACTTGAATTGATGTGTAAATAAATTTCATCAATGCACCTACCTTCCAGAAGTTGACAGCACATTCTGCAAGTGAGGACAGTTTGGGTTCCTTGAATCTGCATGAAATGAGTAAAATCAGAATAAGAGAACAAAAGTAAGCAGTGAGATGCATCAGAAATATAGAAGACAGCAGCTGCTCCAACATTCAACACCCACTGGTGTCAGACTAGCTGTGTATGTGTTTTTTTTAGAGGGCGGGGGGGGGGGGGGGGGGGGGGTACAGTAACAGCAAGGATCTTGAATTTTCTAAAGATTCATTTCTTTAACATTATAAATGCAACCACCTTTATGGTACTGCAAGAGAGTTTGCTGCATCGCCAGCATTTGTACAGGTACACACAATGACAGTCCAATAGGATGGCACTGCTACACGCTAAACTGGAGTAATTATCTTATTGTAGTTCTTTGTTAATACAGATACAATTTTATTATGTCAAGAGAATTGATCCCCTGGTCTGAAGCAAGCTTAACACTGCACAAAACAAAGTGGTCCAATCCTATAAACAAGCATCAATGGTGAGTACCTAGCAAAAGCAATTGACTTGAGCTCATCAATGCCACTCACTGCCGGAACCCAAATCTCGGTGAACCTATTCCTCAGTGCTGGAGAGAGCTCCTTCTTGCCATAATCACCACCAGGGTTCATGGTAGCAAGGATGAAGAAATTTGGATGTGCTGTTATCTTCTCAAGTACTGAACCACCTTTCTCAGCCAAAGACTTCAAAACACAATAACCATTATATTACAAAGTTATTCATACCAGAATTGTAAAATTAGAGAATGCCAAAATCTGATCCCCAGGCAGAGAAACCTCCCAAGCTCAATACTCAACATGACCTCAATAATTTTGGATAGTCAGCAACAAACTCCACTAACCCAAGTAACTCCACCATTTAAACCCAACAAGATGAAACCTGAAATGATCCATGTCCACCACATATGAAACAAACAGGCCTGTAACCTGAAAACTGGCACGACCAACTGGACCTGAAACTGTAATCAACCGAACTTGAAACCTGACAAAGTAACAAACCAGCAAGAAACCACCAAAATCCTAGCCTTCTTTCATGACAGAAACCTCATACAGAGGACAAGAAATTGAGATCTGAATCGAACCAAAATTGATCCAAAGAAATGAACAAATAAAAAAAGGCACAAGTCGGTCGATAACCAAAAAAAAAAGCATAACTGAACTAAACGTGGCTCACAGACAGCGCCGTGCACCTAGAATAAACTCTATCTAAGCCAAAGGAAACTCTATCTAAACCAGCCTTACACCTTTTTTTGTGCTCCCCATAAAGTCACAGCTCACACCTAGAATAAATGAACTCTACCAAGACAATGGAAAATGCGCTAACTCACCAATTTCCTCTCTGGTTCCAACACGCTGTTGAGCCGTTCTAGAACGCTATCATCAGCCAGAGAAATCTCATCTACCAGGAACAGGTCTCCTCCCTTCATTGCCTCCACAAGAGGCCCATCTTGCCAAAGGAAAATAGCTTGCCATTTCTGATGCAGCTTTATCAGATCTAGTTTCACTTTTTCTACTGCATCAATGTCCTCTTCAGTAACACCAGGATACAAGCTTTTCTCCTTTTTATAGCTGCTTAATATTTCATTAACTCTACGTACAGTGGAAGGAGCCACAGATATATTAGAAGATACAGCCTGCAAGAGAGATGTATTTAAAATTAGGTCGGTACATTTATACTTGAGTGAAAATAGGATAAGACATGTACTTACTTTCTCTTTCTCTTCCATGGTGTGTATGAAAAGTCTGGATTGCTTTAGAGTTGAGATATGATGTTCAAATTCAGTAGCCAATCTTGACCTGTCTCGAATTGGGCAAAATCCCTACAAAACAGAAAAACTTAACACTTGATAATTCACATGTTTAACTAAATTAAAACACATCAATCAAGATACAGTGGTCCATGGCATACATCTGGAAATCAGAAAAGTATCAAACATCCAAACTCACCCCAATAAAATCTGATGTTTCTGTGTATTGGTGGCAATTCAATATATGCAACTTTGAACTGAGGACCAAGCTCAGCAACTGGCAAACAGTGGTCTTACCACCCCCAGTCTCGCCTACAAGAAGTATAGGCTCACGCAACTTGTAGCACCGTTCTACAAGAAAATACAGCCTCCACATGCTACTTGTCCAAGTAATACTGAAAAAGAAAGCTTTTTGAAGTTAAAGAAATTCACTCATTTGACTCCTTTGAAAAAAAATTACTTTCTCGCTTAAACTAAATGACATTGAGCAAATATGATGAGAAGAAAAATGAAGATAAAATTGTCACAAACGGACAATTGCATGAATTGTTCATCGTTTCAAGAAACAAAAATACAATTCAAAAAATAAAATTAGATAACAGAAATGACACTAACTTCCCAAAGCTCTCTTGCACTCTAGGATCTCCAACAAGCTGAGAAGAAGAAGTTCCCTGACCTGATTCCTGTGTATCAAAAGCAGTTCATTAAAGGACAACAAAAATGAACCGTAAAGCCATTCCATGGCCATAGCACAGCTAACAATGAAGGATTTCAGTAGTGATATTGACCAAAGCAGGGATGAGAGTGATGCCAGTTGCCATCAATCAGTCTCACAAGGTAAGCCAGTATTTTCATTATTATTTTTCTAGTTCATCAGAGATTGGTGCTTCCATACTATTGGCTTGTCCTAAGAAAATTTGTTGACAGTTGTCCATATGTTGGTCTTAGTTCAATTCATGTAGGTAACCATTATGCATGTTCGCATGTTTTTTGTGTCTTCCACTCGTGTTCACTTACCCATTTGTACAGATCTTTAATATTCAGGTCAACACGTAGATGGCGCTTGAGTGCCTCATAAACCACAATTTTCTCATTCTCATCACGCAATCTCTCAGCAAGCAGGAGGTACCCATCCTTAGCCAGATCCTCAATGGACTTGCCGAAAACACTGTATCGATTGGCCCATCTGAACAGATCCCTAGGTGTGATGAATCCTTGTTTGCCAGCAAACACCCTGCTATTCTGCCTGTGCAGTTGCAGCTCCTTCATGACCTCTACCATCTTCTCACCGTATCTTTTTGGAATCTTGCACCTCTCAGTTAGAATAGTTATCAGTTCGTCTTCTGGAATCTCATCAACTTGCAACTCAAGAAATCGGTTCCGAAAAGCACGGGAGAGCATCTTACGGCCCCCATAAAGCACAGGCGGATTCTGAGTGGCAAACAGCATGAAATCTGGATGAGCTTGTATCGTCTCCTGCAATTCTGGTACAAATAGCTCCCTATTATCATCCAAAAGCCGATTTAATGCTTCTAAAACATCTGAAGGGGCCAGATTTAATTCATCTAAGACTACCCAATGACCTTCACGGACAGCTTTTACCAAAACACCCTCTTGAAACCGAAGCCTCCCATGTGAATCTGTGATATAAGTACCAAAGTACTCCTGGAGATCAGTGTGTTCATGATTGTTTATTCTCACAAATTCATGACCAGTGACGGAAGCTAGGTAATGAACAAGGCTGGTCTTTCCACTGGATGTGGGGCCCTGCAACAGGACTGGATACCTTTTAACATAAACTGCACGTGCCAGGTTCTTCAGATGCTCATTGACACTACGTGTCATAATATACTCTTCTGATTTCTCTGCTTCTGCACTGCTTTGCAGCTTTGATACCCCAATAAGGTACTCTTCAAAAGGAACACTTTGCGGCACTTTTCCATCCAACAGGTGGGACGCTATTAAGTTGGTCATAATTTTCACACTGGGATTATCTAGAAGAGTGACAAAGAACATGCAAAAGCCATCATAGATAGCCTTTTTCAAGCCAAAATCCCTCTTTGCTTTCTTAGCATAATCCAGTGCACGTGCGAGGGATCTCAGGCTGAACTGTGGTTTCTGACGTGCACCATCCTGCAGCCTATCCTCAGATTCCTTTTTGGCTGCTTTATAAAACCGAATAATCTTTTCTGTGTACTCAGTGCCAGCTGAGGTCTCATCCAAATACTTGTTAACAAATAGTCGTAGATCATCATCCTCCAGACCATCATCTACAAAGTATTCAGTAAACCTACTCCTGAAAGAGTACGGCAATTCACGTTTGCCTGCATCTGTTGCAGGATTCATACATGCAAAAAGACGAAAAGAAGGGTGCCGGATCACATAATCGATGTCACCCCTTTCAGCCAGACAGAGGGTACTTCTCTCTCCATCAAGCACTGCACCGATTCTCTGTAGAGTTTCCTGTGGAGCCAGATTAACTTCATCTAGCAATATCCAGTGGCCACTTCTTAAAGCAGTTACAAAGGCACCCTCAACAAACTTGAATGTCATGCCAGCCCCTGAACTAATTTGGTTCAGTGCAACCTTCAGCCTAGTAGAGAGGGACTCCCACTCAGAAAGAAGGAAAGGTCTTTTTCGGTTTGTCTTCGGTCTATCTCTGATAACTCCATAGATTTCATCAGCTTTTTTCTGGACATTATGAAGTAGCTTCTTCCAGTTCTTCTCTACCGTGAACACTTCAAAGTAACGAAACAATGCTTCATTCTCCTGGTTGCACAAACACAGAGATAATATTTAATAGAAAAAACAGAGAACGAACTTTTTCTTGGGCCTTTCAGGGAACAATTTTGACGACCTTTTGACATAGTAGACTCCTACCTTTCTAGAGAATGTTTTGCAGAACAAATCCTTAAACTCATGGTAAAGAGGAACACATATTGACCGCGGATCTGTTGGCTTAAAGCCTCCCAAAAGATCAGTCACGTCACTTTGCTGACTCAGATTCTGCAATTATATATGTGACAAAAATGTTAGCATTTTAAATGCATGATAACAAAATGGAAAATCAATCTATCATGGCATACCAAAACAGTGAGTGGGTGTCCAAGCCACGTGGCAAGATTCTGCACTAGAGTAGTTTTACCAGTGCCTGTTTCACCAACTAAAAGAACCGGTTCATTGTACTTCACCGAACAGGCAATCCTCTCAAGGGTTTGCAAAGAACTCCTTAAACCAACAAAAGGCCTTTTTTGCTCCATCACCTGATATTTTAAATGTTAAAACCCACTAATGTGATTAGCAGAGTATCCGCACAATGTGGCGGACATTAATTTATTCAAATAATTATAATGATAAGAATGAATTAAATTCTTCTTTTAACTAAAAAAAGTTAAATCCACTCTTCACTTGGTACTTTCTAACACCTTTACAATTTTGTTAGTGTAATTAATCCTATCAATATTATCACTTCTGTGAAAAAAGTCATGAGGAGATCTTTCTTTCTTTCTCCTTGTTGAAGGACCGGTGCTATTTATGAATTAATTCCCAATTGTGAAAAGTGAGACACTTTTGGTAAAAAAACAAATGGATGAAATAAAGAAAATCATGAAAAAAAAATTTAAGTAAACTCAGCCTTTCAAATGACCTAAATTGATCACACTCATCTGATAAATGGCATTTTGCTTACATAAAATGTTTTAAGAAAATGAGGGGGAAAAGCTAGAGGAGTCCATTCCTTAGCAGCTTTTTATTATAGAGAATAGATCTAGATATAGATATGTGTGGAAAAGCATAACGAATACAGAATACATACTGGTTTTCCTATGCACTCCAATTGGACCCTTCCAACTTCTAACTCTGTCTGATGAGCCTGAACGTGCAGACAACCAAAAATTATAAGTTGATACATGACAATTTAGGGAATATGTGAACGCTAATTGAATTGAAGGGCGGATCTGTTCCCTTACTTTCCAAAATTTGACACAGATTGCCTAAACCAAAGGGTACTGTTCAAGAATACATTATACTTTTCAGGTTTCGACAATAAAGAGTACAAATATGTACTGTTTCTAATTAGTCATGTAGTTCATTCTTCAGAAAGTAGCAGCATCATGAACCTGTATAATTGGTTTGCAACTCAGGTGGACAGAGTCTGGTGCAGGCAGGCCCAACATCCTAGAAACTTCTCTCATGATGGATAAACGCTTCTCCAAGGAGGATAAATTAGCAGCAAATACATCAATAGCCTGTACGAACAATAGAAAAACATCCTAAGACCAACCAATTTTTACAATAAAACAATGTAGGGGTAAAAGATAAAGGCTCAGGAAAGTTCCACCTCCTGATATATAGTCTGGATAACAGAAGATGACAGACGATGGTCAGAACAATCAATGCCAGAACCCATCAATCTATTGCACCACTTTAGTAAATCCCTTCAAGTGTTAGCATGATCTCATTAATAAAATAATATCCATGTAACATATAAGTAATAAGAATACTAACAACAAACGGAATATCAACTATGATCCAATAAAGAAAGTAATGATGGCAAACAAAATGTTAAGTAAAAAATAGTTTATAAAAAAACAAGAGGATTATGACCCCCCGAATGTAAGACCCTGTATGAAGAGATTATACACACCTCAAGGAGAATCTAGAGCAAAATCCAGCTGATATGGATCCAAAGAGCTGGAGAGACATCATTTTGTTGATCCTTTCAAAGATATCTGCACAAAACAACATAGCCTGTCAAGCTCAATGAATACAGAGGGAAAAAAATATAAAAAATACTAGTTATAAATTGGAAAAAAAAAAAGCACCTAGGAGGTTAGTTGAAATCCATTTCAGACTTGGATACCATGTGTGCAGTATGTCTAACATATCTTCTTTCCTAGGAGGCCTAACCATCAGTCGTCTCCAGAGTGCACTGAAACGTCGCCCTGAGAGAAATATAAATACCAATGATGCATCTAAGTAACTATGATTTAGAAAAAATCAACTATGACATTTTGCAATGTAAAGGTTAAAAGAGGTTAAACAGAAAACATAAAGCATGATACACAGCTATTAATATAAAAGATTCAGTATCAAAAGTGTTAGGCTTCCTCCAGAGCAATGAGAAAGGTTGCTTGCTTAACTTGACAACGGTCATGGATTCAAATGCAGTTCTCAACTAGAACTGATTTACTCCACAAATAATCTTGCAGGTGACAAGTCTATAAGCAAGCCACCAAAAATGGAAGGGGATATTAAAAATATAGAAGATTAAATGCCCATTACTCAATTTCCTTTCAAGCTGCTTAAACCAGTACCCATCATCACATCTCGTTCAATCTTTGCTTTATATTTCCGAGCACGCGTGGATAAAATTCTCTTCTCATTATGTTTATCAATCATCTTAAGCTCTTACAGCAACCAAAGTGTGACTGTGGAGCTACATGGGAGCACAGGATAGGCACCCCCTACCCAGCTCAAGAAAAAGTACCTTAAGCCTTTTGTTTTAACTACAACAATTCCTAAAGAAATAAAAATATGTGGGTGGTTGTTCGAAAGTGATCCACCATACCAAAAAAATTAACAAATATACTTCTTGCACTACCCCTTGCAACTGGCTGGTAAACGAAACTAGTCCAACCCAGATTTAATTCCACATGCTACATACATTACGTCTTCACAGAAGACAGGAAAAAAAAAAAAGGAACTGTGTCTGTGTTTACTGACCTTCAATATCAGCTCCTGATGACGTCATGGTGGCAAATAGCCTGAAATTCTCAGACACTTCAACCACCTGCATAAGGAAGCAAACAAAATATATTAATTCAAGACACAACAATAAATATAAGTCACTACAAAAGCACATGGGAAAGGTTGACCTCTCCATGACCAGTCGAAAAAGAAGTTGAGCCTTCCAACAGTGGCAGTAAAACTGACTGCACATCACTAGGTGCTTTATCTATGTCTTCAAAAACAATCCAATACCCCTTCAAAATCGCCTGAACAGGAAGTTCAGCAAGTGTGTGGTAAATTAATATCCATATATTATTTTTCTCAAAATTTATAAATTCAAGCATGGCCAAAACAAACCTGAGTTAGCGATCCAGGGTTCCACTTGAACTCTCCCGGTTGTTCTGTGCAAACGTAACTACCTACTAGTGTCCTACTATCCATCTGTTCATCCATGTGAATGAATATAACTGAAAAGATCGACACACGATAATCCTTCATCAGAACAGGATTCACTTGATTATGATACATTAATTTCTTAACTGTAAACTGTAAAGAAGACAAAACTATACCTCGATTCCCACTAGCAAGTTTGTTGATCAATGCAGTTTTCCCAGCACCTACGGGGCCGTAAAGGAGTACAGACCACTTTTGGCTAACAGCCATCAGAGCCACCTCAAAAGTCTTTGCCATGCTAGCAGTGAGTATGAAAGGGCTAAAACAAGCACGAAATGGATAATGAGTTGACAGAAAAATATAATGGAAAATATTGCCAGGCAACAAATAAATTATTATATCTTACCACAGGTCGCCAATCGGTTCTCTCTTTCCAGGTTCAGAAAACTTCAATTCCGACAGAGAGTCAACTAAATTCCAGCCATCCAAGGATTCCATTTTGGGGATATTTGAGGCAATGCCATCAATAGATTCAGAAGAGCCTTGTTCGTATCCTTCAAAATATAGACCAGCCTTTTCTATTGAAGTGTCGCCACTAAATTCCTTCCACCTAAGGGCGAAACATGGCAACAACAATTGCATCATTGCTATTGCTCCACGTACCAGAATAGTCATTAACAGTACAGAAGGCACACCTGAATTGGCTGTAGGCACCACAATTATAGGCCCTTCATGGCCATTCTCACTTATGCAAGACTATTTTTTTCTTCTTAATATGTGTGCAAATATCATCATGTGTGCAATTTGCAAATATCATGCAGTTCCCCTCCAGTTGTCTGATTATACATTAACAAAAATAAAGTGTCCATGCTGGAAAGCAAAAGGCACAAGATGGTAAGCTGCTACCTTTCAATATGTCCTAATCCTATCAAACAACAAATAAGGAAACTTAACAAAATAACAGCATTACCTTTCATAGCACATGAGAGCATCAACTGCTGAAAGGCCAACATTTTCTATAATCCTATCGCTGGATTTAAGAACAATGGATAATATTTGTACTGTACACCATCTTATTTCCGATCCATTATCTGATTGTGCGGCTTCATTCAAATTAAGATCGCTCAAGCTTTGTAGCAGATCCAAGAAACACGACCAGTCCCATAGTTCAGAAAATACTTTGGGTTCCATCACAAGGAATCGGTACGACAAGCGAGTGGTCTCAAGTAACAAGTTAATACCCTAATAATAATAATAATATCAACTATATTAGACCCAGTTTGCATTCACTGACCCCAACAATTGTATCAAAGCAGAAGAAATGAGAAAAACAAAATTGTAAAAAATATAGTGCGAAGATATCAAACCTTCTTAAATGCAAGCAGAGATACACCCATAGACATGAGCCTTCCAAATGGTGGCGGAGAAAATTCAAAATAATTTAGGACACATCTGTAACAGAATAAAATCAGCTGTTAAACGTAAAATCTTGAGAAAATTTCCCCTCAACTTGTGTCCACCAGATTCCTCCCCACACAATTTCATCCACTATCCTTCATTTTCAAGAGACGTTGATGAATTAGTATAAACATCTGCTTTAACAATATGGACACCTGATTCGGAAGGACTAACATCGTGGCAAGTTTCTTAACAAGGCAGTTTTCCTAATGTCCACTCATTAGTATAAACACAAATTGAACCAGCATGAATGCATCGAATAGTATAAATAACTGATTCAACAGTATGACATAAACGCCAATTTAAAGTTCTTTATAAACAATCATTTTATTGTCCATTTCACCAGTATAAGTATCTGTTCCTATTGTATGAACAAACATCATAATATTATAATCACATGCTGCAATAGCATAAACACTTAGTTTAATAGTAATAGCTTGGGTTTCTTAACAAAACAACTGCCTTATCATGCACCTCCATTTGTACGAAACTCGTCCTGATAATAGAAATATTATGTAATAGTAAAAAAAATACATGGTTTAAAAGTACAAACCATGTTGAAAAGGCTACATGTGATGCTCAAATTGAGACATGTATTCCAGTGTTGGTGTGGGAATGATAATTCTTTCATTTTTGGTACCAAAGGAACCACTATTTATCACCCTAAATGGTAAAATATTAGAAAGACTTGTTTAGGGAATGGGCAACAGGTTGGGAGATTGTTAAATGTTCATTAAGATCTTATTCTGACTACCATTACTGAGGCATATCAGTCAGCATACGACCAGCAAAACCATCACCCTGGCTGTTTCTAACTTTCCCTTGGTTCAATCTTTGTGCATGAACAGTGGGGAGAGTAACGAACGAAACATATGATTTGATTTTTCATAACGGAAAAAAAAAGAAAAGAAATTATGTTAAAGAATGACCTCAACAAAACCGGTGCAAGGTCAAGCGCCCTGCACAAAGCCAGACAAGCAACCTCGTGAAGCCTCGAACTCCTTCCTCTTCGCAAATAAAAATCCAAAACCCCTTTACCCTCGCCGATTTCATCATCTATACTCGTATCGTTCTCTGAATTTATACTCGGTGCTGCCCTTAGTTTCTCAACAGCTCTGCTAACTATTTGTTCACAAACAGGTCTAAAGCAGCCAACAATGGGGATGGTATATTCAGGGTGGAGAAATGGATCAGCTAGCGCATCCACCAAATCGTCTAATACTAAAACGGAGCCGCCGTTGCAATTTTGCTGAAGCAATGAGAGTTTCGGGACGGAAATGAGAGCAGGACAGCGGTTGAGGAGGCGGCGGAGAGAGGCGGAGGGAGCAAAGCTACCGTCAATCGACATGAGAGAAGAAAAAATATCAGAGAAATTCGATCGGCGGAGAGGGGCTCCGTTTGGCAGTAAAGGGGGCTACGGTAAGGCGTCAGGGAGGTACAGGGTTTAAGGAGGGAAGGGAAAATGAGGAGAGAAGTTCAAACGGCGGACAGAGGCTCGGTTTGGCGGTAGAAGGGCCTAGGGTTTCAAGGCGGCGGAGAGGTGTGGTGAAGGGGTTTTATAAGGGTTTTAAGGAAAATAGGAATGACGAGCTGCAGTCGGCAGAAGTTTTGTGAGCGACGAAATGGGAAATCCAGCAGCCGTACCGCATTACAGTTACACACTTGGCAGAAAAATCGGAGTATTTTACTGAATCGGGTCCTTCGAATTTTTTATTGGATAATTATTATTATCCCAACTAATCGTCTCCAATTTTTGTCCCCGCGACTAATTATCCATTTTAGTAACTGTTTTTTTTCCTCATCTGACAACAGTCAAAATATATCTTTTGATCAATTAGTTCTCCCTATATAGTTCAAAATTTTCATGTCTATTCAATTCAAATTTTCTCTCCACCGCACTCTCTCTATACACGATTCTCTCCTCTCTTTATCCATTGATTAATACTTTGGAAGACATTCTCGTGATCCATCTTCTTTGCTGTTGTTTCATCTTGAATGACGCTTTCATGATTTCATTATATGAATCGTAATTTTATTTTGAAAACTTATTCAATTATTCAAATATGTAAAGCTATTGCGTATAATTTATAATTTATAATTGTCTCTATTTTGTCTATAGTCATTATCATTATTCTCATGTAAGCATCAAGAGAGAAGCGTGTCAAAATAATTAACTAATTAATTTATTTCATATTATTTTGAAATTTTATATTCATAAAGGTTTTTTGTCATTTATAGTTTTTTTTTAAATTAAAATAGCATTAGTATTTAAATATAACTCGAAAGCCCTAGAATTTTTCTATTTTCTGTATTTTATTTATTTATTTGTTCTAATTTAGGATTTATATTTACTTTAACATAAAATTAAGATTAGATTATCAACTTAATCTGCTATTGTCTATATAATTAAACTTTAAATTACTTAGTATTATAAACTACCTTGCGGATTGACCCCTAGTTATACTATAATCATTAGGTTTATGCGCTTGTAAACCTAACATTTAAGTGTATTTTAGGGTATAATTTTATTATCATCTAATACACGTCAAGTTTTTTTGCGCCATTGTCAGGAACAGTGCAAAAACTACCTTAGGAGGGGCGACTTGCACTTTGTACAAGGAGTTCATTTAGTAAATTAGACTAGACTTTTTATTTTTACTTTGTTACATTTTTCTTTAGTGTTTTTTTTGTAGAAATGCAAGACAATATTTTTCGATCCCAAAATTTGAAGCAATGATGTATCAAATAGAGAGACATGACATGAGGAGGTGATTATTCTCAGAGATAACGCTAAGACATAGGCGCATAAATGAAAAGTGAAGCAAACAAGAGCCTTCACTGCCAAAAAAAACATCAATATGAGGTTTTTGGTGAGAGCGATCACATCACAGGTGAGTGTCATTTTGCAAATGGAATTGAACAAGAACAGATAAATATTTATCAAAAAAAACTTGACGAGTGTCAGGTGCCAGTAAAATTATGTCATAAAATACACTTAAAGAATGGGTCTACAAGCGCATAAATCTAATGATTATATTATAACTAGGGGTCGCTCCGCATAGATAACTTTTGATACTAAGTAATTCAAAGTTTAATTATCTAGACAATACCAGATTAAGTTGGTAATCTAATCCTAATTTTACGCTAAAGTGAATATAGAAAATTAAATATAAATCCTAAATTAGAACAAGTAAAATTAAGAAAATGCAGAAAATAGAAAAGTTCTAGAGTTTTCGGGTTATAATTAAATATTAATGCTATTTTAATTTCAAATCAAGTTATTATTTTTCTCGTGCAATTACAATTGAGGGTTTCTCAATTCTAATTCAGAATCTGCCCACTTTCGTGGTGCAGTTCCCTATCTAGGGTAAATTTTATTTTGTGGCATACCCTAAACACATTAAATTGTATGATTGGTCGGGTTTATACTTAAGCAGTCAAATCACCTAATGGATTCAACAACAGAATTCAAACCTAGGTCCTTGAAGGTACTAAAGCCTCTAACAAAATTATTTTTCTAAGTTTTAGTTTAGGTCAAGCAATCGACGTCTCGTTTCGATACTTAGTCTCAAATCTAGGGTTTTACATACAAACATCTAATTGATTAATTTATGCACAAGTTTAACTATTGGCTGCTACCTAAACAAGCAATTCATCATCTAATTCTTCATATCATACATAAGTAATTCTCAAACAAAGATCAAAACAAGCAATCATAAAATAACAATATCATTTGAATGAAAATAATAAAAATATCAATTATATGCCCTCAGGGGCGGAGCCAGAAACGATCGATAGGGGGTGCCCGGTTCAAATAAATAAAATATTCAGGTCAAAAGAAATTTTATTTTTTATCATACGATCTTTATTTTTCAATGAACCGAGAGGGTGCCCGGGCGCCGGCTGGCGCCTACCTTGGATCCGCCCATGTATGTCCTAAACCCTAGAAGATGGTAGTACAACCTTCCATGAGGTAATAAACAACAAAAAAGAGAGAAATAGATACACATGAGAGAAAAGAATAAAAAAACAAATTTGGATGAGAAAGAGAATAAGTTTTCTACCTCTAATTTTGAATTGTCCAGGTCTTTTATATTTTTTACCTTTTTAATGATCTTATGGGGCCCTAAGGGTTGTGTTCTTCTCATTTTCAGGAGCAAAACAAACTCAGAAACGCTAAAAAATTTTAAGCAGTTCTCTCAAAAAGTACAAATAACTATCAGTATATCGGGCTGAAAACTGCTCTGCCTCTGGCTGTATGCGGGCCGAACATTGTCCGCACAAACTACATATGGCTTTGAAAATCCATATTTTTATCGTTTCTTGCTTGTTCTTCCTCCTTATCACGTCTAATTCATTACATTCTATTTCTACTGTATTAAACATCAAATATTGAGCAGTAAATTATTGTCTTTAATCCTAATTTAATGAAATTAAATTATTTTGATCGAGTTTTCTAAGTTTAGCCCTATAAAATTCGTAAATAATCATATAGCAATTTGGTTCGTATAATTTATTCTTCAAGAGCTTAAACAAAAAAAATCGGAGGGGGTTGATTTTTTGGATCCGAGTATGCTCTCGAAATGAGGAGTCATCTTCAACTCTCCAAAAAAAAGGAGTCCTTATTATTTCGGGGGCTCTTCTTTTGGAGGACTCTTCAAATCTACCGAGACTCTTTTATTTATGGGAGTCTATACTTATACATAGGTGTGACTCATAATTTTCTTTTTTTTTTAGTTCTTTAACTTGAGTCTCATCTTTCTCTACCTTAGATCTCAGGTCAACAATTTGTGTATTTAAATCTCCAATCAACTCCTTCCTTATGACTTTGTTGTTCATCAAACTATTTCTGTAACCTATCATAATTTTGACATTTTATCTCATTATTTAAAGAAATATTTAAATCATCCATTTTATGCATTTCATCACGATCATAATCATCATTATCATAAAAAATATTCACGAATACCTCATTTTCCCTGGGTGAAGTAGCGGATGGGCTAACTCTTTGTTGTGACTCGAGCTCCTTGTTTTTGGACATCGCTATGTTTCTCAAAAGCTCAATTGTCTTGTTGTCCGAAATATTTTTGCTGGTAATGATCCCATCAATGTCGATCGTGGAGGGTTCTTCTTCAACTCATGTCATGAGAGTTAAGTTCAGCTTCTTCTCATCTCCCGAGTCTGCACTTGAGCCATTGGCGTCGCTACTATCAGACTCGTATTTCGCGTTACCTACGTAGCCTTGAATTTCTTTTTATTCTTGTACCCATCATTTTTATGTCTTAGTTTGTGATCTTGTCTCCCCTCACCATCTTTATTTTTTAGGCGGGGGAACAACTTGAAGCACATCTGAATGGTGTGCCCTTCTCGGTGACAGGCGAAACACACCACTTTCTATTTTTCTTTCTCTCGTTCCTTATTATATTTTTGCTCAAAGCTTAGCATACCTAGGAATATTTTGAAAAGGAGAAGTGCATCCTTAGAAGATTCGTGATCAAGCTTTTGCACGAATCCGTCAGTTGTGAATTGGGAAGTGGATGTATTCGGATGGTTATTAACAGAGAATGTTACTATCTTGGATGCATGCGCGGGCTCACCGGCTTGCTTTAAAGTTTTCTCAAAGCTTCGCAAATAAGCATAGACCTCATCAGATGTGAAGGCGGCTTGTACTCCTTGCATTGCTTCTAGTGCACTCACGTCTCTGTCCCATCTTGGTCCCCTCAACATCACACACAATAATTTTTCTATAACTTTTACATTAGATAATATTTCTCTCGATTCACTAAATTCATTTTATGTATGTATAAGTCTATTATACATATTTTGTATGATTTCACCCTCTTCTAATATAAAATTCTCAAACTTGATCTCAAACCCGGTAATTTTAGTCTTTTTGATTTATGAATTCCCTTCACATCTTGTAGTCCAAGTATTTCACATTTCATTTATATTTGTCATGTTATCGAACAAGAGGGTTACTCCCTCACTTACCGAGTTTAGAATGACATTTACAACATTATCATTTTCCTTTTTCATAAGGGACTTGGTTGTAAGTATATTGATATCCAGATTATATTTTGGTTCATAGAATTTTTCTACAACCTCCCAAATTTTCAATATATTTAGGTAATTGATCATGATCTTTTTCAGTTATTGAAGTTCTTTATGGTTGAAAAAAAAATGGGGGTTCTTTTATAAATCTAGGTGACACCATTTGTTAAATTCAATACAACATGCTTTGGTACCACTTCATTTTTTCTTAAACGTCTAGTATCAAATTTATCACAAAAATAAATAAATAAATAAATAAAGCAAGAGAGAAAAATAACACATAATTTAACGGAGTTTGGCTATGAAGAGCATACGTCTTCGCGACCCGCAATCACAACAATCGATGGCACTTAGTCACTAATACAAGCGGGTCTTTTATAACTGCGAACCTCCGGTCCATTACACCAAGTAATAGGACAGTCATCGGTCAAAAATCATAAATGGGGTGTAAAGAACGAAGTCTCACTAGAGAATAATCAAGATCTAACTTCTCATAAACTCTTAAATAGTTTTGCAAAGTAGTTTTGAGTTTAGAATATGAGAGAATTGAGTATATTATCTAAGAGAACTTGACGGCTAGATTTAGCTAAGTAAAATGCATCAGGTCTGAGAAGAAAGGAATATGTATATATAGACATACACAAAAACTAGTAACAAATCG
The DNA here is from genome assembly GCA_037127355.1 of Schoenoplectus tabernaemontani. NCBI lineage: Eukaryota > Viridiplantae > Streptophyta > Magnoliopsida > Poales > Cyperaceae > Schoenoplectus > Schoenoplectus tabernaemontani. The sequence goes on from CM073747.1 coordinate 5,579,826, forward strand.
GGCAAATCCATTGTAACAGATAGATAACCATTACAACGATTAGGTCGGAGAACCCTAGCGCACTTACCATTATGACAGATATAAGATCCCTTATAACGGATGTTAATGGGATGATTTAAGTACTATATTTTTAATGTGGTTTAATTTCATAATTTAGCTTTTTTAGGGTTTAATTAGGGTTTAAAATCATCAAATTCAAGTTATTGCCTAGATTTTATTAATTTTCAGGATTAGATCGAAGCCCATGAAAAATGAAGAAGAATGACGTGAATTTGAGTTAAAACGGACATCAGACGAGAAAGTTACAAGCAAAACAATGAAACCGGGTGCCAGAGTCAGTATCAGCGGACCGTAGATGGTCAGCTTTGGACCGCAGATCATGCAACATAGAACCAGAGCACCAAAGGTGATTTTCTGCGGACCGAAGTCAGACGGACGGTTTCAGCCAAACATCCTGGCGGTTATTTGTAGTTTCTAGGAGATCCGTTGGGAGTTTTTGGATATTCTTGGGCTCATTTTGCTCCTTATAAAGAGGAAAATCAGAAAAATAACTATCCAAGACATTTTGAGACAATTTTATGAGGAGAAAATTTGTTCTCGTGAGGAGAGAGAGAAAGAAAGTACAAGGGAAGGAGATAAAAAATCGGGCGTAACTTCTATTCTTTGGATGATTTATTTATTGAATTTCATTAATTTTATTTGTGATTTTCTCTCTTTCATGGAAGAGTACATGTTGTTCTAGGGCAGTAGGCATGTAAACTTGAAACTTGTTGCATTTAATCATACTCATTTGTTCGTTTGTTATTAATTTTTGTGGATTGCTTTTGTGATTGAAATTAAATTGTGCTTGGATTAAATTCTTATGTTTGTATTAGTAATCTGTCTAAATCCTAGATAGCGTAGATTCATAAACTATAAATGAAATTAGTACTATACATGTATCTTAGAAAATTGATTAGGTTTCTAATCCAAATCTAACGGTACTTATACTCAAAAACGGTATTTAGACCTAGATAAAGAATCTAACCATGAAGTCCGGGCTAGATGAAAATTTCTGAACTTTTTAGAGTAATTAACTGAAAGTACCTAATCATGAACAATTAGTTTTTGAATTATTTAGAATTATCAGCACTTAACGGACTTTAATTAGGAATAATGAAGTACTTAATCGTGAAGTTTGCCCTAATTAGAGTACGGTGTTAACCCCTAACCAGGATCTTGACAATAAAATAGACGGTAATCCTCACTAAATTAAGAATATACCTATGAATAGTATGATTGATGCACAAATGGATAGTGATGTCGAAATCCTTGAACCTTTCTGTTCAAGTCATCTTTGATTATATTTTAATTAGTTTAGATAAAACCTCAGATTTTATTGTCTAGCTTATGAAAATTATTTTATGTTGATGATTTAAATTAGTCTTTGTGGGAATGATACCTAAGTACTACGCGGTAGGTCGTGCGCTTGCGGCTGACCATCTGTTTTAGTATTAGGATAAATTATTAGTTTGAAAAATATCACAACAGATGTCGGAGGGGATTGTTCTGGAACTTTTTGACTAAATTTTGTACAAAAATGATTTAATCTATTATAACGGATATTGGGATCCTTTATAACGGTTAAGCAATGAAATTTCTCTCGAGGTCATCCTTATAACAAATAGGATATCTATTACAACGGTTAAGGTGCATTTTGGTCCTGGTGCAATTTGACCAAAATTTATACAGACTTTATTTAATCCGTTACAACAGTTAGGAGTTCAGTTACAACGATTAGGACTTAATTACTTTAATCTGACTGTTTTAATGTCAAGATTATTTTAGTTATTTTTTATTATTACAAATCTAACCTAAACAAATTATGTCATGGGATCTTCATGCTTAATTTTTTATGCGTAAGCTCGATATCTATATTTTATAAATCTCTAAGAAATTATTAAATTCATATGTAATTATTTTATAAATCGGCAAATATCATGTTATATAATTTTGAGAATTATTATAATAATAATAATTATTTAATAATGTTATCTATATAAGTTGCGTCAGTTATAATAACTATTATGCCAATATAATTGTTGTTATCTATTTTGTTTATACTATTTAAATAAATAAATAATAGATAGTTATCAAAACTATTTTAACATAGTTGATCTTCCAATAAAAAGCTATTTATATTATTCAACAGTCTTTTTTATATTGTTTTATTAGTTATCTACAATTATTGAAATGAATTTTTAAATGATATATGAGATATCTATGATCTCTTTTTAGACATGAAGCTATTTATTTTTTCACAAATTATTAATTATTCTAATTAAATTCATTATTAATAGACAATATCATAATCTTTTTAAATGATATCTAATATCAAGTGTCATCGCTCAAGTTCAGAAATAAGAATCCAAATTTGAAATAAATGAAAATTAACTATACTAGTTTAGGCCTATCAAATTAATTTTCTTAGTTTAGATTTATCAAATTAAATAAGGTAGTTAGATTTGTACAATTAGTAATGATAGATCATGATTAATATAAGGTGCAAATAAAAAAGATTAATCAATTACTTCTACTTGTACATGCCTATTATAGGTTTAATTTTGCTTTATTTTCTTTGTTATTCATCTTTCTATTGTCTTTCTCTCTCTATTTTTCCTCTTAATCAGTTCTTGAGTTTTGACTTCCAAAATAAAAAGATAAAGCAGATCAATATAAGCCAAAATAAAATGTAAAAAAGAATATCAAAGAATTTTGTGAAAAAAATAGACAAACCTTTTGGGCTATAATTACAATAAAATAGATAGAAACAATTATATAAGAAAGATAAACAAGAGTAAAAAAATGAGAAATAAATAATTTCATAATAACCATATCAAATCATCAATAAATCCTCAAAATCCTCATGCAGCTATTGCTTAATTTAAACTTTTGTTTATATATGATGAGTTAGAGGACTCCAATGTCAGAACAATATCCATATGTTGATTCTTCTGAGAAAAAAATATCAAATGGTGGGGGGTCTAAGATGATATTACCATAGAATCGAAGAGTGAGTTTCAGATTTGAACAATACGAAGACTGAAAGAGTGTTTATAAAAGAGAGACGATTTAATTTTGTCAACCAAACCGGTTTTGACAAAATTAAAAGGCTGCAGCGCTAGACACTTTCTAGAAAAAGAAAAAAATACAATGCCACCGAATTTTTTTTTAGAGAAAACCCGTAGGCCCATGCATTACTATATACATTGAGTATATGGTATAAATACATTATAGATAGCAAATATTGCACAGAAGAAAATGTTGGAAAGTAAAAACCCTTAGAACACACTTGATGGATTCTTGCGCAGTTAGCCAGCCGATGAGCATAGACATTTCTCTCTCATCTCAGAAATTGGCACTTGAACCGTGCTTCAACATGGAAGAGCTGTCATACCTGCATGTGCTGCATATACAACCTCCAATCTATGTCAAGTAGCAGGAGGCTATTCGTCATCATTTTCTGAAGCTCTGAGCAATACGTAAAAATAGTGACTATGGGACTCCCTCGTGAGACCAAAGCATCCATCCCAAGTTGTATGTCTTGGAGTTCCGAGTGAAATCGGTGTGGCGGCTTGGAAGCTCTGCAACCCATATTCAAGCAGCTCACTGTCCTGATACAAAATATAAGCTACACCTTCGGAACTAGGTGGGGGAAAAAAAGAGCCATCTATGTAACAAATTGAACCCTTACATAATGAAAATGCTTCATCAGATCTCGCATGCAGAACAACACAATGTAACCTTGGTGGTAAGCATCTGAGCTGCGAATATGATCTTGCCAGAGATAGTATGCTTAAAATATTAGGTGGTTGACCACAATAAATGCACAAACATTTGAAATGACACCGAAATTTGGAATGTTGTGCTTGGGATTTTAATTGGGAATAGTACGGCGGGCGTAGTAATATTTATCCTTTTTTATTAATATTTACGTATCAATTGATATGCAACTCTTAAGATTATGGAAAGGCCATGAACTTCCGGTTCGGGAGTTGGGACACCTTGGTAACTTAATTATTGCACATCAATTAAGCCCAAAACGAAATGAGGATAAGTGTAACTAATTACAAAAGAATCCACAAAACTTGTGTGACATAGGCCGACAGGCAGTTACTCTCTCAGAGCCCAATACTTCGACAAATCCGCTTATTCTCAACATTTCTTTTATTCCCCTCGCTTTCCAAGAATCGTTCACTTCATTCTATAGGTCACTTTCTTATTTTTTTTTCTCGTAAATTAAAGAACAAGATCCTCTTTCGTCCTAAACTTTCAGACACTATAGTATAAGCAACGCCTGTAACTCTTATAATCGCAAAACTTTTCAATACAAATCTGCCCACAATTTTTCTTTCACAGCTAATCGCAAGCTCCAATCTCAACAACTTTTATGTAAGAATAAGGCTTGAGTTCTAGTTACTCAACCCAGTGTGCTGGTACTTTTGCATGAAAATATTCCTTGTAGAATTATTAGGTAATTTGCCTAATCAATGTATGTACTCATCAAGCACATATTTGAGCTTTTTAGTATCATGCTTGAACGCAATTGACTGCTTCAGATCATTACCTTTTATCCAAAAAAAGAGGAAAAAAAGATGGAATTGTAATAAAATATGATTAAACATAATATATTTTAATATTAAAATTAAAGTCCGAGAACACAAAAATCATATAAAATAATAAATTATAAATTAGAACTTACAGTTCTGAAGAACAGACATCTTGAAACAGAAAATAGTGGAAGCAGAAACTAATAGAAATAAAAGTACTGATCTTTAAGAATTTTTCTCAGACGTGATGATAACTTAATTAGACATTTTTCTTTCTGCTTTGCTCTTTTTTTCTATCTTTCTTTAGTGGATGAAATATTCATGAGTAAATATTCAGAACTACAGAATATGAGACTTTTTATAAAGACCGAGGCAACCATTTGCATATAATACACTGAATTTGGACATCTAAATTTTTCATCAAAATACAAATACACTCTTCAGATGCACTCTTAGATGCATCATTTAATTATTTATCTATAAATGAACGTGATTCATAACTATTAGTAGTAGGTCATTCATTAAATATTATAATATTTAAATATTCTAATAGGAATCCCTTGACAATCAATTATCCCGACAATTTTGACAATCATCCTAAATATAAATTCATGAAAAAATTACAATATATTTTTTATAAAATACTGTTAATTTAATGGATTGATCGTGATCCAAATTTCATGCAATTTGAGAGTCATTTGATATCTCATGAAAGGTCATTAAATTTTAATCATTAAAATTATCATATAATTTTGTTGGCTCTTGCTGATATATCAAATGATACTTAAATTGTATGTAATTTAAAATACAATCAATATGAAAGTCTAAGAATGTGTTTCTATAGTTTTTTTCCCATTTTAAAATTTTTCTGTGAACCTAATATATTAAATTAATCATCAAAATTATCAAGATAATTGTCACAGATCCCGCCCAAAAAACAATTGGTTGCTTCGGATTCTTACCTATCAGAGCGGCACACCAGGACCCATCCTATTTACTTTCATTTTGAGAATTTGAGTGGAAGGAGGGGTTCTCGAGAATCAATAACCCCTCCGAATATATACAAGATTTTGTATATAATAATTATATTATTAATAATAAGAGTGATAAAAGCAAAATTTGAAATCTACGAATAGCAGCGTGTCACTGACAATGATGTCTTTGTGTAAAATAGTGTAAACGCGTCACTGAGAGTGGCGTCTTTGTAAACACGTCACTGACTGTGGTGTCTTTGTAAACGCGCCACTGTCTTTGGTGGCAGTAGTGATATTGATCCAACGGTAATGAAATTGTGATAAGATGAGCAAGAGCAAACGCGCCACTATCATTGGCGCGTTTACACTGTTTTATACAAAAATGTCACTGAAAATAATTTGTTTGCTCCACGCCACTACTAGTGTGCACGCTGTCATTCATAGATTTCAAATTTTATTTTTATCACTCTTATTATTATTAATATAATTATTATAATTATTATATACAAAAAACTGGAATCTATGAGATGGACAAAGTTCTAGGATTATCCGTCAACACAAAGGGAGTATTTGGCAATCAATGGAATAGCAAAAAGTTGGAATATAATAGCTATTCCGACGAATAATTTGCCAAACGAATTTTAGACTAAGTAGAAGAGTAGAGAATAGTACTAATCGGTATACCAACTTATAGGTGGAATACCGGATTAGCTCTAAATCGAATAGCGATTATTATTTGATTATGATGTATTATATTATTATATTATGATTATGATTAAGATTTAGTATTATTATATTATTATATTATATTTTTTATTATAATTTATTATTATATTAATATTATGATTATTATTTATTATTATTATTATCACTATATTATTATTATTAAATTATTATTATCATTATTGTTATTATATTATCGTTACCATTAGTATTATTATATTATTTATTATTATTATAAATATAATTTTAATATTATATTATTATATTATGAATATAAATATAATTATTTTATTATTATATTATTATGATCAAGATTATTTATTATTATATTATTATATTATTATATTATGATTATGATTATTATTACTTATTATTATTTTATTATGTATTATATTATTATATATTGATTATAGTGATGATTAATTTATTATTATATTATTATAATTATAATTATTTATAATTATTTTTATGATTATGATTACATTTTTATTATTATATTATTATGATTATGATTATGGTTATATTATTATGATTATGACTATAATTATTAGTATCATGATTATGATTATGATTATTATATTATAATTATATTTTTAAAATTATGATTACTTATTATTATATTATTATAATAATGATTGTAATTATAATTTTTTATTATTATATTACTATATTATGATTATGTTTATATTTTTATTATATTACTATTATAATATTATTATTTATTATGATTATTTTTTATTACTTTATTACTATTTTATTATGTTGTATTATATTATTATATGTTGATTATATTTATGATTAATTTATTATTATATTATTATAATTATAATTATTTATAATTATTTTTATGATTATGATTATATTTTGATTATTATATTATTATGATTATGATTATGATTATGGTTATATTATTATGATTATGACTATAATTATTATTATCATGATTATGATTATGATTATTATATTATGATTATATTATTAAAATTATGATTACTTATTATTATTATATTATTATAATTATGATTGTAATTATATTTTTTTATTATTATATTACTATATTATGATTATATTTATATTTTTATTATATTACTATTATAATATTATTATTTATTATGATTATTTTTTATTACTTTATTATTATTATCTTACTATTATGATTATTATTTTACTATTATTATTATTATCATCATCATTATTAGTATCATAATTATTCATATTTTAACTATTCTGAGTAACAACTGCCAAACGATATTTTCGCTCTTCCGAATAGTCAAGAATACCACTCTTCTACCACTATTCCAAAAAAAATACTATTCTATCACTCTTCCAAAATTACCACTCTTCCAAAGCTATTCCTTGATTTGCCAAACGGACCCCAATACTAGTTCTATACATATTCGTACATTTTTTTTTATGTTTGTGAGGATTTTATAATAATAAATTGATACCCCACAACACAAAAAATTCGCACACAAACAAACTGGAAATATATACAGTTGAATTCAATGCCTAGTATTTAATTTGTTGTATTCATTTATTCTAAACTAATAAACGATTAAATTTAGACGTGTAAAAGGCATGATAAAAAGTTACCTTTTCAAGTTCAGTGATCCTATGATTCTATAGATGCACATTTAAACGACCATTTGGTTCAAGTCATATCAAATTTGGCAGGCCACCTGTCCAAATTATATATATAAAAATATTTTATTTGATAGTCCTTCATCAATTGTTACGGTTATCGATATAACTTATCCATTTATCCTTAGATGAAGTTGGAATCACATTCAATAAAAAAAAGAACTTGGAATCAAAGACCTAGGTTATTAAATCTATGAAATAAATAAGAAAGATGCTAAATCGAGAAGATGATGTCATTGACAATTTTGTGGCATTAATTCGGTTCTCCTCCTCGCAGAAGCCGAGTAAAAGAATTTACAGGACCAGCGTTATCAATCCAAATTCTGAGTACCGAGCATCATATAAATGGAGTAATTACTTTTCTGATGATTTCTGCCTCAATTTATATCTGCCACGTGAGAGGCTGCAACTCTACAAAGGGTCAAGGGACCTCGAGGTAATAAATGCTGGAGTGCAATGGGGCTGGGCCGCTGGAGCCCGAATCTCGCACCAATATGGCAATATCGCCTTGCACCTGCCGTCGCCTCCACGGGAATTTCGTGTGCTCGGCTTTCTCGTTCTGGAACGGAGACGAGACTCGAGAGCGAGCGAATCCGTGAGATCTCTTCTGCGTTGACGGTTCAGTAGTTGACCGATGCGGTACGGATAAGCATGATGTGTGCACGCGGCAAGAAATTTGCTTCCTTCACATTTTTATTAGGGTTAATTTTTCACATAATAATCTCCAAGCATTTATCTCCACAAATATCTCCAAACTTTGACTCCTGCGAATTTAATAGTTGAAACGTCAAAAGTCTTTCGTGATTTGACCATAATCGCGAGAGACAAATAAAACTTTTGAAAATATTGTTATTTGATATCCATGTTATTTATATCTACGTTTTTGGTAATTGTTGTATTTATTGGCATCAACTATCAATTTTATTTATATCTATTAATTTTTGCTATATACATCAACCGACTTTGGTGGTTAAATTCCACCATTTATACAAATAAATAATCACAACACTTGATATAAATAGCATAGTATAATAGATATAAGTAAATTTGATAGTTTTTATCAAGTGCTAACTCTCTCTAATTTTCTTAAAGAGACGTCATTTCAATTTTATTTTTTTTGAATTATTAATGTGCTATGCAGTTATAAAAGTAGAAAGTCGGAAACATATAAAAAGTTAATTGAATGTTTAAAATGGAAATTTTTCTCTTGGGGACAACGAATGGGGATAAAAGGCTGGGGACGATAATAATATTCCTTTTTTATATACCCCTTAATTCTTCTTTATATTTTATATTTTTTGTTATATTTTTTAAAATCTCTTTTTTTTTTCATCCAATTCTTATTATTTTTCTTATTCGCCATATAATTATATAACAATTTAATTATTATTGTCCTCTTTATAATTGATGATTAATTCTTGATTAAGGTTTTAAGGATAAAATCGGACTTTCTTATATTCCCTGTTCCATTTCATTCGCCAGCTGCTATATATAATAGCGACGAGTTTGATTGATTGTTTACGGAATTGGTCTAATTTAACAAGGTCTTTGATTTGGCCAGATTCTCACTTAGAGATTCTACGGATTTTTTCACTTTGACAAGAGCATGCGGAGAAAATAACCAAACATGGAATAGAAAGAGAGAAAGAGCGAAACAAATGGGTTGGAGGAGTCAGTCATTTTATAGATATATATCATGTATTGCTTATGGAGGGTTGTTTTCTCATTTTATTTCTTTATACGCACGTATAGTTATAAACAGGAGGAAGTATTGCAAGAAACAAAAATCTTTGACTGTGTAATGAAATCAGATGGGGAAAATATTAATCAAGAATTAATCATCGATTTTATGGAAGATAATCATAATTGAATTTGTTGTAATAATCAGATGGACAAATAAAAAAGACTAATAAGAGTTAGATGACAATAAAAGTGATTTTGAAAAGTAAAAGGAGAAATAAAAAAATAGAGAAGAGTTGAGGGATATATAAGAAATTAACTTTCTTTATTATTACGATTTACTTGATATATATATATATATATATATATATATATATATATATATATATAGTTTATGGTGCTTTGCAAAGCAAAAAAATATTATTTTTCGGAGTGAAATTTCATATCCCGATGTCTCAAATGGTCAATCTAAGTTGTTCAATATTTTTTTTCATGTCAAAATCTTATAGGATATTAAATTTAATGATTTTTTGAGCTTTCTAACTATTTTTTAATTTATTTTTAAAAACAGCCCTGAAATAGATTATTTTCTTATGTTAAACAGGGTTATTTTTAAAAATAATTTAAAAAATAGTTAGAAAACTCAAAAAAATCATAAAATTTAATACCCTACAAGATTTTGATATGAAGAAATTATTGAGCAACTTAGATTGACCATTTGAGACATTGGGATATGAAATCTCACTCTAAAGCAATAATGATTTTTTGCTTTGCAAAGCACCATAAACCATCTCTCTCTCTATATATATAGAGTTGGCTATGGTGCTACGCGTAGCACCGATGGTCCATGTGCTACTGACCGTTTCTCCATCTTCAAAGTTTAAATCGTCCATCTGATTGATCAAAATGTTTTTCATATAAAAATTTAGTTGAAGACCAGATTTTAATTTTTTTTAAGATTTTTTTACTATTTTTTAAGATAGCTAGAAAATGACTCATTTTGAATGATTCATAATAATTAAATCAAATAATTCATAATAATTACATCAAATAATTTTATAGCTATCTTAAAAAATAGTAAAAAAAAAAAAAAAAATAAATAATTTGATTCCCAACTAGATTTTTATATGAAAAATATTTTGACCGATCGGATCGACTATTTAAACTTTGAAGCGGAGAAACCGTCCGTAACACACGATCCATCCGTGCTACGCGTGGCAACGTGGCCAAACTCTCTCTCTATATATATACACATTAATATAGGTAAATATTTGGGAGATAAGAAAACAAATACGGACATGCATATATATCAGAAATCGTATTTCTAGGTTGAATTTCATAACAATAATGTATAATACGGCGCACTTACAATTTTTTTCGGTATTGAGACAATTATAAAAGATGCATCGCATTCAATTGAACTCTTCGAGTTCGATGAACGATTCGAGACCCCATTTTAAAACTATGTACCAGGTACCAACGGTTTCTTCAGTACAAATTATATTTATAATTATCAGGTAAACTTCTTTATCGGTTATTATATCTTTATTTTATATTACTTTCTGGAAGGATGTTTTTATCAGTATGCGTACTTAAATAAAAAATCGAGTGCACTGAATATTCGTCCAAAGTCAGGAAAGCCTCATATATTGTTTTTTTTTTAATGACCTTGACCATAATGCTAATCAAGATAAGTACAGTTCAGGATGATATTTTTAACACATCAAGAAGATTAAATTTCTAACCTTTTCAAGTCTATCATATCATCACTTTTTCCATCATTAATTTTGTTTATATTTTTTCATCTTCTTCAATCTAAGAGTTTATATTAAATATTTTCTCTCTCCTCATTTATAATAATATTTAAGGTGAAACTTAACTCTTAAAATGATCCAACTTTTTTATATGATCATTTATAGATTATTATGTGTCTAATTATATTATTTATAATAATAATAATTATTGATATAATTATCAATATTACTTAGCATTTAAAAATATCGTGTCTATATTTTTTAATGTAAAATTTAATTAAATATATTTAAAATTTTATATCATTAATTATTTATTTAAAAATTATATTATTGGAGCACAAACTGAGTTACAACCTTAATTTCAATAAACTTTGAATTTATTATATTGCCGCTGTTGCTTACAGAGTACGCATTTTGCGACCACTTCTCAGTATGAGACATTCAACAAGCATTTTTTTTGCCCAAAAGCTCTTGAGTTGGCCTATTGTTATTCTGAAATCTTCTCCGGGCTCCGGCTATAAACACCTAAAATTCTCACGACGCTCGCCAATCATATTTTTCCAGTAGGCAGCTGTGTTCTTCAATGATCTTGCATGGATTACAGGATCGGTTTGTCCAAGTTCTAGTATCAATTTTTTCAACATTTTCAGCAGGTAATTGATGGGGGAGCACTTTTATCAGCGTAATGGCTCTGGCATGTCTTTTTATTTTTTGACGAATACAACTTATTATTTTATTTTGTTTTGTTGAAATGTTGTGCACAACAATAAAAAAAATTAATTCGGGTAAAAAAATGTTTCAGATGCATTAATTCAGGTAAAAAATGTCCATGAGCCAGCTTGTGAGCTCAAATAGTAACTCAAAATATTTTACAAACTCAGATCAACTTAATTTGAAATTTTATAAGCTGAAATTAACTAAATCTGATTTGCTCGAACTCCACTCGTTAGTTCAGAGGGGCTGAGATATTGAAATGATTAGAGATAATAGAACTCGATCCGAGAAATCCGTCCGAATTTGAACTCAGCCCAATTTAATTTTTTTAAAAAGTCAAACTGATCAAATATAAAATTAAATAACCTTCAATCCAATTAAAAACCTATCAAAAATCTGAAAAAAATATAATATATAATTTGATTAGACCTGATTTAACTCTGATCCGATTCAATTTCTTTCAAAAAATCAAACTGACCCGACCTGCCCGATTTCCGCCTCTAAAAACGATGCGCTCGAGTAGTTATTATAACAATGGAGACTGGAGAGGATCGAACCAATACCATGTGATCGCGCGACTTCCGTAGTCCCCGTCCCCGTCCCGTCCTTCCTGGATCCAAAACCACTCCGCTGTCAGATCCAGCTTCTCCCATCGATTAATATCTCACACACCATACTCCAGATCTCCCATTTCTACTCCCCCACCCACACCGGATCCGTCCCCAGATCCGGCTCCGGGCGACATGGCTTCCGACCCGGAAACTCCCTCCGGCGACTCCCGCCTTAGCCAGCTGCTCATCCCTACCTACGAAAAGATCATTAAAAATGCCTCCTGGCGCAAAGGCCACTCCAAGCTCTCCCAGCAGTGCAAGTCCCTGATCGACAAGCTATCTTCCTCTCCGGCCGCTCCTGCTTCTCCACATCCCCCTTCCCCCAACTCCTCCTCTGCTCTTCCTGGGCCCCTCCGTGAACTCTCTCTCGCTGATTCAGAGACATTCCTCTCTCCTCTCATTTCCGCTCTCGACTCTGGCTCCTCTAAGATCGTAGAACCCGCTCTTGACTGCGTGCAAAAGTTGGTCTCTCATTCCTACCTCCATGGCGAGGCTGATCCCTTGGCCGGACCCGATGCACGGCTACTTGCCCAGGTTGTTGAAGGAGTGTGCAAGTGTCACCAGCCCGGTTCGACTGGGGAGGAGACGCTAGAGCTGCTCGTGTTGAAAACACTACTCTCTGCAGTTACCTCTACTTCTCTTCGCATCCATGGTGACTCCTTACTCCATGTTGTTCGTACCTGCTATGATCTCTATCTGGGGAGTAAGAATCAGGTTAACCAGACCACTGCCAAGGCATCTCTGATCCAGATGCTTGTGATTGTCTTTCGTCGAATGGAGGCTGACTCGTCTACTGTTCCAGTCCAACCTATTGTGGTGGCTGAGATGATGGAGCCATCAGATCGCACTGGATCAGGCGTGCCAGTTGCAACACCAAATGATGTTAATTTTGTTCAAGGGTTTATCACCAAGATCATTGGTGATATTGATGTAGTTCTTAACCCATCCACTCCTCGGTCAAGTTCTGCCACTGGGAATGGTGCCCATGATGGGGCTTTTGAGACAACCACAGTGGAAACCACCAATGCAGCAGATCTTTTGGATTCAACGGACAAGGACATGCTAGATGCCAAGTACTGGGAAATAAGCATGTATAAAACAGCTCTCGAGGGTAGGAAGGATGAGCTGGGAGTAGAGGGATCAGCAGATCGGGATGATGATTTGGAGGTGCAAATTGGCAACAAATTGAGAAGGGATGCTTTTTTGGTTTTTCGGGCTCTGTGCAAGCTCTCCATGAAGACCCCACCAAAAGAAGCTGCAGGAGATCTGACGCTGATGAAAGGAAAAATTGTGGCACTGGAGTTGCTGAAGATATTACTTGAGAATGCTGGAGCTGTGTTCAGGACTAGTGACAGGTGATTAAATATTACTATTCTGTTTTAATATGATATATATCAGGTAGTAAATTTCCATTTGTGGTATTTGTTCATACCGGATATCTTCTTTTTCTCTCGACTTCCCTTTTGTTTTTTCTACTATGAAGAACTCTTATGATTACCGGCTACAACCTAAACTAGCAGAGCCGAGTCAGAATGCTTATTGTTTTTTACGGACAGACCAAAAACTTGAGTGTTAAGATTGTTCTGTATGAGTCTGTCTACTAACTGAAAGCTTTATGATTCAATTAGTAATTTGATTGTTATCTTGCTGACTGCTAAGACCTAAGAGAATAATGCTAATTGATTTATCCCCTTGCATTGAGCAGGTTTTTGGGGGCAATCAAGCAATACCTGTGCCTTTCGCTGCTAAAGAATAGTGCTTCAACACAAATGATTGTTTTTCAGCTATCCTGTTCAATTTTCATGAGTCTAGTGGCTAGATTTAGACCAGGATTGAAAGCAGAAATAGGAGTTTTCTTTCCCATGATTGTGCTAAGAGTGCTGGAGAATGTGGCTCAGCCTAATTTTCAACAGAAGATGATTGTGCTTCGGTTTTTGGAGAAGCTTTGTGTAGATTCCCAGATTTTGGTTGACATTTTCATTAATTATGACTGTGATGTTCATTCTTCCAATATATTTGAGAGGTATTTGTGCAGTCTTTTACAATATACTTAGTTTCATTATTGGAGAACTAGCAATATGCAGGGACTTATTTACAGAGAATAGTACCTTTAATAGCTGTGTCCAATGCTAAGAAATTTAATGCATCATACCATTTTCTTTATTATTTGTTGTTTTTCATTTCCTGCTTTTTACTGGTAGTTTTCACCTGGGCTTTTTATGTTTACGGGGCTAATTAGTTATGAACTCCCATCTTGGTTTATTCAGTTACAATGATTTTACCAATATACACTTTTTAAATTATAGGATGGTAAATGGTCTTTTAAAGACCGCACAAGGTCCTCCTCCAGGTGTTATGACAACACTAGTTCCACCACAAGATGTAACAATGAAAAGTGAATCGATGAAATGCTTAGTGGCTATTTTAAGATCCATGGGGGATTGGATGAACAAGCAACTCAGGATCCCTGATCCAAATTCTCCTAAATCAGAAATAGAGGAGAAGGAAAATGACAACAGTGAAGACCAATCTGAAGCTTTACAGACCACTGAGGAATCCATTGAAGAAATCGAGCCGCCTTCTGAAAACGCTAGTGGTGTACCTGAAGCTGCCCCTGAAGCTGTCTCAGAAGCTGTTAGTATTGAGCAGCGAAGGGCATATAAGCTTGAACTTCAGGTGCTGATACCCACCTTTTATATGTCAGTTATTTGTTGTCTGTTAATTCACACGTATTTTTATGCAGTCACTCAAAATTTGAAAAATACATGCTGCTGTCGTGGATCTGCATATTCATTGCCAACCTTATATACTTGGATCTATTTATGGGCCCATGCAATGAGTGACTTGAAATTAACTTTATTGACACCTCTCACATTCCTGTCATTTTGCAGTTCAAAACTAGGTGTTTCTGAGGTAATACATGCAGAAATTTTCTTTCATTTGCTGATGGATATACTAATGGTTGTAACAGGAAGGCATTTCTCTATTCAACCAGAAGCCCAAGAAAGGAGTAGAATTCCTTATTAAAGTGAACAAAGTAGGCGATTCACCAGAAGAGATAGCCGCTTTCCTGAAGAGTGAATCGGGTCTGAACAAGACCATGATAGGCGACTATCTCGGGGAGAGGGAGGAGTTGTCACTCAAGGTCATGCATGCTTATGTTGATTCATTTGATTTTCAAGGAATGGAATTTGATGAGGCTATTCGATCATTTCTTCAAGGATTTAGGTTGCCAGGAGAGGCACAAAAGATTGACCGAATCATGGAAAAGTTTGCTGAAAGGTACTGTAAATGCAACCCCAAAGCATTTACTAGTGCTGATACAGCTTATGTTCTTGCTTATTCAGTGATCCTGCTCAACACTGATGCACATAATCCGATGGTTAAAAATAAGGTATGGTCTGTCACTCGCTATTGACGTTGATCCTTCTGATAACTTAGAGGTGGCAATCGGGCGGGTCGGGTCGGGTTCGGGTTCGGGTTCGGGTCGGGCGGGTCGGGTCAGTTTGACTTTCTGAAAGAAATCGGGTCGGGCCGGGTCGGGTCAGGGTCGGGTCGGGTCGGGTCAATTTACATGTTGTGTTTTTTCAGATCGTTGATAGATTTCGATTGGATTGAAGGCCATTTGATCTCGGGTCGGGTCGGGTCAGGTCGGGTTCGGGTCGGGTCGGGTCAGTTTGACTTTCTTAAAAAATTGGGTCGGGTCGGGTTCGGGTCCGGACGGGTCGGGCGGGTTTGTCGGGTCGGGTCGGGTTCTGCCACCTCTATGATAACTCCATATCAGGGATGATTGTACTACATTACTGTAGGATGTCTTATGTGGATAATTGGCTAAATATTAAAAAAAATAGTAAAAACAACATTCTTGCTACTTTGAAGTTTACAGAAACAGAACCTGGCTATACAATTCTTTCCAAGTTTAGTGTTCAAACAAACACAACTCCAGCATACAAGCTCCTTGGGGGAGTTAACAAATCCCTGAGTTACAATGTTTATATCAAATTTATATTCTTTGGAATGCAGATGTCACCAGATGATTTCATAAGAAATAACCGTGGCATTGATGATGGAAAGGATCTTCCGGAAGAGTACATGAGATCTCTATATGCTAGAATCATAAAACATGAGATAAAGATGAAGGGAGATGATTTCACACCGCAGCAGAAGCAATCAACGTCAAATAAAATCCTTGGTCTTGACAACATACTGAATATTGTTGTCCGCAGACGTGATTCCCCAGCAGAGACCAGCGATGAATTTATTAAGCAGATGCAGGAGCAGTTTAAAGAAAAGGCTCGCAGATCAGAGTAAGTCAATGAATATAGAAATAAATCTAAGTTGCTAGACAGTAGCATGAACCAAATATTTTGGCAAAGAAGGCCCAGTATTACTGCTATGTTCCTGTTTTCACATTAGAACAATACCTGGTAAACATCTGTTTTATTGTTGATGCAAGTATGGTTTCTGGTAAACCCTTCCTGATTTTGCTTATTGGCTGCTATTGCCGGCATGTTCCATTGACGATTGTCTCTAGCACCTCTTCGAACTTCAAATTCAGTCTTGTTTTGTTTGTAAGGTTAAAAGTCTTCAGACATCACGAAATGTTGAACAAACTAACGTTAATCATATCTGTGGGATTTCTCTGTTGAAATTTAGGTCGGCATACTATGCAGCGACTGATGTTGTAATCTTGAAGTTCATGATTGAGGTATGCTGGGCCCCCATGTTAGCTGCTTTCAGTGTCCCACTTGATCAAAGTGATGATGAAGCAGTAATTGCCCAGTGCCTTGAAGGGTTTCGTTGTGCTATTCATGTCACATGTGCCATGTCTATGAAGACTCAGAGGGATGCCTTCATCACATCCCTCGCAAAGTTCACCTCACTCCACTCTGCTGCAGACATCAAACAGAAAAACATCGATGCCATTAAGGTAATATGGGGTATCTTTATACTGCAGTTAGTGGTTGCTTCTCTGTAAAAACTTTCCAGATGCAAGTGTGATTTTCTTGTAATTGCATTTTAATTTTTTAAACATTGTTAGGTTTTACATGTTACATTCTTTAATTCTAGAGTCTTTGTCACACCCTCTCGAACAACATAACAAATGATATCTTTATCATATATTAGGACTGAACATGATTAAAACTGGAGTGGGGATCGTTAACTTGACAGTTGTACAAGTTAACCTTTGTCAAGTTACAATTGCATGAAATTTGCTATGTCAATGGTCCAAATTTTGACAATCTCCTCAGAGGCTATTATAATTGCTTGAAATTTGCACCATTTCAAATTTAATGGTTTTTAATGGAATAAAAAATGACACTTGAATTGCTAAATTTGAAGCACAACCCAGTGTAAAAATATGTTTATAAACTTTTGTCTATTTTAAGATTTCTTTATATAATTATTTAGAAAACCATAGTCCAGATTGTCAACCATTGTCAATGGATCCCCACCCTTAATGGTAACTGTTCTAATTAGGGTTTTTGATCCTTTTTTTTATAGGCTATGCTTATAATAGCGGATGAAGATGGCAATTACTTGCAAGACGCATGGGAGCATATACTGACATGCATTTCCAGATTCGAGCACCTGCATCTCCTGGGAGAAGGCACACCTACTGATGCCACATTTTTTGCAGCACAACAAACGGAAGATAAATCAAAACAGTCCAAGTCATCAATTCTCCCCGTCTTAAAGAAAAAGGGTCCTGGTAAGAATGCTGTTGGTTCATCTGCCAGGAGGGGTTCATATGATAGTGTTGGAGTTGGTGGTTTTGTTACTTCTGATCAGATGAATAGCTTGGTTTCAAACCTTAACCTGTTGGAGCAGGTTGGTATGACTGAGATGAACCGTGTATTTGTGAGGAGCCAGATGTTGAACAGTGAGGCAATTATAGATTTCGTGAAGGCTCTCTGTAAAGTTTCCATGGAAGAGTTGCGCTCTGCCTCTGATCCTCGAGTTTTTAGTCTCACCAAGATAGTTGAGATTGCGTAAGGATTTCTAACAGCTTGTTGTTTGCACAAGCACAAGTATTTCATTCATAGAATTTGATGCACTACTGGTGAAGTCTGGTACAAGTACTGTATATCTGTAGCTTGATTATCACTTGTTACCTTACTAAAACTATAACGGTTTTTCCTTATTGCTGGTATGCTGATTTTGGCAGTTTAGTAACCTTTTTCCATGACCAAAATATATGATCTATCATTGTAGGCACTACAACATGGACCGCATCAGGCTTGTTTGGTCAAGCATTTGGCTTGTCTTATCAGACTTCTTTGTGACAATTGGTTGCTCGGAAAACCTGTCAATTGCGATCTTTGCGATGGATTCTCTGCGCCAGCTTGCAATGAAGTTCCTTGAAAGGGAAGAACTGGCCAACTACAATTTTCAGAATGAATTTATGAAGCCTTTTGTAGTGGTCATGCGGAAGAGCAGAGCAGTGGAGATAAGGGAGTTAATTATTAGGTGTGTCTCTCAAATGGTGCTGGCTCGTGTTAATCATGTCAAGTCAGGGTGGAAAAGCATGTTCATGGTATGGCTGTCTTATTCCTTATTCCTTGTTCTTTAATTATAGGGGAAAAAGGACTTCTTTACATCTGATAGCTGCACGTCAGCCAACATGCTGTTGATTAATGTATTTGGTTAGTTTGAAAACTGAAAATTGGCCTTAAACTTCTTTTTCTTGGCATTATAATTTACTCTTTTTTTAATGAATGAGAAAAATAACTTCTGGGATGCGCGGTTGGCATAGTTTGGGTAGATATAGAACTTGATGCTATTTTGCTGCTGGCCATGATCACCGCACTGAACATGATGCTTTTCTAGGGCAATTATACTCAAATTTTAATCACAAATTCTTGTAGGTATTTGCCACGGCATCATATGACGACCACAAGAACATCGTGCTATTGGCTTTTGAGATTATTGAGAAGATTCTGCGAGATTATTTCCCATACATAACAGAAACTGAATCAACCACTTTCACGGATTGTGTGAACTGCCTGATTGCATTCACTAATAGTCGATTTAACAAGGACGTAAGTCTCAACGCAATTGGTTTTCTCCGGTTTTGTGCAGCTAAGCTTGCAGAGGGAGACATTGGCTCTGCATCAAGATTGAAAGAGAAGGCCTCGAGTAGTGCTCCATCTTCACCTCGTAGTACAAAAGATGGAAAACAAGATAGTGCTTTATTGATTGATAAAGACGATCATTTGCACTTCTGGTACCCTTTATTAGCAGGTACTGATAAAGCACATAATGTAGATTTATGCAGAATAGCAGATAGCGCTTTATTATGCAGCAGACTAGCAGAGGACCTTTTACTTGATAGCCATATAGTTTTTGTCATGACCGAATATTATCTGTATTGGTTCATTCAATATGGTATATCTACCTCAGAGAGTACTGTAAATACAGAAATACCACTGTGATATCAGTCGAATAACTAATCTGGCCTATCTTAATTTTCTTTGTTTTACCTTTTGTCGTCTTTGTCATAATTATGGTTTATTTGGTTCTTGCTGTCAAAAAAATGGCTACGGCTCTACTGTTTCTATATGTGGGTAGTGTGACTAACCGGGAGAATAACAAAAGCCTACTCTTCCATTAGTGAGAATAAATCAGCTTATAATCTTGTGCTTAAATTTTACAGGCCTGTCTGAACTTACATTTGACCTGCGACCTGAAATCAGGAAAAGTGCCCTGCAAGTGCTGTTTGATACACTTCGAAACCATGGCCACCTTTTCTCATTACCATTGTGGGAAAAGGTTTTTGATTCTGTTTTATTTCCCATATTTGACTATGTCAGACATGCTATCGACCCGTCAGAGGCTTCTTCTCAAGGTCAAGTATCTGAAAATGATACCAGTGAGCTAGATCAAGATGCATGGCTCTATGAAACTTGCACACTGGCTCTCCAACTAGTTGTAGATCTCTTTGTCAAATTTTATGATACCGTTAACCCGCTTCTGAGGAAGGTTCTCTCTTTGTTAACTAGCTTCATCAAGCGGCCCCACCAAAGCCTTGCTGGCATTGGGATTGCTGCATTTGTCCGGTTAATGAGCAGCTCAGGGACATACTTTCTAGAGGACAAGTGGTTGGAGGTGGCTCTAGCTTTAAAGGAAGTTGCCACAGCAACACTCCCTGATTTCTCATATATTGCATCTGGAGAATACCTTGAGCATTTAACAAATGATGGCGCAAATTCATCTGTTAGGCAAAGTAATGCTGAGTCAAAGACATCAGACAATGAGGAAGATGATTTGATAGCAGAGAGGTCGAGGAAATTGTATTTTGCAATTAGTGATGCGAAATGCCGTACTGCTGTTCAGCTTCTATTAATTCAGGTTAGTAACTTTGTTTCTTTAAATTTTTAAAATGTAATTTATATTTAAAATGTTCCTTGAATGTGATTAATGACAAATGAAATCAGTATTTTCCATCTTCTTTAGAGCTCTCAGCTACCTTTGAAAAGAAATTGAATTTTCCCAGAACTCAAATTTTGTTAATCATCCAGCAGTCAGCTTGTGTTTCCTTGTGTAATGCTAATATTATCACACATTGTGTTGCCATAACTTATGTAAATTCTGCAGGCTGTGATGGAGATATACCAAATGTACCGAGTTCAGTTATCTGTAAATAACACTGTGATACTCTTTGAAGCCTTGCATGCCATAGCTTCCCATGCTCACAACATAAACAGTGATAGTGACCTTAGAGCCAAACTACAAGAGCTCGGTTCTATGACCCAAATGCAAGACCCACCATTGTTACGCTTGGAGAATGAGTCGTATCAAATATGCCTCACTCTCTTGCAAAACATAGTGACTGATCGATCTCTCAATGGCGATGTAGCAGAAAATTACCTTGTCAGCCTTTGTAAAGAGGTGTTACAGGTTTACCTCACAGCCGCTAAACCACCTCATCTCGTGCAAGCTTCTTCTGCTGCTCTGGCTCAACCTCATTGGCTCATCCCTGTTGGATCAACTAAAAGGAGAGAACTTGCAGCCAGAGCACCTTTGGTCGTCTCGGCTTTGCAAGCCATTTGTGGTTTAGGAGACTCTTCCTTTGAGAAGAATTTAGGACAATTCTTCCCTCTTCTTGCTGATCTAATTAGTTGTGAGCACGGTTCGAACGAAGTGCAGGTTGCACTAAGCAATATGCTTATTTCACATGTTGGACCCATTTTGCTTCAGTCATGCTGAATTCATTTTTTTAATGGGGGTCAAATTGGCTATGTATTTTAGTGGTTATTGCTTTCCTTTGTAGAATTCGTTTCGTCTTGTTTTATTTTTATTGGTGTTGATTTTTTGTTTTGTTTTTACTGATCTTCATTCCCCATGTAATAGTTGGATTACTGTGAGGAATTAGAGGCGCGGCAATTGGTGTGGCTCTTGGAGTCTTTATATTCCGAGTAAAAGAAATTTTTGGGACTAGTTTGGAGAGGTTATTTATATGTTGTAACCTTGCTCCTTGCATATTTATAATAATATAATAATATAAATATATAATAATATTATACCAATAGTGACAATCACGATAATGAAAATGATAACAATAATGAAAAAAAATGTAGTAATAATAGGGGAGCGATTGACAATGGATTATTTTATCAATGTTGATAATGATATTCTAAATAAATTAAAAATATATTAGAAAGGGAAGTAAATTTATAGATATTTTTTTTAACTTATTGATCAATAATGTTTCAATTTTTATGTAATTCTTTTATCGTTTGATGATCCATTAAAGATTATTAAAATTTTATATAATTTATGACGGTTATAATTTAATGATCTTTGATAGATTATTAAATAAAAATTAAATTACATGAAAATTAAAATATTATCAATTTTATAAGTTAAAGAATATATCTAAGTTTTTTTTTCATTTCTAAGAATTTTTTCAATTTATTTAGAGTATGATCGTTAAGATTGCCAAAATAATCCATTATCAAAGGATCTCTCTCCAATAATAATGACAATAAAATAATAAGTATAATAAGTAATCATTTTAAGATATAATGATAGAATAGTCGTAACATTGTAATAATCTTAAATTTTTAATCATAAAAATGAAAAATAATAACCAATAATCGAATAGGTCCGCTTGATTCACTGGCACATAATGTCCGGCGGATTTACTGATGACTCTGTTCGTCCGATTTAGAAATGGAATGACTGTTTTGGTGATTTCAACCGCAGCAAAACGAATTCGTGTCTTCTCCCGTACAGCACGGAGCACGGTGCGTGCGTTATCCGATTCACGTTTAGATGCGTGATTCACCAATCTCAAAACACAAACGAATCTAAGATTCCCGTGCGCACAGCACTGCAGCCGATTCGGATCGGAAACGACGGCCGCGAGAATCTCTTGGAGAGAACCCAAAACCTTCTCTGGAGGTTGGAGCACTTAGCAAAGAGGAATCACGAGATGCCAGAGATGCAGCTGCCAGGTGGCTCCGAGCTGCTGTCGAGCGGCGGAGATCCTTCACCGGCCACCACTGTGCCACCGCTCTCCTCTTGTCCCCGCCGGAAGCCGGTCAACATCGTCGATCTCAATCTCAATGACAATCCACCTGAGAGCGATGGCGAGGATGGAACGCTCCCCCAAACCCCCGTTGATCCCTCCACGAGGTCCTTTTGTATCTTCCTTTTCACAGATAATCTTTTAGAAATGCTCATATGAAATAATTTTATGGTTATGAATCGGTATCCTATGAAGATCTCTCTGTGGAGCTGTGCGATTTTTTTATTGTAAACTGTCTGATCACTCATTAACGGTCATGATTTAACAATAATAAACAACAATGTGCATCAAAATCATGTGTAAACTTCCTCACAGCTGTCCAGATTAAAATGAGCTGTTTAGATCTCCCTGCGGAGATATCTGAAGAGGAAAATCTCTGTATAGGCTACCCGTGTGTATTGTTATTGGTTCTAATGGCAGTATAATTATACTAGTTGAACTTTTTCTTACGTGCATCCCTAATAAGACCATTGGTTTGTATTTGAAAGACTGTTTTTAGGACCCACCTATGCTTAGAATTTAGTGTCTGCTTTATTTATGTTTCATTGAAATTGAAACAGCACATGTTGTAAAAAAGAATCCAGTCAATTAGCTGCTTCTACTTTTAGTAGTATAGATGCACTGCTGCTTAGCATTTTTTAACACTGAAATCGCAGTACTATCTTTCAGGAGTAATTTGGAAGAGAGCACCTCAGTCAAAAGTATCATATCAGTGAAAGATCCTGATCTTGTCGAAAATGAAGGTAACATTTTGATATTTATGAGAATTACGAAGTGCACTGCTCATCATATGCTTGGAACTACACAGAAATTGACCAGCAGTGTCAAGGAGCTTCCATGTCACGAGAAGAAAAAGTTTGCAGTCTTAAAGCCGTGAGTGTTTTCCACTTAGCTTATATTCTTTCTGTTTTTTTAATTATGATTTTTCTATTAAATGTCTTGATTAGCATATATATTTGTCTAGTATTTGCTTTTCTGTGTCTTTGGTGGAGCTATTCAGAGCATTGATTTATTTTATTTAGACTTACAATTGATTTGCTTTTGATTTGTTATGACATATCCATCTACATACTCTCAGAGTCTCAGTCCAGTATGCTCTATAGATCGAGGATCTTATTATAGACATTGAACATGATTTTAGGGTTTAGTTCATGTGTCACGGAAGGTACCAAAGAATGCCCATGCTCATTATATTCTAGGTCTGATGTATCAGAGACTTGGTCAACCCCAGAAGGTACTTACATCACCTATTTATCATCATCTTAAAATGTTTGATCTGTATCATACCTTTTATATATCGCTGTATTTTCATTTTTGGCAATATTACAGGCAATACTTGCCTATGAGAAGTCAGCTGAGATACTTTTGCAAGACGAGGATGATGTACGCAGACCAGATTTGCTTGCAATGGTGCGAATACACCATTCTCAGGTTAGCTCCTTTATGTTCTCAATTCCTTCTCTGATGAATATACATAACATACAGAGTGGTATGCTTCTAGGATCATCTGACTGAATTTGTTAATATACAGTAAGAGTTGTTTAAGACTGTTCGATCTAAAATGGACAGACTAGATCTGCTAGGGACCTCCAATGAATTCACACAATCCGAAGGAGCCAAATCTGGTGACTATTGAAGCTTCTTACCATAAATGATGGTGGTCAACGGATATTCAAAATGAACTGGATTCAATACATTACCTTTATATCCCATCTTCAGTTTTATTATATTATGGTCACAGTAGGAGTCATAGTTAGCGAATTAGTAAGATTTTGTACCACCAGAATTTATTAAGGACTAAAATTGTGAATAAATCCAGTAGTATGGCAGTAAAACACTTGCTCAGTTCATCACTAAACAGGTGTTATGGTGCTGCTAAGTGGTAACCTAGTTCTTCCTATATCTGAGAATTTTTTTTTATTGATGTAGTGCATTCTGCAAGCCACAACAGGAGATAGCTTAGACAAAGAGCTTGATGCACTAGAACTTGGTGAGATACTAGTAAAGTTGAATACCTCTATGCAAGCAGATGTGAAACAGGCATCTGTTTGGAATACTCTCGGTGCAATTCTCCTTAAAATGGGCCAATTGAAGGTAAGATCCACATATTTGGTTTCCTTAAATGATATAATTTGACATGAGGAATTGCTAATCTGATCTGGTTTCTACAGAGCGCTATTTCTGTTTTCTCATCCATCTTAGCCTTTTGTCCTGATCACTTGGATTCCATGGCCAACCTTGGCATTGCTTACCTTCAAAGGTATTGCTTATCATTATCATCTTTATTTATATATTATTATTATTATTATTTTATTTATTTATTTTCTTTTTTCTTCCATCATATTCATTATTATCACTGATATTTGAGATCTTTGATCTTATGTTTTCCGATTGGGTTTCATTTCTAGCCTACCCCAATTTATTTGAGATTAAAGGCTTTGTTGTTGTTGTTGGTATCTTATGTTTTCCGATTGGGTTTCATTTCTAGCCTACCCCAATTTATTTGGGATTAAAGACTTTGTTGTTGTTGTTGTTGTTGTGCTCTCAGCTTAGTTTTACCTTTTCTTGTGAGGAACACAAATTGGTATTTTTGGGACTTTCAGTGGCAAATTGGACTTGGCTTTGCGCTATTTTCAAGATCTTGTTCTGAGAGATCAAAATCATCCTGCTGCTCTACTCAACTATGCAACTTCTCTTCTTTATAAACTTGGTTCTACAACAACAGGTATAGCAGTGATCCCATTTACTTGATTTCCCAACAATTATTGTTTCAAGTTGTGCGTCAAACTCATTCCTTCTGTTTTTATAGAAATGTTGACAATTCAATGCTGGCTTTCTCTCTCTCTGATATGAAGAAACAGGTCCAGGAGCATTTGCCGGTGAAGGCTCTCATTCAAATCAAGTTGAAGGAATCAATGTTGCAAAAGAGTGCTTATTAGCTGCAGTAAAGGCCGAACCTAAATCTGCACAATTGTGGGTGAACCTTGCTAATGCATATTATTTAGCTGGTGAGCATACTAATGCAAAAAGTTGCTTGGAGCAGGTAAATAATAACTTTTTGATTTTGCATTTCCCTCTTTGCTAATATTTAGATATAATTGACGTTGATGGGAAGGTAAATACTACTGATTATAATGACTATTTAGGTATAGTTGACGTTGATGGAAATGTAAATACTAATTTTAATAACTATTTAGGTATAGTTGACATTGATGGATTATAATTGTGTGGCATTGCCTTTGTTTACTTCCTTATAGGCAGCCAAATTGGAACCAAATCAAATGGCTGTACGGTATGCAATTGCAACTCATCGAATCAGAGAGGCTGAAAGAGCGCAAGAATCAGCTGATCAGCTTATTTGGGCTGCCAATGAGATGGCAGCACTTATCAAAGAAGGTGACCCTGCATTGATTGATATTCCAACTGCATGGTCTGGGTTTGCCATGGCACACAAAGCCCAACATGAAATTGGAGCTACATATGAGAACAAGCAGATGGATTTAGATGATATTGAGGAAAGAGCTTTATGTACATTGAAACAGGTAATTCTTTTAGTTGCTCAGTCTCTCCAATTTTTGCAATTCAATGCAAAATGAACCCAACAAGAAGAGGTTTTGGATGTCAAAAGTTGCAGAAACTTGATATTCATTTTTTTTAGCGTGTGTTTCTATCTGTAAGCTTGGGAAACTGCACCTCCCATATTGCCTAAAGTGACTTTTTTTTTTTGGGGGGGGGGGGGGGTTGATGAGAATAATTATTTTGCCATCTTGATCTCTAATAAAGAAAATTCCAATTTAATTCATAGATTTTATGACAGAAAATGAATGGCTCTTTTTAGCAATTTTACCCTTCAAAACTGAAGATGCTTTTCAGACCTTGTGGCTTGATAACTTCAGAGAGGATAGAAATGGAAATAATATTTCTGAAATGAATTCTCTTACAGACAATCCAGGAAGATTCAGATGATGCTGTTCACTGGCATCAACTTGGTTTGCATAATCTTCGCACAATGCAATTTAAGCCATCGGTTAAGTTTTTCAAGAGTTCTCTTGTCCGCTCCTTGGATTGCAGTTACACTTGGTCTAATCTTGGTAGCTTCCTCTGACCAGTCTATTGCTCCTTATATATTTTGCTGAAGTTTGCATAATCTTTTGCACATTTTGGCAGTGTTTTAATCACTCATATTTTTTTTGGTTTCTATCAGCTAGTGTTATAATCTGTTCTGATGTACTTAAGTATCGTTTGCATGTGTTTTTAATTAGGTGTTGCATTCCATTTATCTCATGACCCATCATCAGCCGAGACTGTCTACAAGCGGGCCCTTTCGTTATCCAAGAACAATCAAACACATGCAATCCTTTCCAACCTAGGGAATCTCCATCGAGAGCAAAGGAAGCTCGAACTTGCAAAAAGGATTTTGTTGAAGTCTCTGGAACTCCGTCCTGGGTATGCACCAGCGAATAACAATCTAGGTCTTGTTTGTGTTGCCCAGGGCCAATGGGAGGAGGCTATTGGCTATTTCAGGAAAGCTCTTGAGTGTGACCCACTGCTTGATTGTGCAGAGTCGAACTTGGCAAAGGCAGTGGCTCTGTCTGCAAGCCCCGGTACCACCGGAAACTGAATTATTTACTCATAATGTCTGCCAAACCTTTTGCATACCTTAGGATCTTAGAATTAGCTCCGATGCAATCAAGAATTTCGTTTGTTGGTTTGCTTTAGGAACATACGTCTGACATCTGTATGCAAAGTGGTGTATAGATTAACAAGCTCTATCATGATCATTACTGATTTCGACCAAATGTCATTCTGAAGAAGTTTCTAACGACCACAGAGCAAATTTTTTAGTGTCCTGTGATGCCAAATCTAATTGAGTCAATTTAGCTTCTTAACTGCCTCATAAGGACTTAATTCTAGTCTGGTTGATATGCGCTAAATTTGTTTTAGTTTGTTGCTATCACCGGCTTCAAGTAATTTAAAGCTTATAATTTTACCACCTCACAG
Organism: Schoenoplectus tabernaemontani; assembly: GCA_037127355.1. NCBI lineage: Eukaryota > Viridiplantae > Streptophyta > Magnoliopsida > Poales > Cyperaceae > Schoenoplectus > Schoenoplectus tabernaemontani. The sequence goes on from CM073747.1 coordinate 5,608,047, forward strand.
TCCGCAGCGAGAACACTAATACGTATAGAAAAATTAAAATAAACAGATCGGATCTTTATCCGCTGCTTTGCTGCATCCACTTAGTGCATGGAATTATTTTGGAACTTATACATATATTTTCACATATTGCACTGCATGATACAGTGTAACATATGACGAGAATTAAATATCTAGGAGCGTCACTGTGGGGTCTTACGATTTTACTGATAAAACGCATCTCTGCTTAGTTGAATTTGGGTGTTATAGCAAATAAACGGCTATTGTTGACCCGTTGGGGCCTTTTTTTCCTGATAGTATAATTTTCATTAAGAAAAAAATATAATTATATCCAATATCTCACAACAAACAATAATAACATCACATCACCCACACATCTTTTCCTAAACACCTGCAGAATCTCTTGCACTCCCATTAACTGTGGGGCTTCTCTCTTCGATCTGTGCATTTTTTAGTGAGTCACCTTTGCAAACTGCAACTATACACGGATACACCCAGTCACGTGGATCCGCCCTCAGATTATAATTGGTGGATATACACTGCTGTCGGAGCTTCAAATTAATTTGGTGTACATTCTGAACTTTTCACTTGATAACTTGGCAATTGAATTTTTTATTTGAACAAATCTTCTTTGAATTATGTAACTTGTGATAGTTACATTCTCGACATTTAATTTACTTTTTAATACTCTATTTTGAGATACAAAAAGATCAAAATATCTCTATATACATTTGACGTAGTATTTAGAACATTTATATTTCATGAATTTTTAATTAAAAAAGTAACTATTTAAAAAATATAGGTATTTAATTAAATATTTTAAATATATAATATATTTGATACTTAACTTTTTTATCTTAATTTTATATGCACTGTTTTATTTTTTATATAAAACATATTTCATAAGAAAACTAAAACTTAATAAAAAAATATTTATATTTTTTAATTGTTTATTTCAATTTTAAATTAATATTTTATTAAATTTCATGAACTTTGTCCTTTTTTATAGTTGAATAAATAGAATTTTATCAACTTCAATTATTTACTTAACTATATATTTTCTTGTAAGATAATAATAGGGCATATCAAATAAATTATGTATTGTGAAAATTAAATAAAGTATCTATATTTTTGAGATAGTTATCAATTTTTTAAATTAAATTTCATGAAACGTAAATACTTAAAATATTATTTCATATGCATACTAGGATATTTTGGTTTCTTCACACTTCAAACTGGAGTATTAGAGAGTAAATTAACCATTTGGGTGGTAATCACCACAAGTTGCAAAGTTCAAGAGATTTTTAATTTTCCGCGTGACTTTTAAAGCTTCAAACAAAATTTTTGCAGTAATTTTACATAGAGGACTTAGATGTTTTTTTATTTTTATTTTTGTGCATGCTTCACCTTATATATATATATATATATATATATATAGTACGATTACGGTCATGAAGTAAAGATAATTTTTTGCTTCAACATTTTGCATCGTCTGATCTAGTTAGATCAGATAAAAAATCTAGTGACAAATTTAATTTGACGATGTCTCCGATATCTGATTCACTTGTCCGGTTTAACATTATTTTGCCTCTATCTTTCTTTCTCCCCATCTCCCACTTGGAAGTGGGGGAGGTTCAAACCACTTTGAACCAAAAAATTGATTCAAAGTCTTCTAGAACCATTGATTTTGTATTGAGATTCGTACTTTTAATAAAATCTAAGTTCGAAATTCATACGTTCAATAATCATTACGAATCTCAATACAAAATCAACGGTTCTAGAAAACTTTGAACCCCTCCCACCTCCCTCCCACTTATGCTTTCACTGAAAAAAAAAAATCAAAGAAGGGCATGTGGCCACATCACTCCGAATATCCTTCACTCCTTTCGCTTTCACTCACTCACTGGATAAGAGTATCATGGTCCTTCTATGTAGCAAAATTGTTGCTAGTTCAGAAGGCATCACAAAACCTAGCAGGAAAGGGATGATAGTAAGTAGATTGATAAGTTGCTAGTCCATAAGGTGTCGCTGGACATTGTGTCTCTTTATTTATTTTCGTTGATTTTTTTCTTCCTAAGATGATTTCTCACTGTAGATAATAGATGAAGAAAACAAGTGATAAGTCCTGAAAGTAAGCAGATTTATACCTCTATGAGTCAATTCCTATAATAGATTTAGATGTATCATATTTATTACTTGCAATTTTGTTGTTAGTTGAATTCATCCTTTTGTGCTAGTATCTACCCTCTATGAACTGTATCCGACTATAAATAGATTATGGCGTCATTTCATTTTGTTAAATTGCATTGAATTTCTTAGTTCAGTTCAAGCTAACCATTGAAAAACTCATCAAGAATATACAAATCTGTAACATATGTAACACAAAGGAGAGTCATAACGCAAGGACATTCCAACATATTGTACATTTTTACTCAAAATATTATATTTTTTCAGTACATATTTCTAATATTACTTGTACTTTTTTTTGATGTAGAGGGATAAAAATAAGCTCAAAAGTCAAAATAAGGATACATGAGAAGATTTATTGAGTGAAAAAGACCAGCGAGTGAAGAGAATTGTTGTTACACTATGTCTAAAATGTTTTTATTTTGTATTTAAATGAGTGAATTAATACATCATACGCATGTTGTTTCATTGAGGGCATATTAATTCCATATACTGATGTCCTGCTAGCATAATGAGTTAAATATTAGTTTTTGCTTTTTTTGTGCTTTTCTTATAAAACTATATGTATGCAAAATGTTATGCTGACTTGTTGACTTATGTAATTTATAATTGGAATATGATGTTAGTTTTTGTATGTAATTTGGTGTAGTGAAATTAAATATTAATTTATATAAGTAATTTGGTGTTATTCGTACCAGTTGTTATATGTAAAATGATATGTGCACATGTTGCTTTGGATTTTAATTTCTTTTCAGTGATGTGCAAAATCTGATGGAAAAAAATTATTAGTCTAACGGTGTGTATTTTATAAGAAATATATTGCAGCAACAACAACAACAAAGCCTTTAATCCAAAATAAATTAGGGTAAGTTAGAAATAAAATTCAATCTGAAAGCATAAGATCAGAGATCACAAATATCAATGATAATAATAATGATGATGTTGTTGATAATATGTTAATAATAATAATAATATAAATATATATTATAAGATATATTTCTAATTTTTAAATTCTAAAATCTTAAAACTGAAAATCTAAGAATCTAAAATTGATAACTCTACTATTAGACTCTAACTCCCAAATCATGATTTTGATACATGAATTACCATCTTTCAAACACTCTTATTCAAAGTAAGATTTTTGGATATATTTCATTCTTTCAAATCTCTTGTTATGGTTTTCTCTCATGTCAATCTCGGTTGACCTCTTCTTGTATTTTCAAGACAATTTAGAATACCACTATGTACTGGTGTCTCAGGATGACTTAGTTGGATATGACCAAACCATCGCAAACGGTGTTGGACTAGTTTTTTTGAATTGGTGTTACCCTAAATTTGTCCCGTATATCATCATTTCTAATCCGATCTCTCCTTGTGTGGCCACATATCCAACGCAACATCCGCATTTCAGCTATACTCATCTTCTGCATGTGTTATCCTTTTGTACCCCAGCGTTATGCGTCATATATCATTGCGGGTCTAATCATTGTCCTGTAGAACTTGCATTTTAGTTTATTTGAGACATTTTTGTTACAAAGAATACTAGATGCTTATCTTCATTTCACCAATCTGGCTCTTTTTCTATGATTGAGCAATATATTGCATAAATTCATAAATTCATAGAACATTACACAATATATGGCATAATTCACAAAATCTTATACATTACATAGCATAAATTCATAATACCTTACACAATCAATCGAATAAAAATATATAAAAAATTATATTCTAACTACAAACCTAATAATTGATACAACCTCGAATACACACAAAAGAGAATCAAAGTTAACAATATATTTTCATTATATCTTTTCACTTTCTTTCATCAGTTTTTTGTTCATTTACTCAGCTTTTTGTTCCTTTCTTGTGAAATTATAGCAATGAGGAGAATTACTCATCGCATTTAGCGCCCAAGTATTGTTGAAATTGTTGGTTCTTTGACTCGTATCCTATTTTTTAAAAAAATTAAACATAATTAGTATGAAGAAGGCCTCTGCAAATGTATATCTGATTCCATAATTATCATACAAGTTGCAAGCAATAAAAAAAATTAACATAGTTGGGTCATTTATACTTCTTCTTAGAAGTAGTAGATTGAATACATATTTTGTTATGAAAACATCTCACAATTTAACTATATCTTTTTTGTTCTAGAGCCAACTTAGCAGTAGTTTTCATCTACTGCTTAGGGATGCTTCTCCTTCTGAAATATTTAGAAATATTCACCATAGACTGTGTGAGATAAACATTAATTTTGAGATGAGTATTTTACCATAGGCTACATGCATAACATGGTACTTTTATATAATTCAGAGCACAGACATACAGATTCAGATACTGGTGCAAGACAAAGAGGGGCTTCAGGGGAGATAACACTTCTCCTCTGGGAAATGATTCTTAAGCTACTAAACAATAGAAATAAATGAATAGCCTTGTTTAATTAGTTCGGTTTCATTCAACATTTTCTTAAAATGTTGTCAATTCGATTTGTATAGATGCCCCAAAAATAAAAAATAAAAAATCCCACACAATAATGAATTACTTTAGAAATCAGCAAAAAAATCATAATGGCATGTGTTGTATTCAATAATTTTTTTTATCTTGTTATTTTACAAAATATATTTGAATTTAACAAGTTCTTTGAGACATTTGTGTAGGATCATATGAATGCTTCAAGGCATACAAGTATTGATGATCAAGACTGGTAAAGTAGCTACTTTGAAGACATGATCATAATCATGTAAAAATATAATTCAACATCTTATGTTTCTTTATAAGTTTGCAAGGAAAAAGAGTCTCTCTCATAGTAAATTGTTATAATGATTATCCAATCATTATAACGTTTCATAATTCTACATCAATGTTTTTCAAGTTTCTGAAGGCAGAGATACTATAAAATTAACAGAGTGTATCATTGTGTAACAGTACATATGAAGTGTTAACACTTCATAACGTTTAACGATTCAGTGAATCGTTATAACATCTCTGAAGAACAGAAGATCTTGTCAAAATCTGGTCAAACTAGTCAAATCGTTGTCAACGTTTCCTCCTATCGTATAATAGTTCACTCCATATATTTCTAAATCGTTATAATGATAAAAGAAGTTATGACAAAGGGTATTCTTATAAACTCAAGATTCAAGAGCAGAAAACGTTATAACGGTTTTCTGTGCAAAAATGCTAACAATTTTCTATTATGGGTTCTATTTGAAGGAGTTGCTTTGGTTTTTCTCAAAATTAATCATTCTCTCATAATCTCTAGTAATCTGAGCACTCAATCAAAACACTCAAAAAGACCTTACAATATTCTCTTGCAAACACAAGAAATAGAGATCTTGAATTTAGTCATAATAGAAATTTTTTGTAATCTTTTCTGATGTAGTGTTTAAGCTATAATCTTTGAGTTTTGACTCAATTTTCATTTCAGCTTCTAGCTGACTTTTCTAAGTCTTGAGTGCTCATTGTTGTTTTTTATTTATTAGTTTATTTTTAGTCTTCTTATGTTTGTATTGTGAAGAAGCTAAAACTTCTAATTATAAAATATTTTTCATCAATAAAGCGGTGTCCCGTTTGTGGGACGAGATCCGGAGACGTAGGTTTCATAATCAAACTCCATTAACATATCATGTCTTCTTTATAATTTCTGCATTAACATTTTTTGTGCTTCATATTTCATATTTTCTACAAGTTGTATATTTTATTATAGTAGATTATTTTACATCAATTACTCTTTTAACAATTGATATTTAATTAAATTCTCATAATATATTTTTATTTACATATAGTATTTGACTTAATTTGTGAATTTTCTTTTGCTTTTTCTCAAATCAAAGTCTTATGTGAATTTCTAATAAATTTTCTAATCAAAATGATATTTTTATATATTATTTAGATTAGTGTAAACTTATATTTTCAGTAAATACCATCAGAAATTCCCTAAGAATATCAGCATGTACCAATCTAAATTGGAAGGGAAAGATCTAGTGGCGACATAGATCCCTTTTCCTCAAACAGACACGGTATAACACTCTCTATATTTGAAATTAGGGTTTCATCATAAGACAGAGCTTCTAGGAGAGAGAGTGAGGTGAAGAGAGTAGACATAAGGGTTCTCATAGTTTGCGAGGAGGCAAGCTTCTCTTGGATCAGAGAAGAGGCGGGATAAAGAAAGAGAGGATGAGGCGAGAGATGGAATGAAGAGACGGAAGGGTTTGATACAGAGCGATCGAGAGAAAGAGAATAGATTTCATTTTTCTCTGGTGAATAGCTTCTGAACCATTACCATTGAACTAGGTACTGGAGACATCGCCATATTAAATTTGTCGCTGGGTTTTTTTATCGGATCTGTGCGGATCTTAACATGGATTGGACAATGCAAAATGTTGAAACAAAAATCATCTTTACTTCACGACTTACCCGACTTACCGTAACTGAAATATATATATATATATATATATATAATATAAAATATATGGTGAGCTAACCTTACGAAACCTTCCGTAAGTTTAACTCAAAAAATACATTAAATCATTTCTAAATTCTAATTTATCAATCTCATTAAATTATTTATATGAAAATCTTGTGGGATGCAAAAATTTGAAGTGTTTTGAGCTTTTTAAGTCATCATTTTTAATTTTTTTAAAATGATGTTCAAGTATTGAATATATTATTATTATTATTAGAACTGATTTTCAAAAATTAAAAACTATGACTTAAAAAGCTCAAAACAATTTAAATTTTTGCATTCTATAAGATTTTCATATAAATAATTTAATAAGGATGATAAATAAAAATTTTGAGATGATTTGATACTCTCTCTCTCTCTCTATATATATATATATATATATATATGAGTAGAGATACCGTGAGCTTAACTCAAAAAACATATTAAATCATCTCGAAATTTTAATTTATCATTCTCATTAAATTCTTTATATAAAAATCTTGTGGGATGCAAAAATTTGGAGTGTTTTGACCTTTTAAGTCACCGTTTTTAATTTTTTAAAATGATGTTCAAGTATTGAATATATTATTATTATTTTTAGAGTTGATTTTCAAAAATTAAAAACCATAACGTAAAAAGCTCAAAACGCTCCAAATTTTTGCATCCCATGAGATTTTCATATAAAGAATTTAATGAGGATGATAAATTAAAATTTTGAGATGATTCTATATACTTTTTGAGTTAAGTTCACGGAAGGCCTCTGTGAGCTTAACCTCACGATATCTTTACTCATATATCGTGAGCTTGAGCTCACAGAGGCCTTCCGTGAGCTTAACTCAAAAAGTATATAGAATCATCTCAAAATTTTAATTTATCATCCTCATTAAATTCTTTATATGAAAATCTCATGGAATGCAAAAATTTGGAGCGTTTCGAGCTTTTCAAGTCATGATTTTTAATTTTTGAAAATCATCTCTAAAAAAAATAATAATATATTCAATACTTGAACATCATTTTAAAAAAATAAAAACAATGACTTAAAAAGCTCAAAACACTCCAAATTTTTGCATCCCACAAGATTTTCATATAAAGAATTTAATGAGGATGATAAATTAAAATTTTGAGATGATTTGATGTACTTTTTGAGTTAAGCTCACGGAAGGCCTTCGTGAGCTTAACTCAAAAAGTACATCAAATCATCTCAAAATTTTAATTTACCATCCTCATTAAATTCTTTATATGAAAATATGTTGGGATGCAAAAATTTGGAGTGTTTTGAGCTTTTTAAATCATGGTTTTTAATTTTTGAAAGTCAACTCTAAAAATAATAATAAAATATTTAATATTTGAACATAATTTTTAAAAATTAAAAACGGTGACTTAAAAAACTTAAAACACTCTAAATTTTTGCAAACGACAAGATTTTCATATAAAGAATTTAATGAAAATGATAAATTAAAATTTTAATATGATTTGATGTACTTTTTGAGTTAAGTTCACGGAAGGCCTCCGTGAGCTTAACCCCACGGTATATTTAATATATATATATATATATATATATATAAAGAGAGAGAGAGAGTAAAACTAGGACGTTCCTTTCCAAAAACATATCTAATCATTTTCAAATTTTAATTTTTCTCTCTCAATAAATTATTTACATCAAAACTTATGCGATACTAAAATTTACTATTTTTTGAGTTTTATATGTACTTATTTTATATATTTTAAGATGAACCTAAAATAATAATAAAATAATCAATCTAGGTATATGAAAATAAGTCATTTAAAAAAAATCTAAAATAAACACTTAAAAAACTCTAAAAATAGAAAATATTTATATCCTATAAGATTTTGATATATAGAATTTATTGAGACACATAAATGAAAATTTGAAAATATTTAGATATATTTTTGAGTTAGGAGCACGGAGGGACTCCGAGCTCCCAGGAGTATATTAGTTTTACTTTCTCTATATATATGCAACAATGATATGCGTAGTATGGATGATCCATATGCTATTAATTATTTTTTCATTTTCATTATCCTCAAGTGGGTAATAGAAGTAATATCTTTGGGACTAATAAATCACTTGACTGACTGGAGTTGAAGCTCCTCATACATCATATGTTTGATATAAGTTTCTCAACTCGAATCATAAAAAAACATGAAATATTAATATAACTCTTATGTTATTCTTTCAACAGATTTTATGAAATTTTGTTATTTACGAAGTTATGACAGTTACGAAATTTTGTTATTTACAGATTTTAGAAGTAATATACTTTAATTAAAATTTATCCAAAAAATTGTTCTTGTTCAAAGATTAAAAATATTCAATAATCTTGATCGTGTTTCTCAGAAACATCTTCATCCACATGATTTTGCAGCGAAATGAGACTAAACTAACAGAAGATCGTCCAAATTAAAAAAATTGCTTTAACAAGTGTGTAGATTCGTAGAAAAAAAAGGAAGGCTTTTGACAGTTACGTATTATAAAGAAAATATCGGAAATTTTGACATATATATATATAGTACAAAAAAGACACACTAAGTCGTGCAGAATTAACATGTGGTTTCCCCATTTTTGGCGAGAAAATCTTGTAGAATTTCTTGACCAACAGTGGGAACGCCCCTCGGCGACTTGTGAGCCGTGACTCGCGAGTCGCGATGTCTTAGTCCACAGAGTCCACACATTCAAACGCACCTAAACTTGCTTGGGATTCTCTCTTCTTGCATCTCTCCAATCATACACATAACTGGGCGGCCTTAGGTCATGACTCATGAATCTAACCACCCCCAACCATCCTGCAACGGAGAGCGTTTAATTTCCATTTAATTTCACTCGCGGTGACCACTTGACCTGATCAGCAACGACTCACACCAGCTTTCCAGACACTGCATTTTCTCACATTTCTCACATTATATAAAGACTTGCCTCTGATCTCATCTCAGAGAGAGAGAGAGAGATCATAGAGGGACGAGAGAGAAATGGAGAAGGCGATCTATAGGCAAAGAATTCTCCTTCAGCACCTCCAACCGAACCAAAGTAGCAATACTTTGCCGATCCTTTCCGTGAGTTTATCATTCTCTTTCTTGTTATTGCGGTCACTGGTACGAAATTTACCGCGATTAATTGAATGCTTTCTTTTACTGACTAGGCCTCGAACTGTGCCGCTGGAGATGGCTATCAAAGGAATTCGTGCTTCGGAGATGATGTTGTTATTGTCGCGTAAGTGTTTTTTCGTTTTCTTTTCTTTTTAATTACTTTTCCTTCAGTTTTTGTTTCCATGTCCTCTTTTTAACATTCTTCTATAATTCGTCTTTTTGGTTATGTGTAGTGCTTATAGAACTGCCATATGCAAGGCCAAAAGAGGGGGATTTAAGGACACTCTTCCTGAAGACCTCTTAGCGCCTGTTCTCAAGGTTTTCCTTTCGATCTCTTATTTGCAGATATTATTTTCTTATTCGTTGTAACATGTCTACAACAATTGCATGTTTCCTTTTCGCCTTGAATTTCAGGCTTTGATAGACAAGACTAAGATAAACCCAACTGAAGTTGGAGATATTGTTGTTGGAACCGTTTTAGCTCCCGGATCTCAAAGGGCGATTGAATGCAGAATGGCCGCCTTTTATGCTGGTTTTCCGGGTATCTTTTTTATTTATATATATATTTTTTATGTAAAGGCAACTTGTTGTACAATCGAGAACTTCGTAAATGTCAGCAACAGGGCTTTAAAAAAAAAATGGCGTCTGTAACGTCACATAGTAAGCAATTTCGCTTTGACAGCCAACTAGGTTAGGACTTAGGACACATAAATTAAACTAATAGCCAGTTCTGCTGGTAATTTTGTATCTCATCTTAAATTTGTAATAATTATAAAGTCTATTTCAACTTAAGTTTTGGATACTACAAGGTGCTTCATTACACATCTTTAATTCTTCATTTCCAATTGAAATTGACTGCTTGTAAACATCTGCTTGTACTTTATGGTTTGTTTAATATAATCATTAAGTAGGTTCAGTGCTTACTTTTAAGAGAGCTGTCTGTTTTGATGCAACCTTTGTACTAGCTGCTCTTGAAAATTAGCGGTTAATGGTTTTGGACCTTTTGATAGATGCCTCCTGATATAGTTTCTAACACAAAGCTGTGTATGTAATAGATACCGTTCCTCTCAGAACTGTAAATCGACAATGTTCGTCTGGCCTCCAAGCAGTTGCAGATGTTGCTGCTGCAATTAGGTGTGGATACTATGATATTGGTGAGTTTCTAAATTCTGACATTGTAAATCTCTGCACCTATCCATCTCAGATAACAATATAATACTCAGTGGGATACCAGTATCACTCACTGGGCAACCTTTTGATGTTAAACAGGTATTGCTGCTGGGATGGAATCCATGACTACAGACAAAGTTTCCTTAGGCAACATAACTAATCCCAAAGTATGTATTATAGATTATAATTCTGTTTCTATTTGTATGTTTTTCTCACTTATGTAATTTGGCTTCTTGGTTTGAAATTAAGCTGAAGTGTTGGTACTAGAGAAACCCTTGTTGATCTATTGTTTTGCTTTTTTGCTTAGTTGAATTTGTTTGCTCAAGCTCGAGATTGCCTTCTTCCCATGGGTATCACATCTGAGAATGTGGCACATCGGTTTGGAATAACCCGGCAGGAGCAAGACCAAGCGGCGGTAAGACTTTATACTTTTATTTCATAACTAATTTTCATGCTTTTATTGTTGGAATAACTAAGATTGCATATTTGGACTTGTTATACAAATTTTATAGGTTGAATCTCATAGAAAAGCTGCTGCTGCAGCAGCTTCTGGCAAGTTCAAAGAGGAAATTGTGCCTGTAGAAACAAAGGTATGACTATTGGAGTATTGGTTGAAAAGGGATATGTTTCATCTCTTTTTTACGTTTAATTTTCCCCGTTTTTCTGTGAATGGAATGAAGACTACACGATGCTTCCATTATGGTACTGGAAATTTGTTTGCAGGATGCTAACAAATTGCCCAAATTTCATTAAGTACAAAGTTCATCATTTTTTTGCTTTATCCATGCAGGGTTGAATGTACATGGTTCACCCTTTGCCAATGAAATAACAGTGAACTCTGTACTGGGTCGAAATTGTGTGGTTTTCCCTGGGCAGTCCAAATAATTCCCCAAATTTTTTTCTGGAAGGCGGAACTGGATAATTGTTATTTACTTTTTTTTTCATGGAATACTCTATATTTCAGTACACTGTGACAGACTAAATTAAACATTCTCTGTTAATTTCTACCTATCATTACTAACAAATGTTAAAATTGCCATGCAAAGATCGTAGATCCGAAAACCGGCGAGGGGAGAAAAATTATAGTTATGGCAGATGATGGAATTCGTCCTCAAACATCTTTAGAAGCACTTGTGAAACTTAAACCTGCTTTTACCAAGGATGGCAGCACTACTGCTGGTAACAAAATAGTTGATTTATATTTCTATTCTATATCATCCTTTGATTTTTCTAGACTTTTATATGTCCTCTGGTTCATTATTCTAGGGAATGCTAGCCAGATAAGTGATGGTGCAGGAGCTGTACTCCTAATGAGAAGAGATGTAGCAATGAAGAAGGGGCTTCCAGTACTTGGCGTACTTCGGTTAGTAGGCATATTTATAACCAATGATTTACCATTACATTCTGCTGGTTTTTTTTAGTGTTTTTTTTTTGTGGTTTTCGGATAGATTTAGTTCTAAGTATGGATCTTAATTTGGCAGAAGATTGTTTAAAAGCTGGTATAGATGCATGGGTACCAGGTGTAGCACTATCTTGAAAGATCAAATTTTGGTCATATTTTGATGTAAATGATTTTTTTGTTGTAGGAGTTTTGCAGCAGTTGGGGTTGATCCCGCTGTGATGGGTGTTGGACCTGCTGTTGCCATTCCCGCTGCTGTTAAGGCAGCTGGTCTAGAGGTTGATGACATTGACCTTTTTGAAATAAATGAGGTGAGCTTATTTTTAATTAATATCTTGGGCAATATATTCAGTTATTTCATGCAAAACCTGAAATATCAGTAAGATTTTGGAAGCTGTGCCACTCTTCCTTCTACTTTTATGGCCTCTGGTAGTTAGGCAGAGGTTGAAATACTTCTTTTTGGCATTGGACAGGCTTTTGCATCACAATATGTGTACTGTGGCAAGAAATTGGGTTTGGACCCCGAAAAGGTCAACGTAAATGGAGGCGCCATTGCTCTTGGCCATCCCTTGGGTGCTACAGGTGCTTCCTTTTTTTTGAGACTCATTTATGGGTATTGATTGTTAAAATCACCTATTTAGGTCTTGTTAGATGAACTAATATCTGATTTAATGTTCTGTACTTTGGCTTAGGTGCCCGTTGTGTGAGCACTCTTCTCAATGAAATGAAGAGACGTGGGAAAGATTGTCGTTTTGGAGTAATTTCAATGTGCATCGGTAAGTATTACCATGGTATTACTAATTCTTTATGAGAAAATTTTCTCAATTTTGAAAGAACAAGAACCTTGTTTGTCACCCTTACATCAGGATGGTACTATATTTAGGTTGGCACTTGAGATCTAAACTTTACATAGGATGATCCTGAAATTTTATGGACTATGGAATTGACATGGGGTTGGAATATTGTATTATTTTACTAATAGGTAAATGCTTCGCTGTTCCTAGGTTTGCACTTTCTGTAATGGGATTGAAATTCATCCAGCTGTCCGAACTTTTGTGATCTTTTCCATGTTTTCAATTAATTGACCTGATATTCCATAGAGAGGGTTATATTGACAACAAATTAATTTAATTACCACCACAGCTGACCAAAACAGTTAAGAAAATAAAAGATGTACACCTACAGTTGTTCTATGTAGCTTGGATAAGTCATGCAATTTCAAAATTGATTGATTATCTATCAAACATATTAAAAATTTGAGAGTTCAGTTTATTATTTTATTGGCGCTTTGCAGATGACTGAACAATTTCAAATGTACTAAATCTTATATGCTACTAACCATCTATACTATAGAGAGCATGGTATCTTTTTATTTCTTTATAATTTTGCTAACCATTTTGTCAGTCATTGTGGTGGTTATTTAAAAATGGTTCTCAGTACATCTCTTTCCCTGCTTTACATGGTCTTAGTTCTCATTTTTCAATAGAAGAAAGCTAATTTAGATTTTTTTTCTTTCTTTCTTTCTTTTAGGATCTGGCATGGGTGCTGCAGCTGTTTTTGAGCGAGGTGATATAGTGGATGAGCTCAGCAATGCAAAGGCATTCCAGTTTCTTTGACATGTCATCGAAGGATGCTAAATAAAACTTTTGCTTGATTATTTGGTTCTTGGAATGCCACTCTGCGAATAAAAATTTGATTTGGGTAGTGTACTAGTGTGGATGTTTTGACTCATTGGTGTGCTTGCCTAAGCCAAAAAATTAGGTTATTGTAGAGAACCTGTGTCATTGTTATTATAGTATTTTGGATAGTTCATCTACTTCCATTACAAAAGTGGGCTTTCAAATGTTGATATCTTTTTTAAATATTTCTTGCCCCTATATTATTTTACAATCTGCGAGCATTCAAGTGTGTTATTATAAGTAATATCTTTCTATATATAAACTGCATGAAATTTAAGTGCTGAGATATTATTTGTTTGTTAATATATTTATAAATTTATTTCACAAATTTAAATTTATAAATTTTTATTATCATAATTATCAAAATAATAAAGAAGATATTGTTATGAATTAAAATGATTTTAAACCTTTTAATTTTTAGTATCGGACGGTTAACGTAATTTCTGACATCGAAACAAACATGAAGTGATCGTTTTATTTTCTTTGAAAAATAGATATATTGTTGACATTCAAAGGAACCGCGGTCAGAAGAATTTCGTTCCCATACTCTCGAGTCTTGACCATGCTTGCCCCGTGTCAAGAGATTTAAGTTGGGAGGAATTTGATAAATTTTAATTATATATTATATTTAATTCAGATTTATTTTAAAAGCTATCTTTTTTGTGTGAATTGTTAAGAAATTCTTTAGTTTTTATATTGAGTTCGAGATACTATATTACATGATAGATTTTAGAGAAAAATGAAGATGATAACATGAGGAATGAAGATTGGAGTAACAAAGTAACATGATTGGAGAAAAGATTTTGAAAGAGAAATCAAGAATCAGACAAAAAATTAAAGAACTTCTTAGTGTATTTTTTTTCTCATGTTTCGTAATTATTTAGATATGGATTCTTGTGTAATCTCTAATATAATTTGTGGCTAGACATCCTTATAAGGATCTACTATAAACTCTAATACTCGAACGGTTTAATTATACTCATTGTTTGATCTTTTCAGTTCTTGATATTTGTGATTGTTATTTTAATTGAATTGAATGTCTTATTTTAATCAACTGCATATTATTTTAGAATTGAAAGTTGAAATTGAAAAGGAAAAGTGTAGATTCTGATCCAAAATAACAATTTAGGTTTCAGGCTAAGTATCAAAATGTGAAATCTATAATCTAAGAAAATACCAAGGAAACCCTAAAATTTATATGAAGCGTCAAAAGGAGAAGTACAAAATATAGGTTATACCAAAGTAATTCACGACCTCAATGGATTTAGACTTGTAAGGTGAAGCACCGAGAGAAAAAAATTGAACTATTTAGGTACAATATTAAATCATGAAAGTTTAGTTTAATGTTATAATATGAAACCGAATATCTGACAAACATTAGAACACCTTGAAAGATCAAATAAGAGTAGTTTAAATCAAAACCCTCATTTGATAATTTTCTGTCTTTAGTATAAATTTAGTTTAAATCAAAACTCTCATTTGATTGTCTAGATTAGTGAAACTAGCAAGAACCAATAGTTCTTACCCTTATTTTTATGGTTCGACACCCATAATTACTATTTGACTAGGTTATGCACTTGCGACTGAATTTAGATATAATTAGAATAATTATTATCTTAGCAGAAAATACATCAAGTTTTTTAGCATTGTTACTGGGGACAACGGTGAATAATGGTTCAAACTTTAGTAATTAAGACTAGACATTTTTATTTTTTTGTCATTCACTGTTTGTTTATCCTTGCAGGTTTCGATCTAGCCGGACAATCAGGACTCTTGGTATACAGACGTAGAACCAAATAGACTACCTCTCTGTCTGAACTGCTACCCTGTCATCTTGATTTGGGTGAAGCAGCCCGGATTGAAGCAAATGATGAGAATCGTCCTTTAAAAGATTTTGCTGCTCCAATAGTAATTGGAATCCAATTGGGCTACATAATGCCTAATGTAGAGGTGAACAATTTCAAGTTGAAATCTGCTCTTTTGAACATGCTCTCTCAACACGTATTCAATGATTTAGTGCATGAGGACCCAAACCAACACTTGACCATATTTGAGAAATTATACAATACGGTTAAATTAATGGTGTTGAATCCGAGGTCATTCAACTTAGGATATTTTCTTTTTTCTTAGGAGATAATGCTAAAAATTGGTTAAAGTATTTAGATGCTGATACAATAAGAACATGACTTCAACTATCTTATGTTTTTCTAAGTATTTTCTTTCCTCAAAAACATATGTCATTCATGCACAAATTATAAATTTTAAGAAAAGATGAGGAGAGTCTCTTAGCGAGGTATGAGACAGGTACCAAGAGTTGTTGTGACTTTGTCCACGTTATGGACTTGAGAAATAGTTTGTGGTTCATATTTTTTATGAAGGACTCGAGCAGTCCTCTAAACTAACTATTGATGATGTTGCAGGTGGTAACCTGATGAACATGGATGCCTGAGACACATACAAACTGATAGATGAGATGATAATTGGGTAGCAGCAATGAAATTCAATGAGAGGACCTACTCGAGAAGTATCTAACATTATTGAGACAGATACATCTGTAAAGTTGGCAGCATAATTGAAGACGATGTAAAAGAATATACACCGCTTATCAAACCATAATATTTCAATGGTGTATCAATCTTCTTCTTATGATGTTTGTGGTGGAAATAATCACTTGGCTATAAACTGTAGTTTTGGAGGATCAGTTGAAGGAGATACATAGCAAGTTAATATACTCAACAATAATTTTAGGCCGCAAAATAACCCCTATTCTAACACCTACAACCCTGGATGGAGAAATTATCTAAATTTCTCTTGGAGGAACAACTAAGAAAATCAACCCCAAAATTCGAATCAAAACCTTAATCAAAACCGCCAAACTCAAGGAATCGGGCAAAGACAGTTTGACCAAGGTGCACCACAAAAGTCAAATTTAGAGCAGATGATGGAAATGATGATCCGAGAACAAGAAGAGTTCAGGCAGGACCAAAAAAGAGTCAATCAATAAATGTCTGACCAAATTAGGGATTTAAGCACGAATGTTGACCTTCTAACCACTCAAGAAAAGCTATTGGAGACATAGGTGGCACAACAAGTGACATAATCTTCTTGCCAGCATGAACAACTACCACTAAAATCGGATTGTAATTCTAATGCATCCGTGAAAGCAATTACATTGAAGAATGAAACTCATATGATGGACCCGAGATGTCAAAGGATGATGAATACCATGTGCATCAGAAGTAACCTGGAGGACAATTAAAGAATCAAGAAGAGACCGAGCGAGTGGGTGACAAAGATAACACTAATGCGTTAATGTTGAATCAGATTAAGGGGGCGTACCAAAGTATGTGCCCCCACACAATCTCTGACCCTCAAGGACTCCCTAAAATAAAACTGGACAAACAATATGCTAAGTTTGTTGAATTACTTAAAAAATTAAATGTCAACATTCTCTTTACTGATATTGTTACTCAAATGCTAACTTATGTAAAACTCTTGAAAGATATATTGTCCAATAGAAGAAAATTGAAAGATGAGACTGTGACTTTGATCGAAAAGGTCAGTGTAATAATGATGAATAGACTACCTCTAAAGTTGTAGGATTCTGATAGTTTTACTATAACATATGCCATAAGTAATACTAAATTTATTTGTGCTTTGTGCGACCTAAGGGCTAGTGTTTGATAGAATCGATGTAGGTGAGTTGGTGCTTATATGAATCTCTTTATAATTGACAGATAGATCAGTGAAATATCCACCAGGTCAGGTTGAGGACTTACCGCTTTAAGTGGGTAAATTCTATATTCCCATTGATTTTATTATAATTGAGATGGATGAGGATCCCGACACACATTTAATTATTGGTCGACCTATTGGCCGACGCTTCTTGAATATGGTTGCAACTCAGATTGATGTTAGATGAGGGAAAATCATTTTTAAAATTAGAAAAGAAAAAGTTGAGTTCAATATGATTAATGCAATGAAATATCCTTCTAATAATAGTAATGTTTGTATGATTAATATGATTGAAGGAATAGTAAGAGAAGAGTTTAGAAGAATGACAATTAGTGATCCGGTGAACCAATTGATCACATTCTTTGCTGAAGATGAATTAAAAGATTTTTGGAACAATTGGAGTTGAAAAACTCAAATTCTGAGACTGAAGGATAAAATTATGGACAATAATTCCAAAAATAAATACATTAAAACTGGGCAATCTCCGAAACAAAACATTTAGCCAAAAAAATAAAAAATTATGGACCGTAAAGCCGGGCATCTCTGTTAACAGAACCATCTGCCAAAACTAGACAAAATTATGAACTGTAATTTCTCCCAAGAATAGTGTTTGTAGCCTAATTCAGCTTAGATTCAATTCTAACCTCTCTGAAACACCAAAAGTTGGACTAAACCCTTGCCATCCACACTACGAGATGAGTATTTGGGGCCAAATGAATCATATACCATCATTGTCAATGCAACTCTTAACAAGGATTGAACTGATCGCTTTTTATCTGAGTTAAGAGCGCATTAAGTGGCAATTAGGTATTCAATCGAGGAAGATAATCACAAACACATGGTCGAGGCGTAAGTCAGTGTGTTTCTCAGTGACCCCAAACACTTGAACACTTGACCGCTTGACCATCGTTTAACTATTGTATTTGTTTTCCCCTTTCGAGATCCAAATGTGTCTCGAGGTTAAGAGCCCAGGGTAATTAATGGTGGGGGCTTACGCCCATCAGAATCTATAAGAACTCACAATATCTAAAAAACCCTTAAATGTGCATTTCATAATCATAATATACCCCAAATACACGCTTACAGGGATCTCCGTGTCATTCTTTCACAATCCATCGCCCCGAGCGGTGAGGCGCGCGAAAAAGGGTCGCACACCAGCGTCCCAACTTACGAACTTGGGCCTTACCTAAGCGGGCGCCACCATCGACCCAACTTACAAACTTAGGACTTTATATTTATGCGGCACTAATGCCACATAAACGGATAATTCAGGCTCCCGGGGCGATAACGCCCTAAGAGAGTGAGCGTACAAAAATACGTACTCTGGTCTGCTAAATCTGATAACTCACCTTACAGAATAAAAGCAAATGAATTATAATATGACTTCAGTTGCCATATCGATTACAATTGTCATTTACAATTACAACGGAAACCAAATAAAGTAAAATAAAATAAAATAAAATTATAAATTAAAAGAAATAGAGAAATTGATTAATATATATTATAGTATATATAATAAGTTATTCTAATATTCTTTTATTTATTTAAAAATAGAGAAATTAATTAATATATATTATATTAATTATATCCTAATTATTATTTTTATTATATTCTTAAATTATATAAATTATTTTATTATCTATATTAATATCACATTTTTATAAGTTAGAAAATAAATTAAAATAAAAGAAAAGAAAAATAAAAGAAAAAGAAACTAAATTAGTTTAAAGAAAACATTATTATTATATTAATGTATTGGTGTTTTAATGAACGTGATCATACATTGTCTACCATACCGCGTGTCTATGCACAGGTAACCCATAATGGTGGCAGATAGGGAATATAATAATTTTTTTATTCTTTAAATTTACATATTAGTCCATGGATATCGTCTAACCTTTCGGGGCGGCTTCCAATTAATTAATCACATTATTAATTTAATCATTTTAATTATCTTGAGACTTTTAATCCGTTAGGCCTAAATTACTTTGCACTAATTCTAATTATGTTATAGTATTAAAGTTTATTTATTGGCCTAATATGGTATTTATTGATAATCTTGCTTCTATTTAAATATGGGATTATTATTATTATTATTCTCTAACCACTAATTTATTCCAAGCACTCCTAAGTTGTGTCTTAGCCCATATATAATTTTTTTATCAACTCATATTTCCCAGTTATATTGTATCCAACCGATTTCTATCACTGCAACTCATATCGCAAAGTGACCCGACCGAACATAACATCACAGAGTCTTAACTATCATAATTAGGGGATAAAAAGGCAACTCAACACACTTAACCATCATAAAGCCCAGTAAATAGCCAATTCCAGCTAGCCAACAAATATACCAAGAAGATCTATGATTTCTCGCCCGATTTTTGAGTTCAATTTAGACAAAACAACAATCATAAACAATAAGAACTAAACGATCAACATACGAGTACAATTAAACCATTCGAGTTATCGAGTTTACACTTAGACCCCTAAAATGATGTCTAACCACAAATCATGTCAAAGATTGCACAAAGATTTATGTTTAAACAACAGCACAACATAAAAAAAAATACCAAGAAGATCTATGATTTCTCGCCCGATTCTTGAGTTCTTTTTCTTCAAATTATTTTCCAATGATGTTTTTCCTCTTCTTTCTTGCTTGGGATCAATTTTTCAGAGTGTTAAGAGATGTTTGGGACGAAAGAGTGTAAAAACCTCATAATTCTTAATTTATTTGTTTAGCATAACGTGCCAAATTATGTTTACAACTGAGATTATATTATATACAGCTTAATTCTGTAACATATCATATTAAACCTTTGATAGTACAAAAATCATATACAAACAAACAACATTTTACTCTCTTAAAAAGGAGCTAGGAGCTAAGGACTGAACGGTCCGATAATAGTACAACAATTTTGATATTGTAGGTTTATTTTCTGATCTCCAGTTACTTTCGCACCCCTATGAAGCCCTCCCCGCTTCTCTTCGCCCCTCCTCTTCTGTCCGCTCCTCTTTGCATCGCGTGTGACTCCCTTTTCTTCCTCTCTCTCATTCGATTGTCCCTCCGCTGAAACCTATTCGTTGCTCCGCAACTCTCTCACACTCCAACCTCCCTTCCACGACTCTTTATCACCGTGGTTTTAATGTGCTTTCCTTCTAACTTCTCTCTCCGGAACAATCGATCGATTAAGAACTTGACGATAACAGAACCAAGGAGGCATATCTATTTTTGTCTCTAAGACTTCCTTTGAAGGTAGTGTCATTCTCTCGCTTAATCCTCTCAATTCTGACGAATCCCCCACACCACATAAATCCATAACCTCCTTTCTCGCGTACATCAAACCTAGGTGCACATATCTTCTCCATGCCAACACTCCATCGTTAACCCATCTCTCTCTTCCAGATGTGCGCCACGCAAGAGAATACAGACTCCCCACTCTACTCTCTTATTGCTAACTCCGTCATGTCTCATTGTGCACTGTACTCAATTTATGATACCTCTATTAATCCTTTATGATGTAATCTATTAGTCACTCTATTTCATATCGTGAATTCATTAATTTCTTTTCTACAAAATTGGTGTATATTGGTACTGTGGGGTTGCAATTGGTTGTATTCTCCCCTTTAATGGCTTTCTTGCATTTCTTATTCCTCTCAGAAATAATCAAATATTGCTTGATTTTAGGATTATTGAACTATCGAGGGCACAAATTCAGAAAGATTTCAAGATTACTTTTGCTTGATGATCCTAATTAAGGGAGTGAACTTGTATGCGAGGTAGATTTTACAATATTATTGTCATAAAGCTATTTAAGTGTTGACCAACTGTCATAACTACTTGTCTGATAGGGATTTCAGTTCTCTAATGATACGATGTTGGCTTAGGAAGACCTCTTCACTGAAAATCATTTACCACTAAATATAAGCCCCTTAAAATTATACATTGACTCTCATTGCTTATTTATTAAAAAAAGAAGAAGAAAAGATGATCTTTTTTTGTTTATCCTTGTAAATAGAAGAAAACTCTGTTATATTCATAAGATTGAAGATACAAGTAATTCATCCATTTTTATGAGAACTCAACAACTTTGGCAATCCAAATAAGTTCACTTTCATCTATTTTATAAAAGGTAAAATGAAAAAGATCTTAAATTCATATTACATTAACCTCTTGAACTATTTTTCAGCAGGTTGATATCAAAAAGCTGTTGTTTTGAGGGCTCTAAAATTGTAGCTTGCTGTCCGTTAATAACTGATACTATAGCCATCAAGAATATATTTGATACTCTCACAAGTTCATCAGCTGACCTGCTCCATTTCTTTATCTATGATAAATAACTCAAAACCCTTGATAAGTATGCCTCTCTTTTGTAGAATAATATATCATTTATCTTCTTTGTCTTATGTTTCCTTCTGGAGTGCATTAGATTATGTGTGCTTTGCATGCAGGGTTCTAGAATCAGCAAAAAATTACATGCACTCACAATTTGCTTTAAGACTTTAAGACTAAACCTTTCTGAAGAAATGAAATTTTAAAGCATGAAGGGATATCTGCAAGACCAGGTACAATCTTTATTAGAATATAAGACATCGAAGTTTCAAACACATGCTCTCTATTTTGAGCCTTTTGGATAGGTAAGAATAATGCGAGGTTAGTGAAGTAGTATTTATCTTTAGATACATTACAATAAAAGAGGCATTTAGTATCATCCGTTTATTGTGTTTGCTCCCTTGTAGAGAGGTTCTACTACATTATACCAATTTTCATCATATCCTTTGCTGCTTTATTGACATGGCACAAATTACAAAGCAATGAAAAACCGTTGGATGCTTTGACAACACAAGCTCCTTTTGAGTAAGAACCTAGTTGAGCAGATCTTTATATTGCAGATTTGTATCTCAAGAGTAGATGAGAGAGTGAAAGAAGTGAACATTACTCTTCTAAAACTAAGAGCTCTCATCTTTGTTGTTTCTAAGTTTATCTGATGTACTACATTGTTTAAATTTATATTATTACTATTTTATAAATTTTATATATTAACATCTTCTGATTTTCAGGCAACCGACATGATTTTATTGGAATTTGTAAATAATAGGCTTATTTTACATTTTTCTTTTTATAGTTGTCCCTTGCACTAGAAAAATATGGCGTGTCAAATGTAAATGGCAAAAATTGTAATGGAAAGATTTTTAAAATCAAGATATGATTTGTTTTGACTTATAATAACATATTTCTAGACCTATAAATTGAACTCTACTAAATTTATGTGGTACCTTTTAAGTTGCACCAGCTTTTTTATTCCTGTACACCTCCATTAATAATCTTAAGCCTGATGTTGAGTAATGAGATGAAGAATTTAAGCAACTCCTTTATTCTTTTTTTTTTCCTTTTTACGAATTCTCTTGTGCTGTAATCCAAGAACTAGAGCAGCCTAACCTGGTGTAGCTTCAAATGGTGGACGAAGGTGGGGGAGGTTCAAAACTCTTAGAACTAAAAATTAAGTTCAAAATTTTTAAGAGCCGTTGATTTTGCATCGAGATTTGTACTTTTAATAAAATTTAAATTTAAAATTCATACTTTTAATAATTATTATGAATCTCGATACAAAATCAATGACTCTCAAAGACTTTGAACTTCCGCTGCATTCATGGTGGACAGCCCAGCCGGTACTATAGATGTCCCTACTAAATAGTTTCCTCCTCTCAAGTTATTAAACATAGTCTTCATTCTAGCGAAGCCCAATTCTTCTGGGAAACTTAACTAACCGCTGTTTTCAACCCGATTTGGAGAAAAGGGAAATGAGTAGTCTCTCTAACGGCTCTAATTAACATCAGTAAACTGTAAGCTACATATCTGTTCCTAGAAATTATCACTACCAGTATCTCAGCAGTTAGCAAGAAGTTCTCTACACAAGCCACCAGCTTTATGCACTTTTCATATTAAGCAGTAGCTAGACATTTAATATGCTCTTTTAATAGAATATGCATGATAATGTATTGACAGAGTCTGGATTTTTTTTTATTAATTTATCTTATAGTATCATGTTTTTTGTGGTTAAAAAATTCATGAGTTTTATAGCAGAAATTAATAAATCATTAATTCTCTTGAGTATAAAAGTTGATTATAATTGAAAAATTATTACAAATATAAAATTTCACGTCTAAGAGCGGGAAATCTAATCGACTGATTTTTGAGACGCGGTATTTTTGTTATTTTCCATATAATCTGGCAGTTTTTAAGACGCAATATAGTAAAATATTAAAGTGTATACCAGCGTAGTCTTGATAAATGCGATTCTTGTATTCCAAGCTTAACAAGTATAATTTACAATTATTTTGCTGTAACTCCTAATAACATCTGTATACTTTGTCACATGGAGTTGACGAAAAGAAAACTCACCCAATGTAAGGCCATACAAAACAAAACCACCCAAGTAACACATGAAATCCCATTCAACGCACGATATCCCATTTAAAAAACTGGAATGAAGCCCCACCGCAACAGGGCAGATATTCAAAACGTTAGCTGCTGCTGCATCATGACATGCACTATTTTAACTCCAGAGGTGGTTCATATAAGGATTGATATTTGGACTTTACATCTATTAGTCAGGTCGGAAGAATTTAATTCTTATTTTTCTTCTCTTTTTGGGCCTTCTCCTCATTTTATGTATGTTCGGATTCGTACAAGGCAAGCCGAGAATCAGATAGTACAGAAAACAGTTGTGTGTCTATGAATAACTGAGAACAACATAGAATGAACAGAGTTAGAAGCAAATGGACTGTAAATAAGGATTGAAGTCGAAAAAGATAATAAAATAAATTTTACCTTGATGAATGGACGATCCTTGATAGGGAATGAATCAACAAAACTGTCTTTAAGCAGAAGAGATACCTGATAAAAAGCAAGTTAAAATAAAGTGCAGAAGAAAATAAATCTGGCATTTTAAGCCAACAGAAAAAAAATATATACAACTAAAAAGAAATAGTATTATCAAAAACTAACCCTGTCATTAGTAGACTGTACATTTGTGATGGTATGTGACCGCATCTCTGAACAAAGTGACTCCAAGTAACACCTCATTACACCTAAAAATTGCTCAGCAGCTTCTGCCTGTACACCAGTCAAGTAATTCTTTAGCAATGCATTTAGAAAAATATGAGTAAATTAAAATTCTAGTCTCGAGGGCCAACAAATATGTACTACCTGCATTTCATTGCACCTATAAACAGGATGCCTTTCAGCTACAGGGTTCTCATCTGAGAGTCTGGAATGAATTGGACTCAGCTCTGCAAAGAGTTCTTTGTAGCGTGGCAATTGAGGAAATGAACACGCCTTGACCTAATATAGTAATTAAAAGATAAGTAAATAACTTCGATAATAATCCTTGGTTAGCACTTTCTACAGAGTTTCTACTATTTATTTAGATAAGTAAATAACTTCGATAATAATCCTTGGAAGCAATTCTTTTTTTTTTACTTGATCTTTGAGGACATCACACCATATAACATTGCCAGTTTTCATCTTCATGTCAGCCGACTTTTGCTGTATCCCAACCTATCAAAAACTTATTTTCTTAAGCATTACTGACAGATGAGCTTAGAAAGTAATTAAAATTAGAAAATGTGGAGGATGTAGTTCTACAATTCATTTGTCTGAAACTTACAATAAAAGGTACGGGAGCATCCAGGAGATCAAGCATTTTATTTGGTAAAACCTGAAAAAATTCAGTTTGTTATTTAATATAATATT
Source organism: Schoenoplectus tabernaemontani (assembly GCA_037127355.1). Lineage (NCBI taxonomy): Eukaryota > Viridiplantae > Streptophyta > Magnoliopsida > Poales > Cyperaceae > Schoenoplectus > Schoenoplectus tabernaemontani. The sequence continues at coordinate 5,633,522 of CM073747.1, forward strand.
AAGAGAAATACACGAAGATTGTTAGTTTGGTTCTGTAAAAATGAAAACATATTTTTTACTGTGCATTATTTTCTTTTTATGATTTGAACAACAACAGTGAACATACAAAGAGAACACAACCATGCTAATAAAAACAGAAAATTAGGTTAATGATATTCAGAAGGAAAAATGAGTTGACCTTTTTTAGTTAATTGAGATTTACAATTCATCAATAAACTACTGAAGGATATTAGGAATACTTTAAAATTATGAATAAATTATTCAACACTATTAGGAATACCAAATGGGTTAATCTTCTGACAGGTTACTGAACTTTGATGATTATCCATATTTGATCACTGAATTTTCATTTATCCGTTTTTAGTCTCTTAACTTTGATATTTATCCATATTTGATCACTCCCATTAGTTTTTCCATTCACAAATAATTGAAAAACTAATGGAAAAACAAATATAAATTCATATCATTTATCCATTTTTCATTTCAATTATTTTTGGCAACAAATACAATTTCATTTCAATTATTTTTGAATGGAAAAACTAATGGGAGTGATCAAATATGGATAAACATCAAAGTTCAGCGGCTAAAAACGGCTAAATGAAAGTTCAGTGACCAAATATGAATAGACATCAAAGTTCAGTGACCCGTCAAAAGATTAACCCAATACCGAATACATTAAATTGTGAAATGAACTATTTAAAAATATTAAGAACACACTTACTGGAAGGAGCAAGCTTTGCCACTCAAATGGTCTGATCATTGGTATAACTGATAAAACAACAGCCGACAAAACACCCTGCACTTGACATAAATAATAGGAATTGTTATGTTATCATATGAACCAAAGGAATCTTTAATGAGAACATTCAGGTATCAATTTGAACATACCAAATTTGGACAGATTACGACCAATTGCTTCTCCAACAATGATGCAGCAAAAAGGGACAAGACCTGGAAGATCAATTACATAAGATGTCTTAAACCAATGGTATTTGGAACAAAGGAAATGATAAAGACATCAAGATAATGAAGAAAAAACACCCAAAAGTTATAACAAACTCGATCATAATCAGGTAAGGAGCCATTACACTTTCTAAAGATAAAACTCGGCAAAGAGCTGCAGTGGTCCATATTGAAAGTGCAAAAGCTTCTTCAACAGCTGCCAGGCATGAATTAACCTTGTCGCAGAAAGGAAAAAAAAAAAGGAAACAAGTTATAACAAGGAAATTTAAAGAATTAAATAAAAGTAACCTCCATAACAGCAATACTACCTCATTCTTGTCAGCCAAGTAATGCTGTTCATTTGTTGAAGATAGGTCCCCTAAGCCCAATTGTGACAGTTTGGGCCGACAGTACTTTACTGGTTGTAAATGCTCAAGCGGGTGAAAAACTATCTCCCCTCCATGTGGAGGTATAGCAAGAGAATGATAACTACAAACAATCTGTAAGGATTCATTATTGTTGGCCTGTAAAAGAGAAAAACAAACAACCACCAATATAGTCAATACAGTCTAGAGGCGGCGTATCAGTTTATCACCAATTAGATTGATGCAAAAAAAATTGTGTAAAATATTCACCTTGGCCCATCCCATTATTTTCTCATCACTGATTAAATCATCATCATCTTCATCTGATCCCGTAGTACCTCTGGCTAAACTGTAAGGTATTAGAATAATTCAATCACATTTAATTATAAGAACTCTTAGACATGAAGACAAAAAATACAACTACATTACAAAACAGTACGTACCTATGCAGAGACTCAAGACTTTCAACCCGCTCCATCCTCTTACTGGGTGTTGAGTTGTAAGCTGAGGTGACATCAGGCGAGGTATGACAGTTCTCAAACATTCCAGAAATTCTCTCGAAGCTGTCAGAGCGAGACTCTGATGTCTCTGATGCATGATCATCATATTGCGGCCTCATCTCCTTATCCAATTCCTTCATGTTACTCACTTCTGAAGCTTCACTGGTTGAAAAGCTCTCTGGAGATTGCGGCTCCGAAACTTTGGCTACAAATGGCGGGGTGTCTTTGCCTGGCATAGGATTGGGAGAATAAATCAGACCTGATACACTGTTAATGGGTATGGCATACTCCATCAACTCGCTATATGATAGTCTCTGAGGTGAATTTGAATTTTCCCTCTGGTTATGGTCTTTGACTGAATGGGGAATAGCTTCAGCAAGGTTTACTTCACTGACGAATTGAGTAATCCTGTCTAGCCGCTCCTGGGCAATAATGCTATATACAAATATACATGGTTAGATCACAGAACAGGTGTATAACGAAAATAATCGCATGTTGGAAGGGAAGCATACCTGTTGAGCATCTCATAGTGAAGCTCGAAGAAAGGTAGCCTTGTGAGAAGGCAATAACACCGTGGTGCTGAGACCAAGAAACGGCTTGGCTTGTGTGAGTTATGAACGGGAGGTGAAAGTGAGCCTAATATACCCGGTGCCCTCTGCACTATTTCTTGTACATGGATGCAGACCCCATACATAGTTATATTATCTGAAACCTTAAGTCACAAACAGCTTCAATGAACACCATGCTACGTAGTAAGATAAGGTTATTGGAATGTCCATAATTAAACAATTTTTCTATGAGTTCCCAACACAAACCTTCATTTGAAAAATAAAGCATTGATCATCTCGTGAAAGGTGCTCCTACATGTAATATTTTACATATAAATTATAATATTAAGAAGTTAGGTTGTGCAAATCCAAGTTCAAATTCAATGATATATAGCAGATAAACCTGCCTCAAAGGGAAAGAAAGAAGTACCTGACCAAATACAACTTCATTTAGGTCACTCATGGATGGAGTTCTCTCTACTAACTGAGCCTGCACAAACAGAGGGCTCAAGTAATTAATGAGAGAAAAAAATGCAATGAAAAATTATAAAGATCACGTCATACCATTATAAACTAAAATTTCTACAGTTTACTAGAAAATCTCTCTTGATTCAGATAAAACTGAATTTAATCAGCAAAAAAACAAAATAACACATGCTTCATAAAAGAACTGTCACCTTTACGCCTTCAGGGAAACAGAAGGCAGGAATATCACTCTCCTGCATTCCTACATTCTTTCCAGGTGGATACTTAAAAAGAACCTGCAAAATCAGAAAAGGTTTTTTTTGTTGAGAGAAGGAAAATACAGACAAAGAATAAGGCACAGTAATTCTCCTTTACAATGCAAATTTTTGTATGACCATAGGGAAGAGAATCAGAAATGCAGCATGCTACCTAACAGCCAATAGAATGAGGAAAAGTTGAGATCAGTGAGATCAGATGGTAAAAATTAATACTGAACAAACCACCACCACAATGAACTAACAGTCTCACAGTCTCCAACCTTTTTCTTTTCCTCCTTTAGCTGTTCAGGGTGCTAATACTTGTGCATTCTCCCCTGGGTCACTCACCAACCACAGCATGCCACACTAATCAGCAATGCATAAGTGTTCACTCCGTAATGTATGGCATCCAAGTTTAACAAGAATTTCAAAGTGTTGACACTTGAATTTGCACTTGTCAGGAGGGTTGACAGTGTTGTGGTATGGTTAATACTTAATACCCAACCCAGACAAAAACACCCCTGGTGACAAAAAGTTCTTTTAAGTTTTAATGTTCTTCGACTTAATTTTTTTTTTGTTCTTCCAAATATAAATTATTTGTAAATTTTGTATCTGCAGATCAATGACCGAGCTAAACAGAAATAGCATTTGCAGTGCAGATACACAAACAATTTGCAATTCAGATGCTATTGTCAAACCTGAGGTTCAAGAACAGATTTTGATCCATGGTGTTGAATCTTTTTTAGATCATTTACATCTGATTTCACAGCTCCATTCTCCCAAGACTTTTTCTTCACAAAAGCATCTTCAATGGCCTCGACATTTGCACATGAATGAAGACCAACAACCAAGAAATGCTCGAATAATGATGTAGGTTCCTTTGGTTGTCTATGATTCTGATTAGCAATAATAAAGTATTAGTTCACTCAAACGAAGAGGGTCAGAATTTAGAACATAAAAAAAATTGAAGCTATAAACTAAGCAACCCTCAATAGCAGCCAATCAAGTGTACTCGTATGAGAGTCAAACTAACATAAATATAGGTCTTTCGAATAAGAATCATCCAACTACTCTTATTAAGTAAAATAACGCTATTTCATCAAATTTCAATTCTTAATACCCGTGACTTTGAGTACATCTGATACCACATGCGCTTTTGATTCGCCATAGCCTCAAAATTAACTGTGGCGCGAACCACCTGCTCCCGGTTACTGTTGCTCCCGGCCCCACCCCCGCCAGCTGGACCCCACCGCCAGGCCCGTTGCATCTGCCTCCTCCACTTCTGGAAGCTTTCGCTTCTCATGTGTTTCGCTTGCTGCTTGATGGTCGCTATTCGCGACATCATTGGCGACTCGGATTCCTTAGATTGCTTGCTTGGTGTCTTTGATCCGGCCACATCAGCTGAATTCACCGATTCCGACATGTCAGTCGTATCTAACGGTCCAGCCATGTCAGTTGATTCCAGCGTTGAACTGGATGCTACGTCATTCATGACTTCTTCCTGGGAGAAAGAAGAGGAGGAAGCGGATGTGGAGGCTGGCGGATCATGATGGCCTCCGGCTTCTGCTACCTTCTCTTCCATCGTCATAACCCGTTAAAAGGAGGATAACTATGCGCGCATGGATGGAGGTAAGGTTATAATGGTAATGCAAATTACAAAATTGCGCGACGTAGAGAGGGAGTAGGAAGGAGGAGCATGGAACAAGGGGCTAGACGCACGAGGGAGAGGCGAAACGACCGGAAATTATGCGCCTGGGGGCTAGGGATAAAGGGAGGAGTTGAAATGAAAATCAAATCCCCGTCTGCGTTTCGTTCGGGTTGGTTTTGATTTTGAAGGCGCTTTCCTCTCTTTCTTTGTTTCAGAGGAGGAGACGTTAAGTCCGATCGTACCGTACGCCCGGTTTTGTTAGGCTGAAGACTGGTATCTGGCTGTGGGCCTGTGGCTGTGTCTGGTTTGCGACTTGCGAGAGGAGAAGGCCAGAAGGGGCGTTTAGCCTAGAAGAAGGTTCGCGTGCACCGTGCACGTGCAGGAGACACCATACGACAATCGTCTGGCGATGGAGTAATTGGACTGGGCTGCGTCAGAAGCGGCTCAGAACAGGTCGGATGATCGGGTCGGGTCCGCAAGTGGCTGCTGAGTGCGAGTTCTCGTGTGGCGGGTAAGTGACATTTACGCTTCCTTTTCAATCCCGTATGGCTGTACTGTATTGTATTGTAATTTGGGGATTGTGCTTTTTGTCATTTCTGGAAGTGTTTTTGTTCCCACATTCAGGTCGTGTTCGATTCTACTCCATTTATTTGAGTGGGAAAATGAAATTCGATTATATTCCACCCACTGAATTTTTTTATTTTCTCGCTAGCACAACAGCGAGTGGGATAGAACTGAGCGACCTCAAAGTGTCCAACGAACACTCAAATTGTGCCTCTTTTCTGGTTTATCTTGAATAAATTAGATTTTGAAAAGGCATTCGACAATATCAATTGGTTTTATTTACTTTTGATCTTTTAACGTCGTGGGTTTAGTTCTATTTGGATGTCCTCGATGCGTAGAGTTTTATGGAAAGACATAATGCTATCATTTTTAATGATTCAGCGGAGACTTACTTTGAATGTAAGAAAGGAATTCGCCAAGACGATCCATTTTCATCTTACCTTTTTTTATTGACTGTTGAAGCCCTTCATAAAATTTTAACTTTGAACATTTCTAAAAGCCACCTGTCATATCTCATAATTAGAAAATAATACACTTGCAATATGCCGACGATACCCTCTTATTCATTAAAGCACAACCTGAAATGGTTGAGAGGGTTAAATGGACTTTACGTATTTTTCAAAGAATTTCTGATTTGACTATTAATTTAGCTAAATCCAAATTGGTTCCTCTTAACCTCGATGAAGCCACAGGGTCTTATTATGCCAATTTTGTTAAATTGTTCTTTAGGGAAACTGTCTATTAAGTATCTGGGAGTTAACTTACATTGGAAAAAATCCTCTAAACAAGATTGGCAATTAATTATCGATAAAATTCAATTCAAACTTCCCATATGGCAAGGTAAACAATTGTCGCTAGGGGGGGGGGGGGGGGCGCTTAATATTGCTTAATTCTGTTCTATCCTCTTTTCCACTCTACTACATTTCTCTATTTTGAATTCCTAAATGGGTGCTAAGTAGAATAGACCAAATTAGGAAGAAATTTCTATGGGCTGGTGTGACCTCCTCCCCAGTAGAAAATATTATTTTGATTAAATGAGAGTCAATTTGTAGGGCTAAGGAATATGATGGTTGAGGTATCCTTAATTTAGAACATATGAATATTGCTCTCCTTTGTAAATGAAATTGAAAATACTGGTATAAAGATTCTAAAGGGTATTGGAAGGAGCTTATTACTATTAAGTATTAAATATGGTTCCTTCTCTCTTCATATGTGTTCTTCTTTTTGGAAGGATGTAGTGTCCGTTAAATATTTTTTGGCAATAGGTTCTTCTAGATTAATTGGGTCAGGTGATAGTATTGATTTTTGGCATGATACTTGACATGAAAATTGCCCTCTAACTTTGCATTTTTCTTTAGTTTTTGTCAAAGTTAAGAATGATAGGCTTACTTTATCTCAGGTTTATATCATGATAATATTAAATTATCTTTGACTAGAGGGGTTTCCTCGACCATGAGTCTTGAGAAAAATAAATTGCTCACTACTTGTCAATCTCTGTACCTCTCCCAACAGGCTGATTCAGCTTTGTGGCATTTAGATAATTCAGGCATGTACAATGTTCATTTTTTATATAGGTTTCTTAACTTAGGTGGTGTGACTTGCTTCTTAACCAGATCAGTATGGACCCTGAAAATCCCTTTTAAAGAAGATGGTGGGTAGGATCTACACAATGCCCTTTTTGTCCTTCCTAGGAGACAGTTGAACACTTATTTTTTTTAATGTTCTCTTAGTTCTCAGATGTGGCAACTCATTTGCCAGTCTTTCCCTCAAGACAATTTACTACCAACTACATCTTTGCATGATTTTTGGCATACTTGTCTCAAACTGCCTTTAAAAGATATGAATTTTGGGGGCACTATATTAGCAATTGTGCTGTCTCTTTGGACAACAAGGAATAATCTCATTTTTAAAAATATTAGCAATTATTCAATTAATTCTCTATATTTCTCCATTTTCTATTTTCTCTCTTATTGGACAGGTTTTTCATTTCCCGTCACTGCTGGTTCTTCCCGCGGTGCCTTAAACAACACTAAGTCCTTTGCTCAAGGGAGGGTGAATGGTTCCATAGTATAATTGGACGACGCTAGTAACAATATTGATACCAATACTGATACCAATACCATGGTGCAACTGCGCGGTTCTGGTACCAGTACTAATTCAACAAGTATTGGGTACATCACTGAGCAGCTCAGTGATGAAGACTTGCTTGAGTGATTGTTAGCTGTTGTTCAGAAAGGAATTGTTATAGTTTGTGTTGTTGCCTGCACTTTATATTTGGCTTTCTCTCTTGTATTATTGTAGCTCTATATTGTTAGCTATTGTCGCACCATATTGGTTGTGATATAGGTTTTGTATACTGCCATCTTCACTATATAATTCTCTATGTTCTAGCTACTCTCTCTCTCTCTCTCTCTCTGGATATATTTTACATTTTCTCTCACTAAGGGATCTTCTTGTGGTGCTTTAAACTGCCCTTGAGTCTCTGATCATGGGAGAGTGACTAGTACCATGGGTCCATTAGGCGGTACTGGTACCAATACCATGGTACAGCTAGGCAGGATTGGTTCCATTACTGGTCCGACAAGTATTGGGCACATCACTGAGCAGTTCAATTGAAGATTTGCTTGACTGTTTGTTAGATGTTTATTAAGAGAGGATATGTTGTTATTTGTGATGTCGTCTTTACTTTGTTTTTGTCTTTCTTTCTTACATAACTGTAGCTTATCTTGGCTGAAGTATACCTCTTGTATATTGTGACCATATTTTATTTGATTTTGCTTTCGAAAAGTAATGAAAGCCGGTGTCTTATTGGGTGCTTTTTTTTCAAAAAAAAAATCAACTGTATAAAATAAACGAATTTTGTTAATTACCATACCTTAGTTTCTGCACATTCAATAGCTAGTTTTATTTTCTCATACGCACTAAATTTTGAAATTTGGAAATATAACTACAGAGTTAAGATTGCGTGATTGTAGCATGCACCAATAACTTGTGCAATAGAAACCTCAATTGCTGATGACTATATTTATTTTTGACAACAATTAAATATGATAATTATTAAAATAAATAATTATTTGGGATCAAGTGGTGCTGATTATTCAAATCGAGTGCTGGGTAAAATTTAAATTACTATTGATTTTATACACAACATGAATAAACTATAAAGAAGATATTTGTACTTTTATTTTGTTGGTTTAATTATTGTTGATTGACTGGTGCTTTGTATAAAACTATTTTTCAACATGCATTAAATCATTTATGACGAAAATCTCCAGAAAAGAGAAAAAAAATATCACAAGCATCTTGTAATTTGCTAAAACATAATAGTAGGAGAATTCTAGCGTCCTCATATTTTAAAGAAGATATTTTATTAACTCCAATATTTTGATTTTTTTCCTTGCACAAGAATGCTTTCATGTAAATTTTAAAATATCTAAGAATATATTATATACTAGAGCGAGAGATCAAAATGTAAGTGCATTAAAATTAATATATCATAGTAACTAGATATATCATAGTATTTTTTTCCAAAAAAAAAATATCATAGTAACTAGATATATTCACTTTTACAATGTTGTGAGATAAATAGATAGGCACTCACTTCAATCTCCTCATTTAATTTGAAGTGAATGTAAAATTATTATAATTTTTTGCGGAGCAAAAAGATCTATGATCTGAATTAAATAATTTGCTTAAAATATAAATTTAAAGATGTGGTGATATTCGATGAGTTCACATCTTTTAGGGTGGGCAACCACTCTAGTAGAGGTGGTAGAACCCGACCCGATCCGAGAAACCCGTCCGATCCGTCCGGATTCGAACCCGATTCAATTTTTTAAAAAAGTCAAACTGATTCGACCCGATCCGAACCCGACCCGACCCGAGATCAAATGGCCTTCAATCCAATCGAAATCTATCAACGATCTGAAAAAACACAACATATAAATTGATCCGACCCGACCCGGCCCGATCCAATTTCTTCTAGAAGGTCAAACTGATCCGACTCGCTTGACCCGAACCCGAACCCAACCCGACCCGCCCGATTGCCACCTCTACACTCTAGAGTGTATGGTGAGTAGTTTTTCTGCAGTTGCTACAATAACCGTATAATATCAAAATTCGTGCTGAATAATTTGAACGATTCAGATTAAATAAACTGACCACTGTATTTTGTACAATACTAAAGAGGATATGGTTCCATATTCGATGACACCACAATCCTCTCTTTAAATAAAAAAATAGAACATATCATGTTTAAACTATGTAAATTCTGAAGGAAGAAACTAAAAAGAAGGAAAATAAATGGTTGAAAAAATTTGATAGGACGCTTAGAAGCAATCATAGATCCTTTTGTCAGGATTTTCATACTCAACGCAGGTGCGATGTATATGTACATGCCACAAAAATGTTGGGTCATATATGCATTTTTATTTAGACCTTGTGGGGAGTTGAAGACTATTTGAAAAAGATTGGCGTTGAAAATGATAACGTATATTCAACTCCCACTACCATCTTCTCAAATCCATCAATATATTATGTTACTGTGCACAACTTCCTTTTGTTATTTTTTTTCCTTTTTCTGTTATTATATTGGCTTTCTTCACAAACTACATACACATTGAAATTGGTATTATGTGCACATTTCCAATGCACATTATTTTACTCATTATATATTTGTTTAAGCAACCAAAACTATTAAGTAAAGAATCATTAAGATATTGGCTTGACTGGGCCTAATCTGGGCATGCATAGGAATGTTTGTTTGGACAGAAAATCTCTCCATGCCATGAGCATTGAGCAGGAATGAATGTTTCTTATCGTGCACTATAGATGGAGCTAATGGAGCTAGTATATATGAAATGGGCTGTATCAAAGCGGACACGGCGATACATCCTGACCAGTAGGCTACCCTATCCAGTAAGAACTGGAAGGACTGACATAATTTTTTTTTTAATACTATTTTGTACTTATGGAATGAAACAAAATATAAAGTGTTGGAATTAATTATTATTAATTACAACATGTATGGGCTTATATGTAATGAATATATATTATATAATGGACTGTCAAATTATACCCATAATGAAGTGATCAAATTATGTATCGGGTTTATTATATGTCATGAGAAGTGGGCCCTTTAATGTGTAGAATGCGTATTAATGACTTTATGATTTAGTGATGGTCTGAATTATATAAAGTCTGATAATAATACAATTATGCTATTGGTCCCTGGAGAACACAACCATAGACGACTTTACGATTAAGCGACGAACCCGTTAAGAGAAAAATGCGGATCCGATATGGACTGTTAAGGTATAGCGCACTCTGTTATATGGACGTCCATATATATGCGGGGATACGATTGGTTTTGGACATCTCTCATTTTCCCCACTTTACGGCACCCTTTCATTTCCAACGAGACCATATCTCTCTCTTAACACACATTGTTCAGGAAGAGAAGAAAGCTGTCGCCTTGGTCCTCTCAATCACTCCATCGGATTAGAGGAAGATCGCTAGAAGGCTAAAGGAGTCTGATGATCAACGAGGTTGTGTCTCTCTGGAAGACTGACAGCATGAATCAAGGTAACTTAATTTATTTTTAGCGTTCACTAGAGGATCATGGTCATAACAGTAAAAATTTATGTTAACATAAAGGACAAATTTTTACCTCAATCCCTTTTAATTATTCGTATAAAAAAGGCGATAATGCTAGATCTGAGAAAAAAATTGACTTTTTATAAAAAAAAATGCAGATCTTAAATTATTGCATGACATTCTCTTTTTTTTTTTTTTACTTTTTCTTTCTGTTTGAAAAAGAATACTTGGAATAATGTCGAATATCCAACGTCCAAAGTCAAAAAGCACAAAGCAGTCTTGTGATCTTGTCAACTGTTCTAGAATCTCTCCGTTCTCTTTTCTTGTTCGGATCGAAACATTTCGGCCCGTTACAGTTCGAGCCCAATTCAGTGATCAACTTTCAATGAGCCCCAAGCTTAACAGCGCTGATGGCCATCTTTTCTAGGACTCGAGATCGCTGGGCGCAGCATTTAGCCCCAAAACCCTTTCGCGCCTTTCTTCTCTTGTAAGTTGTGATCGCGTTCGCTGCCTCCAGTTCTCCGGCCGTACGCTCAAGTCGAGGGTTCGAGGGCTAAATCGGAGCCTGCCAGCCTCGGGACTTAAGTAATTTTTCTGAGTTTCGTTGTTTATCTGGGGGAGTAAGCATTGCCTACTTCGGTTTCTTGGTACTATAGCTTGATAGATCAGCGTCGTACTTATGCAAACCCTTTTTGTATTATGTGTCTCGCTTTAATTAGTTCCGGAGTTCAGTGCACCTGGACGATGCAAATTTATTATTTCTGATGTAATTTGTTGTTTTCTTTTGTTTAGTCCGCGGTTGAATGGAAGAAGGGAGTGATTATTATGTTGTGCGCAAAGGAAATACTGTGGCCGTTTACAAAAACCTAAGTGATTGTCAAGCTCAAGTTAGCTCTTCGGTACAAATACATTCTTATTCTTGTCATGGTCATAGAGTAATTTGACAAATTTAATGGTGTTTTAATTTATATTATCTGTTCTAATTAGATTTCTGTTGAGCAGGTACTTGATGCTGCTGTTAGTGTCTATAAGGGGCGTGCATGGTCTAAAGAAAAAGAAGAATACCTAATTTCACATGGGCTAAAATATCCCTTGTACACCGTTGATGCCTCAGATTTAAACAAGGATTTGTTTGGTGCCCTCACTCCATGTTCTTTTCAGGTGGCTAGAATATTATCTATTCAAATTGTTGATAAACCTCATCTTTTTTTTTTCCTAATTACTCTTTGTCCATCATACATTCAACTTTTTTTTTTCATAGGATGTAGATGGTCCAAGCTCTGGCTTCAATGCTGATTTCAAAAGGAAAACTTCTGCTTCTGATACTGGGGTTTCTGACCTTCAAAGCGATTTTAAGGAGTTGGTATGTGGAGGTTACTGCTCATTTAATTTTTACATTTAAATAATACCATGGGACAAGCCGTCCTGAATATTCTTGTCAATGTATCTTGTTTTCTTTTCGGTTATGTCTGTTTCTTATTAGTTCTGCATGCCCGTTTTTCTACCAGCATGCTATTGATTCTGGCTCAACCGGGCAAAACAAGAGACATTGCAATCTCAGAAACCACTCAAATGCTCAACCAAGTGTTGCCAACCAGGTCCTTTGTATTAATTTGAAAATTTTGAAAGTTTCATTATTTACTACAAGTATATACTCTCTATCTTTTTTGTTTGTGAAGTAGTGGGTTCATTTTTCTAGTTGTACTTATCGTCTTTCTTTTCTTTTTCTTTTTCCCCAGGTCTTGGAGTCTGGTGAACTAACTCTGTCTATTGAGGCACTTGCAGCCTCAAAAGCTAACAATGTATTTTGTAAATTCTCTTTTCACCATTATACATTCTTTTACATTTCCACATTCTACCTTTATTTAATTTGTTATTTGTTAGACAGTTTCAAGTTATTCTGAGGATGTTTCCTTTTCCCTTTTGTAGTCATTATGTATTCTTCATTTTGATGGTGCTTCCAAAGGAAATCCAGGAAAAGCTGGGGCAGGGGCATTGCTTAAGACTGAAGATGGAAGAGTGGTAAAAATTTAATACTTTTGAAGTTGTTTTTATTTGTTCATTGTGAGAGTTAAGAGGATGTAACCAGCATCCTTTCTAGTCTGGTTTTATTGGTAGGGTGGTACCTTATGTAGCCCTGAAGTATCTGTTTTGGACTATTGGCCTATGAAAAGATATATCCTTTTCCATTTGATCTTCTTTATTCCTTTTTCTTTGTAGATTTGCCGGCTTAGTGAGGGTTTAGGTGTTGTGACAAATAATGTTGCTGAGTACAGAGCTCTTCTTCTGGGGTTGAAATATGCTATTATGAAAGGATTCAAGAGAATCAATGTGCAAGGCGACTCTATGCTAGTTGTTATGCAGGTTCTTAATTTTATAGTTCTGACTTGGGCCCTCCAGTTTTGCCCTCCAGTTTCTAAGATAAAGTTGCAAAAGCAGGTCTACGCTATCATAAACTGCCACAATTTCATAGAATCTTAGTAGTTGCATAAAAGCCCCTATGCTGTTGAAGAAACTGAAAGAGAAATCCCCATCAATGGTTAATCCTCAAAACCAATATATATTAGGGGAGGGATCACTTGACAATGGCTATTTTGACAATCAGATTTGAATTAAATTTGAAGAAAAATCATTAAAATAGAAAAAAAAATCATGCCGTTTAACTGTTATTGATATCCCATCAAAGACCATCAAAAAATTTATATGTTTTGCAATGGTTCCAATTTAATTAAACTTTGATGGACTATATGTCTACAATCTTTTAAAGAATTTTTTTGAATTTGTTTGAAATTTTATTGTCTATATTGTCAAGATAGTTATTTGTAAAGTGATCCCTCCTGTAGTAGTCGGTATCACACGATTCAGATAGTAATAGATACAAATCAACACTTTGTATCGGTGGAGACATGAATCGGACAAATCGTTAGTGAATCTTTCTGAATCGCAATTCATATCGTATCGCGCGAGACAAGTTTAGTTACAATACCAATTAAAATAGTGCAGCAACTTAACCTTTTTCTCTTGTGCGGCAAAGATCAAAACCCATTTTGATTCATCGCTAGTAGAATCAGGCTGATTTTTATTTTTGAGTTGCACGATCTGTTTAATCGCCTTGCACAGATCGATTAAAAGTGGAGGCGAAAGAGGGAGGCAAATCTGAATAGTAGGGGCCATTGTCAGATGCTCACTTTCTTTAATTATAAAGCTGAGATGCCCGTTTGAGTTGGGCTGGCCCTTAGCTTAGCATAAATTTTCACTCTTGTTTCTTCTTTGTTTACATTTTAGTTTTTATGTTTTCAGCATTGGGTAACTAGTAATTAATACGAATTATACATATAGGATATTTGAAATAAAAATGCTTTTATTATATTTTTTAAATTTTTAAACAAAATAAATGACTCTTAAACAATATTGAGTGAAACTAATTATTTTTACAAATATAATAGTTAACAAAAGAAATATCTATAATGAAATTGTATGCATTATATATGTTTGCATTCCCAAAATCATATTTCATTTTAAAATATTTTTAAGTGAAAAATTTTCACTACATATTACAATTAGTTGTTCTAACTCATTTTAAGATAAGTTTAGTGTATCTTAACAATATGGTACGATACATGATACGCGATAGATACAAAATGCAATGATTCATGATACAAAATATGATTCCCTCCCCTATATATTAATATCTGGTTAGTCTTATGGTTATCGACAATGTGTCTATTCTATCGTGCGTTAATTCAATGGATCTTTCCTGTAAAATTTGTTAGTTTTAGTAGCTTCATCTTTTTGAAATATTTGCTTTTAATATGCACATTAATGCTTTACTCATACTGATCTTTGATTGATGGTATAATATGAGAACCAATGTTTATTTATTCAAAAATAGATATCTGTAATCTGATTATGGCCACATCATGTGAGATAGGTACAAGGAAACTGGATAGAAACAACTGCACCTCCTGTTTTCTTGTCAAGTCAACTGTCTATTAATCTGTGTTGAATCATTTATGTACTTAACATAGGTACAAGGAAAGTGGAAAGTCAAGCACAAAGATATGATTGAACTGTGCAAGGAAGTTAATGAAGTAAAAAATAAGTTCAGCTATTTCAATATCCAGCATGTGAGACGGGTATAAGATCTATCATACTATTTGTTTTGTTACTAATTGTATTGTTGACTTGGAATTCTTTCTTCAGTTATTGACTTTTCGTACTTTTTGGGTATTTCTATTAGGAGTTCAATTCTGATGCTGATCATCAAGCCAACTTGGCTATAGAACTTCGAGGTAAGAAGCATTCAGTGAAAGTGTTGATCTGATCTCAGTTCTTTCCTTGGGTCCTTTTTTTTTAATACGATTAGCTTTCGGTTATGTTAGTTGCTTGTTGGTTGTACGGGTCAGGCTTTTTGGGTTCAACTAAATTATGTTTTCTGTTTGTTGAGGTTTCTGGTTGGGTTTGGGATTTGGTTGGATCAAGCTGATGTTTTGAGTTGGGTCAGGTTGAGATCATTAGTTGGGTTTCAGATCAGTTGTTTCCGTAAATGATTCGGTTCCGTCTGTGAATATCTGCTTTTTCATGCCTTTGGCTTTCCAAAATGTTCAAATTAGTTAGGCTTTGATGGGGTTGGGCAGGTTAAATAAAATTCTCTGTTTAAAAATTAATAACGAAATTTTTTAATTATCTAACTACACAGATGGACAAGTTTCTGAGGTGCATGGTGATGGGTGCTAGTATTTGCTCTAAAGTTTTCTTCGTTTTGGTACTGTCCTTTAATTTAGTTGCTCTAGATTTATCTCCTTGCATGACAATGGATTTGACTATCTGCAGCAGCTCTTTCTGGGGGAGTTAAAATCATTTTGCATGTCTTTCATTTCATTCGCTTGAAGATGCAACAGAAAATTGCTAATTATTCCTTCAATTTCTATAATGTCAGATCAACTTGGTATGTTTTGAAGTGTCAAATCCCTGTAGCGTAAGTGGAACGTATATTACAATTAATTGAATGTGAAAGCAGGGAAAGGTCCTTTGTTGTAAATTCTAAAATAACTTTCTGATGGGAGTAAAACAATAAAATTTGAGACCGACAAGACAAAATGGCCTGCACTTTGCTGAAAACCCAGGTAAGATTCTTTGAAATACTGTGCCGACAAATTTAGATGAACACCCTGTTTAGATACACATCAAATAAAATGAAGGGGAAGGGAAGTAAAGAGGAAAGGGAGGATATGTAATACGGGAATAATTTGTTTGAGGGTGGCAAATATTGTTGACCCAGTACAGTCAATACTGGGTGTTTGCTTGGATATTCTTTTCTTTTTATGATAGAATTATTTATCATTTATATCTGACAGTCAAAGCTGGTAGGCAGCGGTGTTTAAAAATAAAATGAGCTGAATTCAAGTGCGAGTTTACCACTTGCAATAAATTAGTCTTCATTTGTTTACCACACTAACTAATAAAACAATAGTGCAAAACATCTCAAGCATATTATCATTATCTAATTTATATGGAGAGAATAATCGAGTTAATACATGTTCCCAACAAAATATCCTCAATTTGTCAATTCCAGGCAATTCCTCACATCCCTTCGTAGCGATACAATGATATAAAAAGAGAGGAGCTTGAGTGTGTCAAACTTTTGTATTTTCATACGCGTCCAAATTTTATGCTTAATAATAAAACCTGACATTCAACTACAAACATCATTACATATGACCTAAACTAGTTTGCATGTGAACTCTAGCATTATTTATTCCCTGTTTGCTTGTGAACTCTAGCATTTCTAGCCATTGTTTTCTAATGTTACTATAAAACGGTAGAAACATTTCCAACTTGGACGCAAGCAATTAAATTTGTAACTCCGAACGACCTGCCCAAAATCTGAGCGTTTGTTTGGGCGAACAAACAAATCCACCTTTGTGACACCGTTTCCTGGCGGCTTTTGTTTTTCTAGTTCGGGGAATTTTATAAATCGCCCCGGCTTTTCAAATTTTCATTTGAAACGCCCTTCTCGCGTTTGATAGTTTTTGATAATAAAATTACATAAATTTGAATCACTAAAATAACATATTTATAATTTTTTTCTACAACAAAACTTTTAATCCTAAATAATTGGGATAGGTTGGAAGTAAAATTCAATCCGAAAGCATATTCATCAGATATTTCAAATGTAAAAAAAAAATGAATAATAATAATAGTGACAATGATGATGATAATAATGATAGTACTAGTAATACAATCATTCATTATAATGATGATGATGATAATAATTATTATTATTATAATCATAATCATAATAATAATGATTATACTAAAACATACTTCTAAATTATAAAATTTTAAATCCTAAATTTTAAACCCTAAAAATCTAGAATTAAAAAAAAATCTAAGAATATAAAATCTATAACTTTATTGCTAGATTCTAATTCCTAGATCATAATTCTAATACATGAATCATCATCTTCTAGACAATTATATCAAAGTATACTCTTCAGGTATAATTAATTCATTCAAATCTCTTTTCATTATTTCATCTCATGTCAATCTTGATCAATCTCTAACTCTTCATATGTTTTTGGGATAATTTAGAATACTATTGCGTACCGATGACTCAGAAGACCTTCGTTGAATATAATCAAACCATCATAAACGATATTGAACCAGCATCTCTTGAATGGTGCTACCCTAAATTTGTCATGTACATTATCATTTCTGATTCAATCTCTTCTTATATGACTACATTTAATGTAGCATCCGCATTTTAGTTACACTCATCTTCTGAATATGTTGTTCTTTTATAGCTCAACATTCTGCACCATGAATTTTAAATATCGAAATGTGTCATTCATGGATATTACTTGTTCGTCGAAACTAATATCTCCATCATCTGAGCTATCACCACTGAACTGACACCTCATATATTCAATTTTATTCTTACTAAGTCTAAAACCTTTCGATTCTAAAATTTATCTCCACGACTCTAATTTCATATTTATTTAAAAATTCATTGTCAAGATTGTTAAAATAACTATTGTCAAGTGATCTCTTTCTCTTTATAAAATTACCCTTGTAATTCTCTCAATGTTTGTTTGTTTTCCTTTTTTTTAATTATTTTTTGGTTGCTTACTTGCTGGTAATGAATTTGCAATTGGCCTTTATGATCTTAAGATAGCACGCATTTGACTCAGTAAAATATCTTTTAGCATTTCCTTTTTCCCCCAAGAATTTACATTCAAAACCTTAAAACTATACTAAAAAAAATGCTTAGCAGCACTATCAGATTGGTAGTTCTAGTGTCAACTTTATATGGACATGAATGTTCACTTATACGAAGCAAATTTCCTCCTCCAATGGAACTTATAAAATTCATTTCTGAGATTCAAGGAACGAAAGCAAACGAAACAATTATTAGACGATATGGAGTTTTGATTTTTTTTTTTTTGAGAAAAAGTCTATTCAGCGGGCATAAAAAAATTAATAATAAGTTGATTGGGAGATTTCTGAGTCATGGTTTCTCATACACTTTATGCCTATTAAACAAAGAATTTAAAATGTACGTGTAAAGCAAATAATATAGAAGTATATATAGTAAAGATATCATGAATATAACTCAAAAAGTATATCAAATCATTTTCAAATTTTAATTTATCATTCTCATTAAATTTTTTATATGAAAATCTTGTAGGATACAAAAATTTGAAATGTTTTGAATTTTTTAAGTCATCATTTTTAATTTTTTAAAATAATGTTCAAGTATTGAATATATATTATTATTATTATTAGAGCTAATTTTCAAAAATTAAAAACCATGACTTAAAAAACTCAAAACACTCCAAATTTTTGCATCCCATAAGATTTTCATATAAAAAATTTAATAAGCAAGATAAATTAAAATTTGGAGACGATTTGATATGTTTTTTGAGTTAAACTCACGGAAGACCTCCGTGAGCTTAACCTCACGGTATCTTTACTTATATATATATATATATATATATATATATATATATAGTTGGGCTATGGTGCTATGCATAGCATGGATCGCCTCCATACTATGAATTGGTTCTTCATTTTTAAAGTTTAAATGGTCGATCCGAAGCATACAAAATAATTTTCATATGAATATCTCAATGTAGACTAAATTTTATATTTTTTTAGAATTTTTTATTATTTTTTAAGATAATTAGAAAATCACTTGATTTAGTTATTATGAGTCATTCAAAAGAGGTAATTTTTTAATTATCTTAAAAATAGTAAAAAAAATATAAAATTTGATCTACGTCGAGATATTCATATGAAAATTATTTTTTACGGTTGAATCCATCATTTATACTTTGATAACGAAAAACCGATCTATAGTACGGAGGCGATCCGTGCTATGCATAGCACCATAGCCCAACAATATATATATATATATATATATAGAGAGAGAGAGAGAGAGTAAATCTACGGTGAGTTTAAGCTCACGGAAGACCTCCGTGAGTTTAGCTCAAAAATTATATTAAATGATCTCCAAATTTTAATTTTTCACTCTCATTAAATTTTTCATATTGAAATATTATGGGGTACAAAAATTTAGAATGTTTCGAGTTTTCTAAGTCACTCTTTTCAATTTTTGAAAATCAGCTCCAAAAATAATAATAAAATATTCAATGTTTGTACATTATTTTCAAAAATTGAAAAGAGTGACTTTAAAACTCAAAATATTTCAAATTTTGTACCACATAAGATTTCAATATGAAAAATTTAATGAAATTGAAAAATCAAAATTTGAAGATATTTGATATATTTTTTGAGCTAAGCTCATGGAGGTGTTCCGTGAGCTTAAGCTCATCGTAGATTTACTATATATATATTCTTTATTTTTTGAGATAAAAAATAAAATAGTACTATAGAACATGTTCGGCGATTAAGGGTTTTGCTTTATTATTTAGATTTTAGAACCTACATGATTTTGATCGGATCTATTTTTTCTTTAAAATAATCATTTCCATGCTTGCATTCACTTTCTCATCTCTAAAGTCTAAAAATTATTCCTGAACTTCGTAGTTGGTACTCTTTCATCTATCAGTGACAGAGTCCTTGGCCTGTCAGGCATCATGCCTGACGCTTCCATCACTATATATTAAATGGTGTGACACTAAAAAACTCAGTTAAACTTATCTTAGGATGGGGAAGGAAGACTAACTGTTTCCAAAAATGTGACCTGTTGGCTTTTTAATTACTTCATCGTCCATCATGTAACAGTTACCCAAAGATTGTCAACACATTGTTTTGTCCGTATGTTAACACTTAATTATATAATTTAAGATTCAATTAATTAAACATAAAAGTTCCTCGGGCCACTAATACGAACAGAAAATTTACTAAGTTGCATTAACCCACTACTTGACTTCTCATTGAGCAGTGATTCTTGACAATATTTACAGACCAGGGACATTAGTTTTATTTAAAAGAGATTGACTAATAAATATAAGAGACCAACTAACTATACTCCAGATTTGTACCTCAAATGAAAAAATCATTGATCATATTGACTACATTTTCGAACATCTACATATCATCTGTGTCACACCCCAAAATAATTAAATCGGATTAGGGGTGATTAATCCCGCCACGTAATCACGACGAGACGTGCGTACAGATGGCTAAATGAATAAAATAATCCAAATAAAAAATAAATAAAAAATAATAATAATATAAAATAATATACAGTCCAGAATAAACAGTAAAATACAACGCCAATATCGACGGGCTGACTTTATCGGAATGGGCAGCAAACCTCTCAAATAAAAACCCAAAAGAAAGAACAAAAACCCGATAACCGATGAATCATAATCAAAACTACCCTGCTCATTGTGCGGATGCAGTGAAACACCTCTGATATCTCGCAGAACTGTACCTAGACTCTTAGCAAAATAAATCCCGCACCGATGTACCTAGATCCCACAACCACCGTGAAAACGTGAGTAATTTTAAAAATTACTCAGTACAGATTTAGATACAGCCTTAAGATTTGATCTTCTTTTCTAGACTGGACCTAAATATCGATATTGTGTTTTAATGTAATATAATAATCATATGTGAATATAATAATATTTTATGCATAGTTTGAGAACACACCTACATGTTATGACATGAAATGACAAGAAAACCCGAAATAAAAAAATCTGTGAAATAATAATATAATATAAAATATAAGATACGAGAACCAATCACCCATAATAAATACTCAGTTTGTAAATCACCAATTCTATCCCAAGCGGGCGCCACCAGCGTCCTAACTTACGAACTTGGGCCTTGCCTAAGCGGGCACCACCAGCGACTCAACTTACGAACTTAGAACTTTATGTTTATGCGGGCCGGTCAATGCCATATAAACGGATAATTTGGGTTTCCAAGGCGATAACACCATAGGAGAATGAGCGTGCAAAAATACTTACTTTGGTTTGCTAAATCTGGTAATTCACCTTACAAAATAAAAATAAACGGATATAGTATGATTTGAGTAGCCATATCGCCAAAAGGAGTTATCTACTCGTGAAATGACAAAACGAATATAATTATAAATGAGAGTCTACACTGTACCAACCAGGGGTTAGAGAATCGCATCCCGAATTTCTCTATACCAACCAGGGGCCAAAGGAGAAAGCCCTTCGGACATACCAGGATCCTAAATAACCCGGCTAAATAAAATAATATAATAAAATGAGATAAGCTCCAGACTCGAATATGGTTGCCCGCACTAAACACTGGAAGTCACATTCATCATAATCGCTCAATTAAATTTAGAATCAAATCATATCCTGAATAATAATAAATAATATTGATAAAAAATAAAACACTCTAGCACGCCCAAACCCGTCAAATGACGAGGTCGACGAATAACCGATAGGCAGAGGTGTGCAGTGTATATACAGACCAGTGGGTCCCACGGGCCTATGGTTCACCGTACGTAACCGCAACGGTCTGGTTATACAAGACAACCTCAGACCAAGGTTATCCGGCCCGCCTCTCAGCACTCTCATGCATTTAATACATGATTAACTACCTAACTTAATTAATAATTAGTGATAATAATAGTATTATCCTATTAATTATAATCTATAACTTTAATTATTTACTCTTAATCTAATCCTATCTCGGGACTAATTTTCGAGTCCTACTCCTATCCTGTCTACATGTAATATGACATGATATGACATGTGAATGCGGGTAGGTCCCAAAAATGCTGGTCAATTTACCGGATGCAATGACAGTTCAATTCGGATCTCTAATCAGTGTTTGGTCAGAAAATACCGCAGTTCAGATTTATTTTAAAAATATTTTTACTTTCAGTTTGGGTTCCTAATTCTGAAGAAAGAAAAGCAAATACTAGGAAATCATACCTGAGAATGCTGGTGAGGATCACGGAGTCGCTCTACTCCTAGAGGCAGCGCGCCCGTCTCGGGATCGGCGTCTACGTACGCGAGGTCAGGATCAACCTCGAACTCCATGAGTGGATCCAAGTCGACTATATCACCTATGATTAATTAAGTTTTGGCATTTATTAGTTTTTTATGTGATTTAATTCTAGATTAACAATTAATTACAGCGACATTTTAATTAACTCCCGTTCGGGTGTTTTTGTCTTTTTCTTGAAAGTTTTGACATCATTTTTACTGTATTTAGGGGTGTCGAAGATTTAATTCTACGCGTTTAATATTTTATTTTACGGTGTTTGTCATATTAATCACTTTTATACATTTCTTATTAATTCTTTCAGGTTTGTTGATTTGATCACTTCATTACGTTAAGTGTTTGCTCGTAAATCCCTTTTTAAAACAATTTGAATCCTGATTACAAATACCATTTCTAATTGTGTATTGTGTTTATGGTGTTTTTCATTAAGTTTTTGTTTCATAGCAATTGACGATGTCAGTCGGTAAAATAGCAGAAGGATTCAGTAAAAGATCAATAATGCACAAATATGACACAAAATCAACAATTTATTTTATTTCCTTCTGATTCCGTTTACAGTTACATCGAGTTTCAAGAATATATATAAAACTAAACTAATAGAGAAATTGATTAATATATATTATATTATATCATTTAATTTAAAATTAGTAAAATTATTTAATATATATTTTAATATATAATTATTTTATTCTAATTATTCTAATTATTATTTTTATTATATATATTATTATTATTATATATTTTTATAAGTTAGAAAATAATTTTAAAAGAAAATAAAGGAAAAAGAAAAATAAAAATAAAAAAATTAAATTAATTTAAAGAAAACATTATTATTATTCTATTTAACGTGTTGGTATTTTAATGAATGGGATCAGAGGCTGCCTCGATACCATTGTATCTGTTCAGTATTTTAAATTTGAGGCAGATTATGTAATCATTTTTCGAATATTCAAGTTTACATTTTAATACATGAATACCACCATACCTTTCGGAGCGGCCTCCAATTAATTAGTCATATTTTTAATTTATCCCTTAATTACCTTGTGACTTTTAATCATTGGGCCTTTGTTATTTTAATATTAATCCTAAATTAGATTTTAAATTAATTATCGGTCTAATAAGTTTTATTACTTGAAGTCTTGATTTTTAATTTGGGGCTAATCATTTATAATCCTTCCATTTCATTTTATTTTAAATTTACATATCCTATTATCCCAATTTATGTTTTAAGCCTCTGTTTAAATCCAACATCCTAATAACTAATATGTACAAGCAACCTGCCAGCCAACAATACAAAGTAACAAATCAAGGCAATGATCATGCGCTACAAAAAAATCAGCCAATAGAAGGGTCACAGGGACAGAACAACATGTTCATGGGGCATGCACCAGCATACAAGGACCAATTGGCAATCACAAGAAAACCAGAACAGTCCTAGTATCCAGAAATAGCAAAAGAGGAATCAGCACCATTCAGGGACATGGCTGAACCAACCAAAACATACAAGCACAAAGGCCTAATAGCACAAAAAGTAATCTAACCCAGGTAAATGCAACCAAACCAGAGGGCAACAGGGAGCATGGTCAAATGATTCAGATTAAGTGTAGCATCAATTGAAAAGATCATTTTCAGTTCTCAACCAATTAATCTAGTGCAGTATCAGTTCAGAAAGCCAAAATCAGCAACTCAATAGCCCAATGGCATCAAACCAGCAACAAAACAATCAATCAACATATACTAGTAACCAACTAGAAAAATCAACAAAGAGGGAGATGTGTATGCACTAGGGTTTTTTTACCAGTACAAAGGTCAGAGGGGACAGCAAGCGCAAGGCGTCGGCTAGGTTTACCAGTAATTCAAGACAAGCAACAGAGGGGCTATCAAAGAAGGACCAACTGGCATCTGGGCCTCGCATCACTAGTACTAATAGCACCTGTATAAATGACAGTTTTTAATGCATCTGGATGAAGTTTTAAGAAAAATGATTGTCGTAAAATCTATATATTGAATATTTCATTACACAAACATATAATACACAATACTAGAAGTGTCCATATGAATTTTTACGAATTTATGCGTGGATATGCGGTCAAAATAACATAAAACACAAATAATTTATTTAAACAGCTGCTTTTAATGCATCGGTATGGAATTTTGCCCAAAATTATAGCCGTAGAATCTTCATATTGAATATTTAATAATAAAAACTTTTTATAGGCAGTATTATGAGTATTCATATGAATTTTCACAAATTTATGCGTGATACTGAGACCAAAATAACATAAAACACAGATAACTTATTTAAACAACAGTTTTTAATGCATCCGGATGAAGTTTTATGCAAAATGTGTGGCGTAGAATACTCATAACGAATATTAAATTATAAAAACATATAATAGACAATATTAGGAGTGTCACATGAACTTACATGAATTTATGCACGGTTATGAGGCCAAATTAACGTAAAACACAAACAACTTAGTTGAATAAACAATTTTCAATGCATCCGGATGAAGTTTTAGGCAAAATAAATGCCGTAGAATCTTAATACTGCATATTTAATTATAAAAATATATAATAAACAATATTGGAAGAGTCCATATCAATTTGGATGAATTTACGCGATGTTATGAGGCCAAAATAACTGAAATAACAAACAACTTATTTAAACAACATTTTTAATGCATACGGATGAAAAGTTTTATACAAAATAAGTATCGTAGAATCTTCATATAAAAAATTAAATTATAAAGTTTATAATAGAATTATTCATACGAATTTTGATGAATTTATGCACGGTTATGAGAAAAAAATAATATAAAACCCAAACAACTTATTTAAACAACAGTTTTTAATCCATCCGGAGGAACTTTTGTATATTTAATAATAATATTATATATTTAATAATAATAATATATAATAAACAATATTGGAAGAGTCCATATCAATTTGGATGAATTTACACATTGTTATGACGGCACAATAACTGAAATAGCAAATAACTTATTTAAACGGCATTTTTAATGCATACGGATGAAGTTTTATACAAAATAAGTATCATAAAATATTTATATTAAAAATTAAATTATAAAGTTTATAATAGGATTATTCACACGAATTTTGATGAATTTATGCACGGTTATGAGAAAAAAATAATATAAAACACAAACAACTTATTTAAACAGCAGTTTGAATGCATCCGGGTGAATTTTTGTGCAAAATGAGTGTTGTAGAATTTTTATATTGAATATTTAATTGAAAAAACTTATAATAGATAATATTAAAATGTTCATATGAATTTTTACAAATTTATACACAGTTAGGAGGCTAAAATAATATAAAACACAACCAACTTATTTTAATAGTAGTTTTTAAATACATATGGATGATGTTTTAGCCAAAATGAGTATCGTATAATCTTCATATTGAATATACAATAATAAAAACATATATAGACAATATTAGAAGTGTCGATAAGAATTTGCATGATTTTATTTGAAGTTATGAGGCTAAACTAATATAAAATACTAATAATTTGTTTGAATAACATTTTTTAATTCATCTGGAATAAGACCATATGAATTTCGATGAATCTTTATATTGAATAACTTGTTGGAATAACAGCTTTTTCATTGTCGTAGAATCTTTATATTGAATGTGTCATTATAAAATTATGTAATAAGACCATATGAATTTCGATGAATTTATGCACGGTTACGTGGCAAAAAAAACATAAAACACAAATAACTTATTAAAACAACCGCTTTTAATGCAACGGGATGAGGTTTTATCAAAAATTATAGTCGTAGGATCTTTATATTAAATATTTAACTATAAAAACTTTTAACATACAGTATGAGGAGTTTTCATATGAATTTAATCGAATTGATGCACAGTTATGAGGCCAAAATAACATAAAATTCAAACAACGTGTTTAAACAAACAGTTTTTAATGCATTCGGATGAAGTTTTGTGAAAAATGAGTGACGTAGAATATTCGTATTGAATATTTAATTATAAAATCATATAATAGACAATATTAGGAGTGTGTATAAACTCGCATGAATTTTATGCGCGGTTATGAGGACAAAATAACGTAAAACACAAACAGCTTGTTCAAATAACAGTTTTTAATGTATCTGGATGATGTTTTGTGCAAAATGATTGTCGTTGAATCTTTATATTGAATATTTTATTATAAAACACATAATAAAAAATATTAAAAGATTTCATATGAATATCTATGAATTTATGCACGGTTATGTGGCCAAAATAACATAAAACAACAACAATTTGATAAAACAGCTGCTTTTAATGCATCAGGATGGAGTTTTGCCAAACATTGTAGTCGTAGAATCTTGATATTGAATATCTAATTATAAATTTTTTTAATGGACAGTATTAGGAGTTTTCATATGAATTTTAACGAATTTATCCGCAGCTATGAGGCCGAAATAACATAAAATGCAAATAACTTGTTTAAACAACAATTTCTAATGCATTCGGTTGAAGTTTTGTGAAAAATGAGTGTCGTGGAATATTCGTGTTGAATATTTAATTATAAAAGTATATAATACACAATATTAGGAGAGTCGATATGAATTTGCAGAATTTATGTGCAATTATGAGGCCAAACTAACATAAAACACAAATAACATGTATAAATGATAGTTTTTAATGCATCCGGATGATGTTTTGGGAAAATGATTGTCGTAGAATCTGTATATTGAAAATTTCATTATACCAACATATAATACACAATACTAGAAGTGTCCGTATGAATTTTTACGAATGTATGCGCGGATATGCGGTCAAAATAGCATAAAACACTAACAACTTGTTTAAACAGCTGCTTTTAATGCATCGGTATGGCGTTTTCCCGAAATTATAGCCGTAGAATCTTGATATTGAATATTTAATAATAAAAACTTTTTATAGGCAGTATTATGAGTATTCATATGAATTTTCATAAATTTATGCGTGGTTCTGAGACCAAAATAGCATGAAACACAAATAACTTATTTAAACAGCAGTTTTGAATGCTTCCGGATGAAGTTTATGCAAAATGTGTGGCCTAGAATACTCATAATGAATATTAAATTATAAAAACATATAATATACAATATTAGGAGTGCCCACATGATCTTTCATGAATTTATGCACGGTTATGAGGCCAAAATAACGTAAAACACAAACAACTTAGATGAATAAACAATTTTCAATGCATCTGGATGAAGTTTTAGGCAAAATAAATGCCGTAGAATCTTAATACTACATATTTAATTATAAAAATATATAATAAACAATATTGGAAGAGTCCATATCAATTTGGATGAATTTACGCGATGTTATGAGGCCAAAATAACTGAAATAGCAAACAACTTATTTAAACAACATTTTTAATGCATACGGATGAAAAGTTTTATACAAAATAAGTATCATAGAATCTTCATATAAAAAATTAAATTATAAAGTTTATAATAGGATTATTCACATGAATTTTGATGAATTTATGCACGGTTATGAGAAAAAATAATATAAAACGCAAACAACTTATTTAAACAACAGTTTTTAATCCATCCGGAGGAACTTTTGTGCAAAATGAGTGTCGTAGAATATTCATATTGAATATTTAATTGCAAAATCATATAATAGATAATATTAGAAGTGTTCATATGAATCTGCACAAATTTGTGCACAGTTATGAGGCTAAAATAACATAAAACATAGCCAACTTGTTTAAACAGTAGTTTTTAAGTACATATGGATGACGTTTTAGCCAAAATGAGTGTCGTAGAATCTTCATATTGAATATACAATAATAAAAACAGATAATAGGCAATATTAGAAGTGTCGATATCAATTTGCATGATTTTATTTGAAGTTATGAGGCTAAACTAATATAAAATACTAATAGCTTGTTTGAATAACAGTTCCTAATGCATCTGGATTAAGTATTGGGTTGTCGTAGAATCTTTATATTGAATGTGCCATTGTAAAAATATGTAATAAGACAATATTAGAAGCGTCCATATGAATTTAGATGAATTTATGCATGGTTACGTGGCCAAAAAAACATAAAACACAAATAATTTATTAAAACAACCGCTTTTGATGCAACGGGATGAGGTTTTATCAAAAATTATAGTCGTAGTATCTTTATATTTAATATTTAACTATAAAAACTTTTAACATACAGTATGAGGAGATTTCATATGAATTTAATCGAATTGATGCACAGTTATGAGGCCAAAATAACATAAAAATTAAACAACGTGTTTAAACAAACAATTTTTAATGCATGCGGATGAGGTTTTGTGAAAAATGAGTGTCGTAGAATATTCGTATTTAATATTAAATTATAAAATCATATAATAGACAATATTAGGAGTGTGTATATAAACTCGCATGAATTTATGCGCGGTTATGAGCTTTTTAATAGTTTTTAATAACTTAAAACACAAACAACTTGTTCAAATAATAGTTTTTAATGTATCTGGATGATGTTTTGGGTAAAATGATTGTCGTTGAATCTTTATATTGAATATTTCATTATAAAACACATAATAAAAAATATTAAAAGTGTTCATATGAATATCTATGAATTTATGTACGGTTATGTGGCCAAAATAACATAAAACAACAACAATTTGATAAAACATTATAGTCGTAGAATCTTGATATTGAATATCTAATTATAAATTTTTTTAATATACAGTATTAGGAGTTTTCATATGAATTTTAACGAATTTATGCGCAGCTATGAGGCCAAAATAACATAAAATGCTAATAACTTGTTTAAACAACAGTTTCTAACGCATTCGGTTGAAGTTTTATGAAAAATGAGTGTCGTGGAATATTCGTGTTGAATATTTAATTATAAAAGTATATAATACACAATATTAGGAGAGTCGATATGAATTTGCACGAATTTATGTGCAATTATGAGGCCAAACTAGCATAAAACACAAATAACATGTATAAATGACAGCTTTTAATGCATCCGGATGAAGTTTTGGGAAAAATGATTGTCCTAGAATCTGTATATTGAAAATTTCATTATACCAACATATAATACACAATACTAGAAGTGTCCGTATGAATTTTTACGAATGTATGCGCGGATATGCGGTCAAAATAGTATAAAACACAAACAACTTGCTTAAACAGCTGCTTTTAATGCATCGGTATGGTGTTTTGCCCGAAATTATAGCCGTAGAATCTTCATATTGAATATTTAATAATAAAAACTTTTTATAGGCAGTATTATGAGTATTCATATGAATTTTCACAAATTTATACGTGGTTCTGAGACCAAAATTGCATAAAACACAAATAACTTATTTAAACAGCAGTTTTAATGCATCCAGATGAAGTTTTATGCAAAATGTGTGGCGTAGAATACTCATAACGAATATTAAATTATAAAAACATATAATAGACAATATTAAGAGTGTCCACATGAACTTGCATGAATTTATGCACGGTTATGAGGCCAAAATAACGTAAAACACAAACAACATAGTTGAATAAACAGTTTTCAATGCATCCGGATGAAGTTTTAGGCAAAATAAATGTCGTAGAATCTTAATACTGCATATTTAATTATAAAAATATATAATAAACAATATTGGAAGAGTCCATATCAATTTGGATGAATTTACGCGATGTTATGAGGCCAAAATAACTGAAATAGCAAACAACTTATTTAAACAACATTTTTAATGCATACGGATGAAAAGTTTTATACAAAATAAGTATCATAGAATCTTCATATAAAAAATTAAATTATAAAGTTTATAATAGGATTATTCACACGAATTTTGATGAATTTATGCACGGTTATGAGAAAAAAATAATAATAAACGCAAACAACTTATTTAAACAACAGTTTTTAATCCATCCGGAGGAACTTTTGTGCAAAATGAGTGTCGTAGAATATTCATATTGAATATTTAATTGCAAAATCATATAATAGACAATATTAGAAGTGTTCATATGAATCTGCACAAATTTATGCACAGTTATGAGGCTAAAATAACATAAAACACAGCCAACTTGTTTAAACAGTAGTTTTTAAGTACATATGGATGATGTTTTAGCCAAAATGAGTGTCGTAGAATCTTCATATTGAATATACAATAATAAAAACAGATAATAGGCAATATTAGAAGTGTCGATATCAATTTGCATGATTTTATTTGAAGTTATGAGGCTAAACTAATATAAAATACTAATAGCTTGTTTGAATAACAGTTCCTAATGCATCTGGATTAAGTATTGGGTTGTCGTAGAATCTTTATATTGAATGTGCCATTGTAAAAATATGTAATAAGATAATATTAGAAGCGTCCATATGAATTTCGATGAATTTATGCACGGTTACGTGGCCAAAAAAACATAAAACACAAATAACTTATTAAAACAACCGCTTTTAATGCAACAGGATGAGGTTTTATCAAAAATTATAGTCGTAGTATCTTTATATTGAATATTTAACTATAAAAAACTTTTAACATACAGTATGAGGAGATTTCATATGAATTTAATCGAATTGATGCACAGTTATGAGGCCAAAATAACATAAAATTCAAACAACGTGTTTAAACAAACAGTTTTTGATGCATCCGGATGAGGTTTTGTGAAAAATGAGTGTCGTAGAATATTCTTATTGAATATTTAATTATAAAATCATATAATAGATAATATTAGGAGTGTGTATATAAACTCGCATGAATATATGCGCGGTTATGAGGCCAAAATAACGTAAAACACAAACAACTTGTTCAAATAACAGTTTTTAATGTATCTGGATGATGTTTTGGGTAAAATGATTGTCGTTGAATCTTTATATTGAATATTTTATTATAAAACACATAATAAAAAATATTAAAAGATTTCATATGAATATCTATGAATTTATGCACGGTTATGTGGCCAAAATAACATAAAACAACAACAATTTGATAAAAACAGCTGTTTTTTAATGCATCAGGATGGAGCTTTGCCAAACATTGTAGTCGTAGAATCTTGATATTGAATATCTAATTATAAATTTTTTTAATGGACAGTATTAAGAGTTTTCATATGAATTTTAACGAATTTATGCGCAGCTATGAGGCCAAAATAACATAAAATGCTAATAACTTGTTTAAACAACAGTTTCTAACGCATTCGGTTGATGTTTTATGAAAAATGAGTGTCGTGGAATATTCGTGTTGAATATTTAATTATAAAAGTATATAATACACAATATTAGGAGAGTCGATATGAATTTGCACGAATTTATGTGCAATTATGAGGCCAAACTAACATAAAACACAAATAACATGTATAAATGACAGCTTTTAATGCATCCGGATGAAGTTTTAGGAAAAATGATTGTCATAGAATCTGTATATTGAAAATTTCATTATACCAACATATAATACACAATACTAGAAGTGTCCGTATGAATTTTTACGAATGTATGCGCGGATATGCGGTCAAAATAGCATAAAACACAAACTACTTGTTTAAACAGCTGCTTTTAATGCATCGGTATGGTGTTTTGCCCGAAATTATAGCCGTAGAATCTTGATATTGAATATTTAATAATAAAAACTTTTTATAAGCAGTATTATGAGTATTCATATGAATTTTCATAAATTTATGCGTGTTTCTGAGACCAAAATAACATAAAACACAAATAACTTATTTAAACAGCAGTTTTGAATGCATCCGGATGAAGTTTTATGCAAAATGTGTGGCGTAGAATACTCATAACGAATATTAAATTATAAAAACATATAATAGACAATATTAGGAGTGTCCACATGAACTTGCATGAATTTATGCACGGTTATGAGGCCAAAATAGCGTAAAACACAAACAACTTAGTTGAATAAACAGTTTTCAATGCATCCGGATGAAGTTTTAGGCAAAATAAATGCCGTAGAATCTTAATACTGCATATTTAATTATAAAATTATATAATAAACAATATTGGAAGAGTCCATATCAATTTGGATGAATTTACGCGATGTTATGAGGCCAAAATAACTGAAATAACAAACAACTTATTTAAACAACATTTTTAATGCATACGGATGAAAAGTTTTATACAAAATAAGTATCATAGAATCTTCATATCAAAAATTAAATTACAAAGTTTATAATAGGATTATTCACACGAATTTTGATGAATTTATGCACGGTTATGAGAAATAAATAATATAAAACCCAAATAACTTATTTAAACAACAGTTTTTAATCCATCCGGAGGAACTTTTGTGCAAAATGAGTGTCGTAGAATATTCATATTGAATATTTAATTGAAAAATCATATAATAGACAATATTAGAAGTGTTCATATGAATCTGCACAAATTTATGCACAGTTATGAGGCTAAAATAACATAAAACACAGCCAACTTGTTTAAACAGTAGTTTTGAAGTACATATGGATGACGTTTTAGCCAAAATGAGTGTCGTAGAATCTTCATATTGAATATACAATAATAAAAACAGATAATAGACAATATTAGAAGTGTCGATATCAATTTGCATGATTTTATTTGAAGTTATGAGGCTAAACTAATATAAAATACTAATAGCTTGTTTGAATAACAGTTCCTATTGCATCTGGATTAAGTATTGGGTTGTCGTAGAATCTTTATATTGAATGTGCCATTGTAAAAATATGTAATAAGATAATATTAGAAGCGTCCATATGAATTTCGATGAATTTATGCACGGTTACGTGGCCAAAAAAACATAAAACACAAATAACTTATTAAAACAACCGCTTTTAATGCAACGGGATGAGGTTTTATCAAAAATTATAGTCGTAGTATCTTTATATTGAATATTTAACTATAAAAAACTTTTAACATACAGTATGAGGAGATTTCATATGAATTTAATCGAATTGATGCACAGTTATGAGGCCAAAATAACATAAAATTCAAACAACGTGTTTAAACAAACAGTTGTTAATGCATCCGGATGTGGTTTTGTGAAAAATGAGTGTCGTAGAATATTCGTATTGAATATTTAATTATAAAATCATATAATAGATAATATTAGGAGTGTGTATATAAACTCGCATGAATTTATGCGCGGTTATGAGGCCAAAATAACGTAAAACACAAACAACTTGTTCAAATAACAGTTTTTAATGTATCTGGATGATGTTTTGGGTAAAATGATTGTCGTTGAATCTTTATATTGAATATTTTATTATAAAACACATAATAAAAAATATTAAAAGATTTCATATGAATATCTATGAATTTATGCACGGTTATGTGGCCAAAATAACATAAAACAACAACAATTTGATAAAAACAGCTGCTTTTTAATGCATCAGGATGGAGCTTTGCCAAACATTGTAGTCGTAGAATCTTGATATTGAATATCTAATTATAAATTTTTTTAATGGACAGTATTAGGAGTTTTCATATGAATTTTAACGAATTTATGCGCAGCTATGAGGATAAAATAACATAAAATGCAAATAACTTGTTTAAACAACAGTTTCTAATGCATTCGGTTGAAGTTTTATGAAAAATGAGTGTCGTGGAATATTCGTGTTGAATATTTAATTATAAAAGTATATAATACACAATATTAGGAGAGTCGATATGAATTTGCACGAATTTATGTGCAATTATGAGGCCAAACTAACATAAAACACAAATAACATGTATAAATGACAGCTTTTAATGCATCCGGATGAAGTTTTGGGAAAAATGATTGTCGTAGAATCTGTATATTGAAAATTTCATTATACCAACATATAATACACAATACTAGAAGTGTCCGTATGAATTTTTACGAATGTATGCGCGGATATGCGGTCAAAATAGCATAAAACACAAACAACTTTTTAAACAGCTGCTTTTAATGCATCGGTATGGTGTTTTGCCCGAAATTATAGCCGTAGAATCTTCATATTGAATATTTAATAATAAAAACTTTTTATAGACAGTATTATGAGTATTCATATGAATTTTCATAAATTTATGCGTGGTTATGAGACCAAAATAACATAAAACACAAATAACTTATTTAAACAGCAGTTTTTAATGCATCCAGATGAAGTTTTATGCAAAATGTGTGGCGTAGAATACTCATAACGAATATTAAATTATAAAAACATATAATAGACAATATTAAGAGTGTCCACATGAACTTGCATGAATTAATGCACGGTTATGAGGCCAAAATAACGTAAAACACAAACAACATAGTTGAATAAACAGTTTTCAATGCATCCGGATGAAGTTTTAGGCAAAATAAATGTCGTAGAATCTTAATACTGCATATTGAATTATAAAAATATATAATAAACAATATTGGAAGAGTCCATATCAATTTGGATGAATTTACGCGATGTTATGAGGCCAAAATAACTGAAATAGCAAACAACTTATTTAAACAGCATTTTTAATGCATACGGATGAAAAGTTTTATACAAAATAAGTATCATAGAATCTTCATATAAAAAATTAAATTATAAAGTTTATAATAGGATTATTCACACGAATTTTGATGAATTTATGCACGGTTATGAGAAACAAATAATATAAAACCCATCAACTTTTTTAAACAGCAGTTTTTAATCCATCCGGAGGAACTTTTGTGCAAAATGAGTGTCGTAGAATATTCATATTGAATATTTTATTGCAAAATCATATAATAGACAATATTAGAAGTGTTCATATGAATCTGCACAAATTTATGCATATTTATGAGGCTAAAATAACATAAAACACAGCCAACTTGTTTAAACAGTAGTTTTTAAGTACATATGGATG
This sequence comes from Schoenoplectus tabernaemontani, assembly GCA_037127355.1. Taxonomy (NCBI): domain Eukaryota; kingdom Viridiplantae; phylum Streptophyta; class Magnoliopsida; order Poales; family Cyperaceae; genus Schoenoplectus; species Schoenoplectus tabernaemontani. The sequence goes on from CM073747.1 coordinate 5,668,668, forward strand.
ACGTTTTAGCCAAAATGAGTGTCGTAGAATCTTCATATTGAATATACAATAATAAAAACAGATAATAGGCAATATAAGAAGTGTCGATATCAATTTGCATGATTTTATTTGAAGTTATGAGGCTAAACTAATATAAAATACTAATAGCTTGTTTGAATAACAGTTCCTAATGCATCTGGATTAAGTAACTGAAATAGCAAACAACTTATTTAAACAGCATTTTTAATGCATACGGATGAAAAGTTTTATACAAAATAAGTATCATAGAATCTTCATATAAAAAATTAAATTATAAAGTTTATAATAGGATTATTCACACGAATTTTGATGAATTTATGCACGGTTATGAGAAACAAATAATATAAAACCCAAATCAACTTATTTAAACAACAGTTTTTAATCCATCCGGAGGAACTTTTGTGCAAAATGAGTGTCGTAGAATATTCATATTGAATATTTTATTGCAAAATCATATAATAGACAATATTAGAAGTGTTCATATGAATCTGCACAAATTTATGCATATTTATGAGGCTAAAATAACATAAAACACAGCCAACTTGTTTAAACAGTAGTTTTTAAGTACATATGGACGACGTTTTTGCCAAAATGAGTGTCGTAGAATCTTCATATTGAATATACAATAATAAAAAACAGATAATAGACAATATTAGAAGTGTCGATATCAATTTGAATGATTTTATTTGAAGTTATGAGGCTAAACTAATATAAAATACTAATAGCTTGTTTGAATAACAGTTCCTAATGCATCTGGATTAAGTATTGGGTTATCGTAGAATCTTTATATTGAATGCGCCATTGTAAAAATATGTAATAAGATAATATTAGAAGCGTCCATATGAATTTCAATGAATTTATGTACGGTTACGTGGCCAAAAAAACATAAAACACAAATAACTTATTTAAACAACCGCTTTTAATGCAACGGGATGATGTTTTATCAAAAATTATAGGCGTAGTATCTTTATATTGAATATTTAACTATAAAAAACTTTTAACATACAGTATGAGGAGATTTCATATGAATTTAATCGAATTGATGCACAGTAATGAGGCCAAAATAACATAAAATTCAAACAACGTGTTTAAACAAACAGTTGTTAATGCATCCGGATGTGGTTTTGTGAAAAATGAGTGTCGTAGAATATTCGTATTGAATATTTAATTATAAAATCATATAATAGATAATATTAGGAGTGTGTATATAAACTCGCATGAATTTATGCGCGGTTATGAGGCCAAAATAACGTAAAACACAAACAACTTGTTCAAATAACAGTTTTTAATGTATCTGGATGATGTTTTGGGTAAAATGATTGTCGTTGAATCTTTATATTGAATATTTTATTATAAAACACATAATAAAAAATATTAAAAGATTTCATATGAATATCTATGAATTTATGCACGGTTATGTGGCCAAAATAACATAAAACAACAACAATTTGATAAAAACAGCTGCTTTTTAATGCATCAGGATGGAGCTTTGCCAAACATTGTAGTCATAGAATCTTGATATTGAATATCTAATTATAAATTTTTTTAATGGACAGTATTAGGAGTTTTCATATGAATTTTAACGAATTTATGCGCAGCTATGAGAATAAAATAACATAAAATGCAAATAACTTGTTTAAACAACAGTTTCTAATGCATTCGGTTGAAGTTTTGTGAAAAATGAGTGTTGTAGAATATTCGTGTTGAATATTTAATTATAAAAGTATATAATACACAATATTAGGAGAGTCGATATGAATTTTCACGAATTTATGTGCAATTATGAGGCCAAACTAACATAAAACACAAATAACATGTATAAATGACAGTTTTTAATGCATCCGGATGAAGTTTTGGGAAAAATGATTGTCGTAGAATATGTATATTGAAAATTTCATTATACCAACATATAATACACAATACTAGAAGTGTCCGTATGAATTTTTACGAATGTATGCGCGGATATGCGGTCAAAATAGCATAAAACACAAACTACTTGTTTAAATAGCTGCTTTTAATGCATCGGTATGGCGTTTTGCCCGAAATTATAGCCGTAGAATCTTCATATTGAATATTTAATAATAAAATTTTTTTATAAGCAGTATTATGAGTATTCATATAAATTTTCATAAATTTATGCGTGTTTCTGAGACCAAAATAACATAAAACACAAATAACTTATTTAAACAGCAGTTTTGAATGCATCCGGATGAAGTTTTATGCAAAATGTGTGGCGTAGAATAATCATAACGAATATTAAATTATAAAAATATATAGACAATATTAAGAGTGTCCACATGAACTTGCATCAATTTATGCACGGTTATGAGGCCAAAATAGCGTAAAACACAAACAACTTAGTTGAATAAACAGTTTTCAATGCATCCGGATGAAGTTTTAGGCAAAATAAATGTCGTAGAATCTTAATACTTCATATTTAATTATAAAATTATATAATAAACAATATTGGAAGAGTCCATATCAATTTGGATGAATTTACGCGATGTTATGAGGCCAAAATAACTGAAATAGCAAACAACTTATTTGAACAACATTTTTAATGCATACGGATGAAAAGTTTTATACAAAATAAGTATCATAGAATCTTCATATCAAAAATTAAATTATAAAGTTTATAATAGGATTATTCACACGAATTTTGATGAATTTATGCATGGTTATGAGAAATAAATAATATAAAACGCAAACAACTTATTTAAACAACAGTTTTTAATCCATCCGGAGGAACTTTTGTGCAAAATGAGTGTCGTAGAATATTCATATTGAATATTTAATTGCAAAATCATATAATAGATAATATTAGAAGTGTTCATATGAATCTGCACAAATTTATCCACAGTTATGAGGCTAAAATAACATAAAACACAGCAAACTTGTTTAAACAGTAGTTTTTAAGTACACAATAATAGAAGTGTCCATATGAAGAGAGATGAGTGTTTTAGGATTGGTTAGTGTGGGTATTTTTGTATCCTTTGGGGTGATTGGTGTTTTATATGAGAAACTCCTGACTCGTTGCTGCGCCGAGTCTGTAGAGATTTTGATAACAATTGTTATTTATTCTGGATGTATGGAATATGAAATTTTATGGCAATTCATATGGCAAGGAAATAATATAAATTTGGTGTGGCCGGCTAAATATCTAATTTACTAATTACCTAACTTGTCGTTTATTATGTAATTATCAGTTTTAAATCAAAACTAGTTTAAATTGAATTTTTAAATCAATTATATCATAATAAATAATTTGGCATTTTGATTTTAATTGCCCGTTATGTTCGCATTAATTTGAGATTCCATCTGGAATTACTTTTCAATTTATTTATTTATTTTTATATTTATTTGTGTTAAATTCTTTTAAATTATTATCTTAATTATTATTATGATTTAACTAAATTTTACGGTTTGACAACATGTCTGCGGACGATCATTGAAGTCTTAATATCGAAAGTCTTAAGTCTTAATATTAGAGGAACAAAGTCTTAATATCTAATATATCAAGTCATATTTTAAAATTAAAATTTATATTTGAACGACAATTAAGATATAATCAAATATTTAGATATAAATCTTAATGTCTTAAAACTGAATGTCTCAAATCTAAACAAGAGAAATATGACGTCTTAATATCTAATATTATAAATTAAATTTTAAACTAAAATTTATATTTTGACGATAATCAAGATATTGATAAATATTTATACTTGAACCTCATTATCTTAAAACTGAATATCTCAGGTCCTAACACGAGAAATATGACGTCTTAATATTTAATATTACAAATCATATTTTGAATTTAAAATTTATATTTGAGCATCCATCAAGATATGAACAAGTCTATATACCTAAATTTTAATAAGCTAAAATTGAATGTTCCAAGTCCTAATACATAAAAAATGAAGTCTTAATATCAAATATTATAAGTCATAATTTTGAACTTCAAATTTATGTTTGAACGGTTATTAGATTATGATCAAGTTTGTATCTCTAAACTATGATGTCTTAAAATCTAAGTCAATAATAATTATTTACTCTCTTATTTGAATATCAAAGAGAGCTATACAATTGAATTTCTATCTTAAATAGGTCGATAACAATAAGGATATATTATCCGTTGTTACACAAAGGCAGAAACAACCATCCAATGAAGTTAAACCGCTCACTAAATAATAACGGCTCAACTGAAACTCTCTAAATCGTTCTATGGACGATATTCAAAATCTTAAATTCTAATGTTGAAAGTTTTAAGGGTTGTCATATGATGTCTTAATACATAATGTTATAAATTTTTTTCAGCTTTAAAGGATATAAAATCTCGAATATTTGTTGAATATTATTTAAATCAAATCTTTATATCTAATGTAACAACTAATAAATGAAGTCTTAATAAACTTTATCTAAAATAATATTTTTATATAATTTATATTCGATATAAAATCTCATAAATAAAGGCTTAAAATTTAGTATTAGAAGTCTTAAGATCATTCATCTGATGTCTTAATATATATTAACACAAATCTTATATTTAACTTTGAATAATATATAATTTAAAATATATTAATCAAGCACTCATGGAGCTAAATCTCTATACCTAATTGTTCTCGTCTTAAGACTTAACAACTAAATTCTTAATACTGATTAACAAATCATATTTAACTTTAAAAGATTTAAAATTTTATAATATTTTCTGAATATAAATATTCTTATTATCTTAACTAAGGCCTTATAATTGATAAATTTATATTTAGTATTTTTTTAATATCTTAAGACCCTATAATTTATATTTATAAAAAATAATCTCAATAAATAATAAAAATTATCTTTATATTTGATATCATTAAGTCATAATATTCTCAGTAATATATAATAGATTTGTAACATAAAATAATATTTTTAAAATAATTATGGTAAAAATAGATTTAATATTTAATACAAATAAGTCTTAATATCTACCATAACACATCTTATTCAAACTATAATTTATAGTTTAGTCTTCATTTTCATTAGTACAAATAATATAGTCTCTGTTAGTTTTCTGTTGAAGTTCCTTCAATCTCAATTCTCAATATTACGAACAAGTCATTATAGTTTGTATAATAATATTTTATACCTAGTACAATTAAGTCTTCATATCTATTATACTAATTCTCACACACATATATTTAGGAAAATAAAATATCTTTCTTATGTTCTCTCCTATCTCTCAACCAATTTATTCGAATGAAAACTCAAATTTTATCTTCTTACTCTCAGAAATTGATCTAATTTCATTTCTTAATCAATCGAGGTTCAAAATATGAGTTTCAACACATTCTCTTTATGGATGAGAAGTGAAATGATGATCAAACACTTAGAACATTATAGTACTTACTTAAAATTTCACATATCATCTCTTTGGTCTAGAGAAAATATTTGATCAATCGATTGAGATTCATCCGCACTAAATCGCTTCAATCGAATTTCTAACCAAGATACTTTCTCCCTTGACTTCTCCCAAATCATTGATCCATTTAATGTGTAATTTAGCTCATTGTGTTCTCCTCGTCGCTAGTTTTTCAGCGATATATAGTATGAAAGATAACTCTCAAAGATGAGGGAGATATCATTGAAACTTTGATTCAAATGGGTCAAGTATGTGACCTACGTTTTTTTTTCATTTTTCTTTCAAATTTAAATTAATTAACAGTTAGAAAGTAGTTAGATTAGTTAAGATAGTTAGAGTATGAAATGGGATATGAAAGTTGGGTATATAAAACTTTTATGTAGATTTAAATTCTCAAGGTGTCGAGCATACAAGTTTTGTCGAAATAACTTGCCTTGTTACTCATGAAAACTGAAAAATAACTTTTCCAGCATTAATTCTATCTAAGTGCTCAACAATTCAGAAATGGAAGCACCACAACACATTATTCTCTTTCCCTTCTTGGCTCAAGGCCACATTTTTCCTTTTGTAAACCTTGCCGAGCACTTGGAGCAACACAGCAGAAAGCATGATAAGAGCACTGTAATCACACTAGTTAGCACCCCGCTTAACTTGGCTAAGCTCCGTAACTCTATTTCTGAAACCTCTTGCTTCAAACTTGCTGAGCTTCCTTTTTCAGCCGTATCTCATGGCATACAGCCTGGTATAGAAAGCACGGAATCCGTTCCACTCAATCAATTTGATCTGTTCTTCCAAGCCACAGAGACGGCCCTCCGACCTTCCTTCGATGATCTCATAGCCGGTTTGATTCATCAAGGGCAGAGTAAGATTTGTGTAATAGCAGATTACTTTGTCGGTTGGACGGTGGAGGTTGCTGAGAAATACAACATATCGCATGCAGTTTTTGTCACTGGTGGCCCATATGGCATAGCTGTCATGTTTTCTCTTGTGATGCACCCCCCCCCTCATTCATTTTTCCTCATGGGTTCACCAACCGAAATGAAAACTCTGGTGGATTACCCAGAGGTTCAGGTTACTTACTCTGATGTGTTAAATACCATTGCAACGGATGACCACCCGATCACATATTTTGTGAGGCGCCAGCTCTTATACTCTTTCCGATCTCGTGCAGTTCTCCTAAATTCCACTGAAGAGTTGGATAAACAAGGAATAAGACTTCTTAGGAGGTACCCAGGCTTGCCCTCTACACAGTTGGGCCATTGGTTAGAGGAAGGAGCCTTTGTTCCTTGACTGATATTCATTCCGTTGAAGAACGGTGCATCAGGTTCTTGGATTCGAAGAAACCTAACTCGGTCCTTTACATCTCCTTTGGTTCTAACAACACAATCCCAGCCTTGCAGATGATAGATCTGGCCAAAGGCCTAGAGGCAAGTGGAAGGCCGTTTATCTGGGTTATTAGGCCTCCATCTGAATTTGAAGATGGAGTTAAAGAAGGAGAATTTCGAGAAGAGTGGCTCCCAAAGGGATTTGAAGCAAATATCAGTGGCAAGGTACAAGGTATTTTGGTGCACAAGTGGGCTCCACAAATGGACATCTTATCTCATGCTTCAACCGGTGCCTTTCTGAGCCACTGTGGATGGAACTCAGTGCTTGAGAGCTTATATGAAGGCGTGCCGATCATTGGTTGGCCATTGTTGGCCGATCAATTGTACACCTCTAGTATGTTACAGGAGATGGGGGTAGGGATAGAGATAGCTAGGGGAAGGCATGTTGGGGGATTGGAAAAGGGTTGGCAGGTGGTAAAAGAAACCGTAGAGATGGTTTTAGATGAGGAGAAAGGATGTGGAAGTAAAATGAGGGAGAAGGTTGGAGAGATCAGAGATGTGATTCGAGCTGCTGTAAGAGACGACGCAGGGCTTGTTGGGTCATCATGCAAAGCCCTGGAGGCTTTCCTTGAAACCATCTTTTGATGGTTAAGAGTATTTGGTATGTTTTTTTTGTAACCGTGTTGTGATATAAGACTATCTTTCTACTATCAATCTCAAATTTTAATTTACTTTTATTTTGTATTATTCTTCTTTTTTGGTGAATAAATCTTCAGTTGTAAAACAATGGGCAACCGACTTCCATGTAATAAATCTATTTTATTTCCTTTGTTTAGTGGGAAGTGGGATTGAGTTTTTATTATTTAGAAAGCAGTAGATGACATACTGGCAAAAGGACAGCTTACAGAACAGTAACTAAATAAGTTGAAGGGCTGGTGGTCGACTGTCCCAGAAAATATCAACTATTAGAACTATCTGTGCAAGAAAAAAAAGGAAAAAAAAAAGTGGTTCTGCAGAAAATTCTATAATCTATTTATTTTTCTACAACACCAAGTAAACGAACTTATCAAATTAGTTTGTTTAATTTGTTTTCTTTTCAATGATTTTGTTGACAACATATAGCACTGCGTCCTAGATTAGTACACCGCTAACACTGGAAGTCTGGTACTGATGCTCTCGTACAAGTCAATCGCCGCTTAAATGGCCTTAGACAAGAGACCCAAAGCAAAAGAGAGAGAGCTACAAGAAATTTCCATTGTAAAATTGGTTTTCCTACAACAGCTATTTGCACATTAAAATCAATCCCATATACACTGATTACCATGAAACCTTTCACCTGATAACAAGCCCGCAACATATTCAGCAAGCTTCATCTCTCTCAGGGCCTGGTCTAATCAGATCCAAACCACCCCAAACAGAACATGGGTCACCCCGGCCCTCTCCCAAGCACCACCCACCCGGCACCATCTTCTTGGGCCTGAAGCCCAGTATCTCCTCGTCAATACGGCTAAGGATTTGGTCACCTTTTCCAAACCTCATACCAAAAAGCTGCAACATTTTGGGTTAAATTTGAAATGTCATCGATTGTGAGAGGAACAGGTTCTTTTTGTGAGGGGGAGACGTATTTCATGTAGTTAAGATGGTCACTAACAACAGTTGAGTTAAATTCTCGGGAGTTGCAAAGAACGGTGTGGAAATAATTCAAATGCGGTGCTGGCATGTTTGCATAGTACATAAGAAGATTTCGTGGGAGATTTTCAGTGCAAGGATGCAGTACTCAATTAACTTGCGACTTAGGATGACTGATGGTGAACCTGGGATTAAAATCATGGGAAATTTAGTTCTATGCTACCTTAAAATGTTGAATTTAGCAAAATGTCATCTCAAATATTAAGTTCCATCTAATACCAGCTTTAATTAGCAAAATGCCACCTCTTATGTATTAATCTATAATTTATACAGTAAAAATGTAATACTTTTTACAAAAACGATAATACCTTCAATCTAAATAATCTTAATCAAAATCTAATAAACACGGTGCTTAACCCTAACTCTTTCTCCCGTTCTTCTGTTCTATTGTTCCGCCAACTCCCTCTCCTCTGCCTCTCTCCACCATCCGCCGTCCTCTCTCTCCACCATCCGCCATCTCGCCTCTCCTCTTCGTCCTCTCTCTTGACCGTGCAAGATGGATAGATTGTGAATTCCCAGTTAGTAAGGCTCCATTGTATTTTGTTATCTGTTAGGTTTTATTGGTTGATTTCCAGATTTTATTGATTGATTTCAGTAACTTTTCTATTCGGTTTCCATTCATGAGTGCAGGCGACACCCTATTTTTGATCCCCTAATATGCTTTCTCTGTTAATTGTTTTCTTTCATATGAAGGCCGAAGATGGCCCAGTAAAACATAATTTTAAAAATCAAATTGTTATGAATTTTTATACTTAGCAAAGTGCTAATTTAGTTACTGTAATAATAAATTATAGAAGATTATAAGTATAATTGTTCAATTTTTTGTAAATACAGTAAGTAGTAACTGCAATGCAGTAAGTGTAGTTGTAAATTCTGGTATAATAAGCAGTAAGTAGCTTATGAACTAATAATGAACTAATACAATTGTATGATTTTTACAGGGTTGATCCAGAAACATCTTTTAGAAAAACATTTAGTAAAAACATTTACCCAAGCTCTGGTCTCTACACCAGTATGTTGTCACCATCACTTAGTAACGTTACTAAACTGTGGTTTGGTAGCTAAATGCTAATTTAAGCACTTCCCCTTCTTTTAAAATGCTCTAAATCCATCAAAGACACTGGTACTAGTCAGTACCAGCACATTCGTCCAATACTGGAATACTGATACAGCAAAAAGCAGCGCCCTGCTGCTTAGTTTCTCTATTAGTTTTTTTTTTCCATTTTAGGTGATGTATGCCAATGTGATAAGGTACCGATTGATTCACTTTATTTCGGTACCATCATTCCAAAACAGCAATTAATCAGATGAATCAGTTTCATACACTAATTTGGTACCAAACCAGGAACCGGGTGGGTACCATGAGTCGCTACCATGCATTAGGTACCATGAGTCGCTACCATGAATTGGTACCAGGTTGGTACCATGAGTCGGTACCATGAGTCAACTCATAAAACAACAATTAAAACTAAATTAATCTAATCATATGAATTGGTACCGATTTGTATTTTTTACATTAGTAGAATACATGGCTTTTACGGAATACTCGCCCAGAATCTTCCGTTGAGTGGCTAACAAGTCGGAGCAGTTGACCGCCGCAGTTAGGGCATCCAACATTCGGCAGACGATCACTCGAACTGTTCATGGCGGCGAGTTGTGATTTCCCAATCAGCAGAGGAGTGGACAAGATCAGGTGATGGCGACGGCTACTGATGGGAGGCGATTTTGAAGAGGATCAGGCGATGGCTACTGATGGGCGGCGATATTGAAGAGGAGGCAATTTTAAAGAGGAAGCCAGAGAGAGACGACATGCTAGGGAGGAACATTTATTAAGAAAGGATATACATGTGAAGGGTATTTTTGGAATTCTAAAAATACATTCAGAAAATACACTTTTTTTTACTAAACTTAATTAAAAAACGTATAATAAATGTATAAGTGTGGCATTTTGCTAATTAAAACTGTTTTATGGTAGCATTAGATGGAATTTGATGGTATTTTGCTAAATTCAACATTCTGAGATGGCATGGAACTAAATTTCCCTAAAATTCATTAGTAGCATGCTTATCAAGATTTCATAAATGTAGATTTACACAAATAATCAGTTTTACCCATTTTTTGCATAAAAAAACTTTGAAACAGTTATCATTTAAAATTTTTAATTATAAACAGTTTTACGCTCATACTAGCTCATTCTTCAGCAGGATTAGTGTTCAGATTTTTTTTTTACTGAAAATATGTAAATTAGAGCAAACAGGTCAAACTACTCAAGAACAGTTAGGCTTCTCAGACTTCATGGATCACAATAATTGGTCATGCTCTACAGATTACTAGTGCAGTTTACTCTTTTGAAGTTTATATATTTGACATGCCTGTGAATAACCTATATGCATTTGGTAGATCACGCTTTTGTGTGGCATAAAAAGATATCGATTCTTGTTGAGAGATAGAGGCTGGGATCTACAACTGTAGGCCTCATCCTTCTTGACCTAAGAACACAGAAAGTAGAAATTACATTAGTAAAGTCTGAAGCCCTTAGAAGTAGTTAAATGCATACTCGAATCTTTTACTTTTTATTTAATGTGGATTTTGTGATAGCAGCAGTATCCATGTTTTTTAAAACATAAAAAAAAAAAAAACTAGCTATGTCAAAGATCATGAGTAGACACATTAAGAAATGAGAAGTATATGTGCGCATGCAAATCATAGCATTGGATGCACAAGTTCAGTTTGTGTTTTTAAGATTTATCGTGTTCAGATGAAAATTCTGAATGCATGTATTGCAATTCAGGAAACATTAGACCCACTAAATCCAGCTCAGTTAAACCATTAGACCCAGTGAAACATCCATTGACTGATATATATGTGTAACAAAGCACAAAATGAGAACCCAGAATAAGTAAATAATGGTGGCCAAACGATTCTGTACAATATCAGTTGATATAAGCCTGGATCAGCATCTAATGCAGTCTCATTGGACAAAGTAACCATGAAACGAATTTTAATTGGAATTGCATATTACTCTTTCCATCCGATATAGCTTGTATGATGAATGAAGTTAAGATCCCTTGGCAGAAATGAGAAAACATGAAGAAGATCTGCAAAGAATTCCAAAGTTCACTAGTTAAGTTGCTATACATTCCTTGATTTCTACCACTATTATATCTGACCGTACGGCCATACCTGATTTCGTACCAACATTATAACAGGAAAGCTTCACGTACCGTCCTGAGTAAGCAGAGGATAATCCGATGCATCTAGCGTAATGAACCAATCCCAATTCATTCCAAGCCGCAACAATACAGCCGCACCATGCACTGTGACAGCCAAAGCTGAGGCTCCTCTCTGATTAGAGAAACCCGGCTCACCAACCACATGAACGTTTCTATACGATTGAACCACTGGTATGGGCCGAACAGCACGTGCGAGATTCACCCTCTGTGATTTACAGGCCGCTCGGTCAAGATGGAGAAGGTAGAGGTTGTTGGGGTGGTATGTAGCTAGGAGGAGACGAACGAGGCGGTCAGAGTCGTCGGCCGAGCCGGTAAGGAGGTAAGCAAATGATGGAAGCGGCGGAGAGGTGTTGGAGCGGAGGGAAATGGAAGGGAGAGCGGTGGGGGGAGGGGAAGGGGAAAATGGGAGGGAGAGGAGGAACAGGAGGAAGATAAAGGCGGTCACAAGGAGGCAATAGAGGGATCGAGGTTCCTTATAGAGGAAGGTTTGAGGGAGCAGCAATGGCGAAGGCTGGTGCATTGCGATTAGAGAGAAATGAAAAGTAAGATCTCAGAAAGGGAAGCTGAAAGAGGGAGATGTCACGTCGCCATTAGTGCAGTTTTTTTTTCATATAATAATTATATTATTAATAATAAGAGTCATAAAAATAAATTTTGAAATTTATAAATGACATCGCGTCACTGGTAGTGACGTGGATCACTGTCAATGACGTTTTTGTGTAAAATAATGTAATTGTGCAACTGACAGTGACGTGTTTGCTCTTGCTCATCTGATCACAATTTCATTATCGTTGGATCAGCATCACTATTACCATCAAAGACATGTCGATGGCTACAAAGACGCGCATCGCTAAAGGCGCGTTTACAAAGACGTCAATGTCGTGGCGCGTTTACGCGTGGCGTGTTTACACTGTTTTACAAAAGACGCCACTAGCAGTGGCGCGTTTGCTCCACGCCACTATCGAGTGGCGTGTTTGCTCCACGCCACTACTAGTGACGCGCTACTATTCGTAGATTTCAATTTTTACTTTTATCACTATTATTATTAATAATATAATTATTATAATTATTATATACAAAAAAAATCTGCATTAGTGACAATTTTTTGTAGTAAATAGAAAAAAATAGGATAATGGCCAAAACCCGCCCCTGTTTTGCAGCGGTAGCCTTGCCTGAGTTCAAAACTCGAGTCCTGCCTCGTTTGCTTCAAAACCGAACCCCCCCTCCCCGCGTCTCTCTCCCCTCTCTCCTCTCTATAAACCAATTTTGCCCCCATTTTTATAGATCTAATCCATTTTTGCTCCAATTTCTAAACTGTTTGCGCGAAATTTCTTATCGTTAGAAAGAAAGTCGGAAAAACCCGTCAATTCGTCGATTTGGTCGTTATTTCGAAGGTAATTTTCGATTTTAAATTTAAATCCGAATTTATGAAAATTAGTAATTTTGTTAGATTTAGTTAGTATAATTGTAGTAATAATTGAAATATAGTTAACATAGTTTGATTTGGTTGATTTGTGTTGATTTGTAGTGTTAATTTTGAAATATATTGTTATAATTTGCTTAATTATGTATTAGCACTAATGAGACTAATTATTTTAAATTTGTTAGATTAAATTAGATCAAATACCGTTAATTATATGTACATTGATTAATTATGTGAAATTGTTCAATTGTACCGAATTTTTTAGACTATTCTTTATTTGACTTTTATTTATATATCTACTTTTATTTTCTCATTTATGATTTCAAATTTACTTTTCTTTATTTATGTTTTTACATTAATTTTTACAAAATTTTCATATAACATAACAATTTTTAAATCATTAACAGCAAAAATAATAATAATAATCATTTTCATATAACAAAATAATTTCATATAACATAATAATCATTTATACAACATAATTTCTTATAACATAATAATCATTTACATAACATAATAACTAACTTAACAGCCAAAAAAAAAGATTGGACCCGAGTTTCAAACTCGGGCCAGGGGGTTGGACCCGAGTTTCAAACTCAGACCAGGGGGCTGGACCCGAGTTTGAAACTCGGATCTGGCTACTCTACGTAAAAAAAAATAATCATCCTATTTTGCTATATTTTTTATTTACTAAAAAAAACTGCATTAGTGAGGTTTTTTCCTTTTTTTTTTTCTTTCAACGGTTGGTGTGGTTTGGTCGGGACTGTCGGGGAGAGGACGAAAAGAGGAAGGGTGAAATTAAAGCAAAATCAGATGCCAGAATAGAACAGATGATTGGCACTTTGGCAGTCTGGCACATGCCTCATTCAATCCAAAACAAAGTAATAGAGGTGATACCGATATGACATCGGATCTGTATCCGTTGTTATAGAAACTGCGACTGCAAAAATATGATGTGAAATAGGAATTTATTTAAACGGTTCTCATTAAATATAAATATTTATTATTATTAAGTGGGGTTTATTCTCATAGATATAAAAAAAATACGATAACAAATTATCATAAAAGTAAGTATGACAACGGATATATTTCATATGACATTTCATTATTTATTGGAGATTTTGTAATGATCAAAATGATTTAAGATCGTTCAATTTTAAGTATTAAATGGTTAAAATAATGTTCTTTAAATGTGATTAAAGGAGAGATGGTGATGAGAAAAAACCATTACAAACTTACAGTTAATTAATAAATTAACGGTTCAATATCTCTTTCTGATCCATAACAGAATAACCTTATTTATTATTGGGATAGCAATCGTCAATCTATTAATTAATCATAATAATTTGTTTTGTTAATCTTATTTCTCTAAGTATATTAAGTCATTTGATATTCAAAATTCAAGGATCAAAAAATATTTTAATAAAATATTCCTCTATTATTATTATTATTATTATTATTATTATTATTTCTTTTTATATATCTTCAGATATTAAAACACATTCTCTACTGATAATAGAAACGGAGATTTACATTGGTCGAAGGAACTTTCTTCTGCTCAATGTAGGGTGTCAATGGGTCGGGTCACATTATTTTATTATTATTTTTGATCCGATCTGAACCCGACCCGATTAAATTCGGGTAAAAAAATCGTGACCCATATCCGACCCGACCCGACCCATGTAAAATAATTATATATTTATTAATTATTTTTATTTAATTTTAAGTAATAAAATATTAATTAATTTATAATTAATCTTAATTAGTATATAATTAGTGTATATTTAAACTTTAATTAGTACTAAATTATAAAATTACTTCAAAAAATATAATTAATCGAGTCGGGTCGGGTTGACCCGAACCTGAACCGATCCGATTCGGGTCAAAAAAATTGAACCCATACCCAACCCATTTATCTTCGGGTCGTGCCGGGTCGGGTCGGGTTAAGAATTGACACCCCTAGCTCAACGTCAGTTGTAAAAGAAAACAGTTGATATGAAAAGTGAAAACTGCTTCACAAGATCGAGTTAGTTGTTAAATTATTATATCTGTTGATTATTCTAGTGATAATGTTCATGAGTTCAATGAATTATTTACTAGCATTGTTACTTTATATTGGTCGGGTCTCAAGAGATTTTAGTTTATTTTTAATTTGTTTGTGATATGGATCTATTTTAGATGCATTTTTTGTACTTTCTAATTAGAGTTTTACGAGATTAGATAGTTTTAGTATCTTGTATTCTCTGTGTAATTTTAGTTTACTTAGAACGGAAAATGGAACTCACTAGATGTGCTACTTTTTTAAAGAAAAAAGAACAAATATGAAACAAAAAAACTTAAATGTAATGATTTTGATGGTTCATAAATTTCTTCTAGTATTGAAGGGACATAGTAAAATTATTGGCGTCAAAATGAGACCTACAAAAGTATAAAAGCAAAATTTAAAATTACGGAACAAAACAAAAACAGTCAACAATCGACTTTATGTAAAACAAGTCTTACATAAATTCTTTAATGTAATTATTCTTTAAAGGAAAAAAAAAGCGTCTAAAAAAACAGCTTTAGGATACAAAAATAAAATCCGAAAGAGTCCCCATAAAAAATGGTACTGTAAGTGTAGTACAATGAAGAATGCGGCGGAGGTGGGGGAGGTTTAAAGCCTTTTGAATAAAAAATTGGGTTCAAAGTATTTGAGAGCCGTTGATTTTGTATCGAGATTCGTAATAATTATTGAAAGTACGAATTTTGAATTTAGATTTTATTGAAATTATGAATCTCGATGCAAAATCAACGGCTTTCAAAATCTTTGAACCCAATTTTTGATTCAAAGAGTTTTGAACCTCTCCCACCTTCAAATGCGGCACCTCTCACTACAGCTCTCTCCTTTGTCATCCATGTGCAGTTAAACGGACTTAATCGTTGTCTGTGATGTGAAGATTCATTGGATATACGTAGAGGTGGTAATCGAGTGGTTCGGGTCATTATCGAATCGGGTCAGTTTGATATTCTAGAAAAAATGGATCGGATCAATTTATATATTATGTTTTTCAGATTTTTGATTAATTTTGATTGGATTGCATGTTATTTGATCTCGAGCGAATTAGATCGGATCATATCGATTTGACTTTTCTAAAAAATTAAATCGGATCAGGTGATCCATACGGGTTTCTCGGTCGGATCGAAATCTATCATCTCTCATATATGTTTCAATCGGGCAATTTTATAATTTCACCTCCCTTCATGAAATTTAAAACAAAATAACCCTCCCAAATTCTTTTCCAAATTGCCTGTTAGACCCCTCAATTACTCTCCCCGCTCCTTTCCATTTACTTGAACTCTCCATCCTAAAACGGATTTTTTTAACGAAATTTACAAATCTTTTAGTTTTATTTTATTTAATATTTTTCTAAATAAAATTTATTTAATAATTTTGTTCATTCTAAAAATTTGATATGCACATGATAATAAATGAATCATAGCTGATGTTGTGATAAAAAATGACCTAATCTATTATATCATAATAGAAATTTTATCCAATACACTAATGTTATTGCAAGAGACATTATATCCGAGTTCCAAAAAAAAGCTTGCAAATGATATGACACAAAAATAACAATACACTAACGTTATTGCAAATGCTATAAAAATATTAAAATAATTCACAAAAATAACACAGACGTGGGAATTATTAAAACATTGCAGCAATATTTCCTCACTTAATAAAAAAAATAAATGCATCTTTTCAACATTATTTTGTAACTAAAGCCACACATATATACAAATTGACACTTAGCGTGTATTTTTGACATTTTTTTTAATTAAGTATTTGTTCTTTTAGCGTTTCTTATAAAAAATGATGGTTCCGTTGTATTTTTTGCTACAATTTTATTCTACTTTTTTATATTTGTTTTAAAAGAAAATGATTAATACCTAGCTAACTGTTGTGGTAAATTTTCTTTGGGTTTTCCAAATATTTTTATACCATACCTATTTACTATCTTTTGAAATCGAAATTTTGAATTGCTGAGCTTTCTATTATGATTATTAATGGCTACATTTACTTGTAATCATTATACATCATTTTCATAAACAGATAAAATATTGTTTGATTAATTTTTTGGTAAATTACTAAATAAAAAAAAGTGAAAAATTGAATGTTTAGTAAAAGAATATGTTTGATGTGTTAGGAGGAAATCTTAGAGACTTAAGAGTAATAGAAGGATGGAGAGGAGAGTAAATTAGGGGATAATTAAGAAGGCAATTTGATAAAAGAATTGGAAGGAAGTGTATTTTGCTTCAAGTTTTATGAGGGAAGGGGCAAATCATAAAATTGCCCGTCTCAATCAAGTCTGTGCCTTGGTTGCAAAGAAGCCCCCACAAAATTGGGTAATTGGGCTAGTGACGCGTACATATACAGGTCTCATTAGTTGGTTCATTGACTGGTAGATATGGGCCGGGCAGATTACTACATTGAATCCATTACAAATTTAGCCATTTTCAGTAGGGGAAAAAAAGAGGTTGCCCATTCCTGGCTAACAAAGTGTTTTTCTGTTTTTCCTGGAGACAAGTGTGTACTGCATGCTGTCTCAAAATAGTCCTCGGAAATACCATTTCTTGCCTATTGTTTTTGTCAATTATGGTATTCTACAGTTTTCAGTAATAATAAGTTTTATTAAATTAATATTATTAAAAATAAGAGTGATAAATATAAAATTTCAAATATACGAATGATAGCGCGCCACTATCAGACGCGCCACTATTAGTGGTGTATTTCATTATTTTTTACAAAACGCGTCACTTTGTGACGCGTTTGCGTTTCTTATATATACAAAACGCATAACGCCTCTCCATCTCACTTGCGCGGGGTTTGAATGAAACACGCCACTGGCAGTAACGCGCTGTCATTCGTATATTTGAAATTTTATGGTTCTCACTCTTATTTTTAATAATATTAATTTAATAATAATTATTATTAATAAAACTGGGTATTATACTATAGGAATAGGGTGGTGGGTAAGTTCCTCATCTAAAATGAACAAAGTTTTTCTGAATATCCTCTTTTTAGGCTTTGTTCGTATTATTTTCTTCTCCTCTCTACTTCCGGACAAACTTCATTTTCAGGCTCAACAGGAAAACCTGAATTTGGATACTGCGCCTATTTTGCTATAACAAACATCTCTGATGAATTTTCTACATGAAACATCTCTGCAACAAATCCTCCCATGTCCATTAAATGGGAACAGTTCAATTTTCTGTCATATGCATCTCATTTTCACAGAGGATTACTTCTTTTACCATCAGACACTTGAGCAAAGGTAAGAGGTTTTAACATCTCCTACACTAAAAATAACTTCAAGACTTCTGATCTTTACCATGTTTTCACAGAATAAATCCAACTCTATTTGCAAGGGCAGAGCATAAAGATCCTTTGGAGTGTGTGCTTACTCCCAGAAAAGGGAAACAAAGAAACCACCTCTGAACAAAATAAGTGATCATTTTATTTCAATTGATTACACGACTCTTCTACTTCTAAATTCTAATAAGTGCCATAGCCATGATGTAAATACTATAATTGTCACCTTGCAGATTTTTTAGGTATAAAAATAGAAATGCAATGAAAACAGAACACAAAATTGAAAATTCCTGAAGTTCCAGAAACTTAGAATGATTGTCTGGAATCCAAAATACAATGCAACAGTGGATACACAAGATTAAAAAATCAGTCTGCAAGCTAAAGGGATTGCAATCATTGGTTGCAATCTTCCTACCTCCAAAATGAATAACTAGCTGGTTTGCATTTTCACAACAAAAAATGAATAAAAAGCTGCTCACCTTGCTGATACCACAAGTTAAGTATTGCACTCTAATTTGGACAAGCCTTGTTTTTAGGCAGTCACGTTGATCATGAACATTTTATTGTTCTTCAACTGTTGAACACTTCAAAGAGACTGGAAATATTGGATATCATCTATTATTTTCTCGCTTCTCTAAGTCCTAATTATTCAAACCTTGAACAAGGATAGGATACACCACCATCTTGCCATGTTGGGAAAAAAACAGTATCCTTTCTCTTGCTCACTATTTTCACCTAAACTAATCATAAACAATAAAAATCACACAAACTGGTTTGCTAAGTTCAGTATTCTAAATTCTACTGAGTTCTAAAAATCAAACCTCAATTGACACAACTAAAAAAAGAAGAAGAAAAGGTTGCCCTAAAAATATCACAAATTCAAGTACCTACCACCATCATGCCCCTCTCCACTGTGTTCACTCTCACTGAGCCTCGACCGACGCCCCACTTTTGTACTTAAAATCATACCTCCATCTGTTTGCTTCCCTCCACGCATCTCTACAACCTTTCGGTGGAAATTTGAGTGCTTCCCAGGAGAAAATGTCGGGCTGTTTGCAGGCCGGTATTCGTCATACAACCTCCCACTTTTATATCTCACACCACACGCGTTGCAAAGGGTGCCTGGTCCTGCAGGCCCCTGTCGCCACTGTGGTGTTTCATCAACTAGGCAATGTGTGCACCTTCTAACTGATGGTTGTTTTTCATTTCTGCCTTCCCCAGCCAATAAAATAGGGGTGTTGGAGAAAACTTGCCTTGGGCGCCGCAGCACCTGGCTCCGCCTCTTCGTCGGAACTCTAACCTCCTCGGTCTCCCATTCTTCCACTTCCTCAGTCTCCAGTTCTTTCACCACAGCCTCCAGTGCTTCCAGGGAAACAGAGGCCGCGGAGACTGTTGTGGGCCCAAATGTCAGGGAAGTGTCTAATGGAGGGAACGCCTCTATGTTAGACAACCACTCCAGCTCTTCCTCCTCCTCCTCTTGTGCTCCGACTTCCTCCTTTTTACCCTGTCTAGCATCCCCATTCGAAACCTAAGAAAACCGATGAAAAAGAACCAGTCTTAAGGTGCAGGCACAGAGGCAAGATACAATTTTCGGGAAAAGACATTTCGTGTTTTACATTTCGGAGGTGGTACGAACCGGGAAGGGATCGTCCAAGAGGAGGAGGGACTCATCGGAGAGGCAAGTTTCCAAGACTGGAGCCGATTCCACCGCCACCGCCACAGCCGCCGCAGCCTCCGGCGTCGACGGAGCCGGTGGATTGTCAACAGCCTCTCCCATCGGATAAGCCAAGCGCGAAGAATTCTTTTTTTGGTTAAATTATCGCCAATTTCTGTTGTTTTCTTTTTAATCTAATAGTTATCCTCTTTCTATCTATTCTATTTTGGGTGCTTTACTGTTTGATTGTTTCATCGATTATGGCTCCAGGCTCCGTAGCGGTTTATCACCCGTGACCGCGAGGCGGGGAAGGAGAGGAACTGGAGAGAGGAGGGGGGTTTTAGGGTTTGGATAATTGGGTTTAGAGCCCGGTAAAAGTGTGATAACTGATAACAATCATGTTAAACCTGTCGAATTGTTTAATAGCGTGCATTCTATTGGCGTATTACCATTGCTTCAGTAACAATCAGTACCCGGTATTTCATATTATTTTAATAGAATATGTAAATAAATAAATAAAACTTTATCAAAGCGTTTTCTTTTTTTTTTGCAGGCAGCATATAATAAAACCAACCGATTTTTCTACAAAAAAAATTCAAAATAATAATTAAGAGTTGAATGCACTAAAATAGCAAGTCCACATTTGGTAAAGAAAGACTCACCGTCTTTTTTAAAAGAAAAATCATGTACTTCTTTTTTATAATCTTCATTATAAAAATTAATTATAATAATTTAAACATAATTTTATTTTTTATTTTTTCTAATAATAAATTTGAAAAATATTTATAAATATTAGAGTGTCAATAGGTCGCATCGGGTCAGATTCGAATCAGATTATTATTATTATTTTTATCCAACTCATTTAAAATCAGGTCAACATTTCTTTTGGTCTGACTCGATCCGAATAAAATAATTAAATATATTATTAATTATTTTATATATTTTAAGCAATTTAATGTTATTTGATATATAATTAATCTCAATTAGTATATATTTAAGTTTTAATTAGTGTTAAATTATAAAATAAATAAAAAAATATAATTAAATGGGTCGTGTCGGGTCGATCCGTATCCGACCCGACCAATGATGGGCCAAAAGATCTTGATCCATACCCGATCTATTTATTCTCAGGTCACTTCAGGTTAGATCTGATTCAAATCAGGACATGTTCGGATCGAGTTGGGTTAGTCCATCAGATCGGATCAATTTTTATAATAAAAATAATTAAATAATTATATCAAAAATATAAATAATTAATTAATTAAATAATTTTTAATTATATTATTTATAATTAAAATTGTAGCAATAAAACTATAATAATAAATTATTTTTTATAATGTTTATTATCAAATATAATTATAATAATTTAGAAATATCTAATTAATTTAAAATTTTATATTAAGATATTTTAATGAAGCTATATATATAAATACAAAAGCAATACGACTCTTTATATTTGTTAAAAAAAATTATATAACTAATTATAATATTTATCATAAATATATATTTTAGTATTTTGAGATAATATATTTATGTTTAAACTTTTTAACCAAAGTTATTTTACAGAAAAAAATTATTTAAAAAATATGATTATTTAATACTAATTAAAGTTTAAGTATATACTAATTGAGATTAATTATATATTAGTTAATATTAAATTATTAAAATATATAAAAATAATTAATAAAATAGTTAATTATTTTACTCAAGTTGGATCGGATCGGATCGGATTAAGAAAAATAATATGATAATGATGATATGACCCGAACCATTAACACCTTAACATTTATGAATATTTTTTAACTTTATTAATATAAAAAAATTAAATTATTTTGAAGTTATTATAATTAATTTTTATAATATTTTTTAAAATTTTTATAATATTTTTAAAATTATTATGATTATTTTGAAAGTATGTGGTCTTTCTTAAAAAAAAGCCTAGGTCCATTTTTGGGAAAGGCGGATTTGGATCATTCTTTATCAAAGATGGACTTACTATTTTAGTGAATTCAGCTCCTTCTGTGTTATAATCATTATTTTGAATTTTTTGTTATTAATAAAAAATGGGTAAAAACAATGCACATAGTTGCTAAATAAAAAATTATAATCTAAAACATAATTTATGAAATCGATTAATGATTTAAAGCCTTGTTGTTTCGAGGTTGCACTAAAAACAGAAGAACATCTGCATTGAATTCGTCCGTTTAATGGGTGCCTTAATTTTCTATTATACGTCCGTTATTTTATCGCGATATGATACGTGAATCGGATATATCATGCAATAATGCAGAATCTCAAAAATTTTTTAATTCAAAACTATCAGATCATTAAATTGAGATAAAATCAAACAAAAAGGAATGTACCCTTTTAAAAAAAACAATTACCAATGCAATATATAATCAACAAATTGAGGTCGGTGGAATTTCACATAGAAAACAATTCATGTATAATTTAAAAATTATTCACAAATCATTTGGTTTCAGCACATTTTTGAACGAAAAGGATAATTTAAACAAATTCAAAACTATTTTCAGATCTTCGAGAATTTTCTAAATTATTCCCAAATTTATTTTCTTTTTCAGAACTTCAATTTTTAATACATCAGCATACATAATAAAAATTATAATTATTACAAAAATAAATCTATGGTATATTCAAATTACAGACCTCGTCAATTTTCATCCATGCTAAATTTATCATTTCTTCTGTTAAGGGGGCACCAATGCTCAACTAATATTTTTTTTAATGCTAACGCGATTGTCCACACATCACCTGCCCAAATAATTCATGTGTCTTGGTTAGGCAGATTTGATAGGTACAATAGTTTGTAATTTAGCTGTTATTCAATTTGTTATTATATACTTATTCTGATGTTTTTCAACTCAAATCTCAGGTGCTGTTTTAAAAAGAATGAGGACCATGAGGTAAGTCGATAACTATTTATTTGACAATTTTAATAATTAACTTCATACATTATAAAAAAATTAAAAAAATATTTTTTTATAAATATTTTTTTTAAATTTATAGATATGTTCAGTTTTAATTTTCATACAATTTAAGTGTCATTTGGTACACCCTCAAAGACCATCAAAATTATTTGATAAACTTAACGGTTCAAATTTAATAGCTTTTGATTAAGTATAAAATGACATTCAAATTGCATGACAACGAATCAATCTATAAATTTATGAATATGTTTGTAATTTTTTTTAAATATTTAATAAATTTATATGAATTTAACTATTAAAATTGGTGAAATGCGGATGTTGCGTTGGATATGTGGCCACACAAGGAAATATTGAATTAGAAATTATGATATTCGAGATAAACTTGGGGTATCACATATTCAAGAGAATCTAGTCCAACAACGTTTGTGATGTTTTGGTCATATCCAACGAAGACCTTCTTAAGCACCAGTACGCAGTAATATTCTAAGTCATCCTGAAAACACAAGAAGATGAAGAAATCGACCGAGACTGACACGGGAGGAAACAATAAAAAGAGATTTGAAGGAATGAAATATATCCAAAGAAGAGTGCTTGAAAAATGGCGATTCATATACATGAACCATGATTTATGAGTTAGAATCTAGTAGTAGAGTTATAGACTTCAGATTCTTATTTATGATTTTAGAGTTTAGAATTTAGGATTTAGAAATACATTTCATAATAGAGGTTTATTGTATTATTATTATTATTATTAGCATATTATCAGCATCATTATCATCATTATTATTATCATATTGTCATCACCATTATCATTATCATTTTTCTTTTCTTTTATTTTATTTATTTATTTATTATTACTATTTTTCTTCTTCTTTTTTTTTCATCATCCTTATTATTATCGTTGATATTTGAGATCTTTGATCTTATGCTTTTCGATAGGTTTCATTTCTAGCCTACCCTAATTTATATGGGATTAAAAGCTTTGTTGTTGTTGATGTCCGTCCGTTTTAAAATATACATATAAAAACCAAATAAACCTCACCATACAAATAATTAATGAAGACAATCAGTATTATTTGAAAATTGTCACGTAAGATTATTTTATTGAGTTTTATTAAATTTGTATGTCCACCCTACATTATTCAGATTTCTGTACTGATCCTTGGAGCAAGTGGAATTGGGGGGTGTCCCAAGGACTGAGATCAAAGATGGTCCAAAGTCTTGTTTCATCCGTCGAATCAGCATTGAGATTAAAATAAAGTGTGAAATTAAAAATGAGTTGCATCAAAATTGATAAAATAATACTGATCCGACGGATGAAACAAAATATGAGATCAACTTTGATCTCAAGTCCTGGGATACACCCTGCTTGGGAGCAAGTAGGCCTAAATTCATGCAAAAGATGATCAGCTTAGGATTTAATAAGGAGACATGACAGCCTATTTAATTACAACCTACCACAGCCGAGATATGTTTTACGCCCATAAAATTGAACACAGATAGTATTTCATTTAGGCCCATTATATTTTTTAGGCCTTACTACCTGATAATGAAGACAATCTTCGAAATATTGGGCCAATTTTTTTAATATTTTTTTGTCGTTATCATATTCTTTTTCATCATGGGCACTACACTGTATAAAATTAATAGTGGAGTAAGGTTCCTTTATTTCAATTATTGATATTTCTCCAAATAAATTATTTCAACGAGACATTATAAAAAATCAAAGTTTTATTGTATTTAAAATAGTTTCTTAAAATTCAACGACTCATGTAATTAGTGATTTAATCATGTAATATGCGTGATAGAAAATGTATAAAAAAACCCTTAGTTATGAAGATCTTTTGGTTCTTTCCGGTTTTAAAAAAAAATATAACTAGTGACCTTGTGCAAATTATCACAGATACTTTACAACTTCATTTTTGTTCATCAATGTTCTTTTGTGTCATATCACCTAACAAGAATGTGGGAGACAGAGATCGAGCAGGTCTGAATCCAATGCATTTTTTATGATGCTCTGTTGTCTTGCGTAATATTGGTTAGAGTTTAGAATAAATTTATATTTCTCCAAAGAAGTGCAAAACTGAAAGTTAAGCCCCTTAAATAAATATTGGACTTTTAGCCGTTCCACCTCAACATACCAAACATAGTTTTCAATCAGGATTTTCATTAAGTTTTAACACGTTACAACCCGTGCATTGAACGGGCAACGTGCTAGTTATAACAAATAAGCACTCAAAAGAAGTGTTAATTGTGAAATTTTCAAAATTTTGTGAGTTATTTACACATGTTCATATTTGATATAAAAAATCTAATAATATTAATTTACAATGAACTGTGATTATAAAAATAATTTAATATATTTTAAAATTTTCCTTCATTATAAGTATTATAAAAATTATAGTGCATGCTAGGAATAATAAAATACGAGACTTCTCAATTCGATGATTTTGCTCAATTATATCCTCTTAAAATTTTTAAAAATGATCTTATTGCTTTTGTGGAACAATCTGCACATTAAATTGTTATAAAAAGTAACTAAATTGGCTTCATGTAGTAATAACCAGACATTGATTGATCAAAATTTTAGTTAACATTAGTCCTCGTATTAATTAAAATTAATATACGAGTTATATATGACACCCATCAAATAAATTTTTTTTTATTGATGTTTGTGGATATGAGATGCAAGAAAATTCGGTCCTCTTACTATATATGGAGCATAATTGTGACATTTAAGGTAAGCTCTATTTTAACTTACACGAGCAATATCAGTCGAAGAATAAGTGAATAAGTAATAAAGTAATGACTAATGAAGATTGAGCTTAAATGATGAGCCACAGAAAGTGTGTGTTAATGCTCAATGATGAGCCATGTAACCAACAAACCCTTGCTAGTTGCTACCCAAATAAATGCAAAATTAGGCAGAGAATAAAATTTTATAAACTTCGACATAGAAGCAATTCACATGGCCCCATCTTCTATATATCGAGATATTACCATGTTTAAATATTTCTTTGATAAGTACCAGAAAAGTCCAAGTGACCATGTGTTCATGTGAGTTTGAGAGTGTTGAGTTGTAGCATCTCTATATCATCATTGCATTTGCATAATTGCATTTCATTGCACATTTGCACTTTGGGTTTCTCTTTCTCACTCTCTCCATCTCTCTCCTTTTTATTCTTCGCAATTTTATTGCATCCGTAGTGGCCAAGCTGCCACTTTCTCGGTGTGGATTTTCTGTATACTTTACTCGTGTACCATTCTGTGTGACTTTAAAGAGAACTTTTATTTAAGAACTTGGAAAAGAATTTGGTCCATATCAACTGGAATCACCTCTACATCCTTTAATTTGTATTTTGGGATTTTACATTTTCTTAATTAATCAAGCCACCTTGACAATTATTTTGTTATTTGCATCGATATTTATTCTACAGGGATTGAGATAAATATGGTACCATAACAAAACCATGCATGTAAAATAATTTAAAGAACGGCATCTCTGACAACATGGGAAGATTCTAAGAGGGGGATTATTGGATTAATGATAAAGCAAGTGATGTTTTGGCTCATATATGCACAAACCCACTTGCTGTCAATCGACAACAAGCAAAAAGAACATTTTTCTGAAAAATAGTACAAAGAGAAGAGAATTGTGCAGCAGTTGAATTTGGTTGGGCTGACTTTCTCTTTGGGAACAAAGCCTCGTTAGTTTGTACTTTTTAAAAAAAATTAGTTAGCACTTATTATCTGAAATGTACTATTCTGTTGATAAATGATAATTATATATTAAAATGAAGATGTATTTGGCTACCATATCTACATATCTATATGAAGAAGGCCTTGCTGGTCAAAATCATGAAATGCTAACTTTCGTACATCAGAATGAAAGATGTCATATGCTGATCATATCTACCCTTCAATTGATTTTATATTACTATATTAAATTAGAGGTGTTTTTCGATTGTAGGTCTAAACGAGTTTTCTTGATAAAATATAAGTTTTCTAATTTTATAACGCAGTATCAAAGCAATCTAATTATAACTGTATTTTATATCACTAAATTTTCCGATTTTATTAACATTGTACAAAGCGAATATAATTGCAATTCGTTTTTGCCGTGGTGATAATTAAGTTGTTGCAATGTTGCATATAAAGGCGCCACATAATTAGATTATAATGACGAGTTGTGGATGGTTTTTATTGGTGGTATAGGACTTGTTTATTCCTATAAGTCTATAACCTATAAAGGACGCCTTTAGGTTTTAACTTACAGCAAAAAAAAAAAATTAAAAGAATAAGAGGAAATTAGCGGATTCGGTTTAGTGATCTTTTTCAACGCCCATGCATGCCTTTGGAAGCACTTTAATAATTTATTTTATATTTTTCGTCCAAAGTGGAGTTATGGTCGAGATGTAATTTGGCTTAAACTTGTTTTGTTTTGAACTCCTAACTATCCGTTGGAGGACACATTTCAACGGGTGTCAATTTTTTATCCAACCGATTCAAACCTTTCTGATCCGTAATGACTTGGGATAAAATAGTTTTGAGTATGGATCATAATTTTAGAACCATCTCAGGCTTGGTCGGATTTGGATCGATCCGACCCGAGTTCATGTAATTGTGATTTTTTTGTTTATTTTGAGATTCAACATAAATATTAATATATACACAAATAAAAATTCATTATATATTAAATGATGTTAAATTAATTAAAAATACCTAATCATTTTGTCGGGTTCGTAATCCGATCAGATTACTTGAATCCGAGCTTGACTCAACTCATTAATGACTTTTCAGCAATTGTGACTTATGGTAAAACTTGCACAGAAAAAAGTTACAAAATAAAATACTCATATTTATCATATATATGTCCATTATAATATACGAAACATTCTGACCATCTTTTATGATCCTCCATCTTGTGGCTTTTATTTAGCATGGTGATATATTTTTTTCCTTCTTAAAAAGAAATGAAAAACATGGTATAAGCTGATTTAAAGGAGGGAAGCAAACTAGAAAAAGCTAATTGATGATCTCTCAAGATCGTTTTATCTCAACTAAACCACTAAAAAGACTAATTTCGGTGTAAGATCTGGCAAAGAAAAAGATAATAAAGAATTATATATTGTGGTTAAATGTTTGCTCTAGACTAATTTCCAACTATCGTATGCAACTTCGTAAAAATGACTTCTTTTTTTTTTGTTATCTCATCTAAAAAAATCTCCACCTATGATAATTGCCATGCAAATTTAATTGTCTAAAACCCAGATAAAAATCTACTGTTCTTTGGGATGAAGAGCAGGACAGCTCTTTGAGATGAAGAGCAAGACGCTGCTCTTCCAATTCAACGATTGAAAAGCATGAAACTAGACCACATCTCATCCCAAAAGACAGGATTCTACTTTTCATCCTGAAAAATAGTTAGCAGAGTTCACTGCTAAAAGCATATATAAGTTTAATTTAATTTGGTTCGAAGTTGTCGGTAAGAAATAAATGCATATCTCGGGAATTATCCGTTTTTGAAATGTGAATAATATCGTCAATAGAAAATAATAAACAATAAAAATTAAAAATATATATGCAACTTTTCATAATTTTCTTAATTATTCGAAAATTTTCTCCTCGTAGTCATTCTTTTCATGATCAAACAAACAAAAGAATGACTATTGGAAGTATTTCGAACGCTGCAAGACAAAAAAAAACATGAAAAATGAAAAGGAACATAAAAAAAAAGAAAGAAAGAAAGAAAGCCACAAAAAGAAAAATGCAATTTACTTTCTTTGATTTTTACCCAATATCTTAAAAAAGCAAGACCTTTATCCCTTTTTTTAATTATAATACTTCTAGCATATCAACTTTTTTTTTGTATATCCATTCCTTATTTTGAATGTTCGAATTATCTATACTATTATATAAAGTAGTTAAGAATTTGACGTGTCCATTTTTTGTTATTTTCTTCAAAATTTTATATCCCAAAATATCTCTCATCTAATGATTTATATTAATTTTGACTAATCAGACGAATACGATAGTGTCCATTATTTTATATTTCTCTTCATTTCTTTGTCATATAGGAGGGAAAATAAATTAAATGTTGAGAAAAATTATGCAAGATTATATCTGATATAGAATATGTAA
The DNA here is from genome assembly GCA_037127355.1 of Schoenoplectus tabernaemontani. Lineage (NCBI taxonomy): Eukaryota > Viridiplantae > Streptophyta > Magnoliopsida > Poales > Cyperaceae > Schoenoplectus > Schoenoplectus tabernaemontani. Next base: position 5,697,853 of record CM073747.1, read on the forward strand.
TTGATTTTTTTCATATTAGAATGACGTACATATTATCATGTAATATTTTTCTATATATAAATAAAAAAATTCACTGCAATACGCGGGTACACAATTATAAAAACTAAATTATGAATGTGCTTTCAATTAGGGACGAAAAATGGATTGGAGATTGGAGGGGGCAGAACACTAAAAATCTTAAATGTTATCTCTAGAATCACTAAAAAGTCTACTCTATTGACGTCCGGGAGATTTTTTCTTTCTTCTTGATTTTTTTTTTTTTGGGAAGGGGATCAGCTCCGTCTTTGCTCTCAACTTCTTAATAATAATATATTTATGCTTATTATGTAATGAATGGTCGTTTAACTTCAACAAATATATTAAATTTGTTGCACACCCTATACGTATATAAATAAATAATTGGAAAATATATTTATATTTGATTATTTTCCAATAGCAAGTAAATGCAATAAGCAAAATATAAATTAGGGCCCCTCAATGGTAAAATCCTGTTGAAATGAAAAGAACTTCCATTAACTACTCGATGAATATAATATAATATAATATAATATAGAGTTATTCTATGGTGAGTCCTGAAATATAAAAATTATACTTTGCGTCATCTCTTTTATTTTTTATTGTAAAATATCAATTCAACCATTCAACGTGATTTCCATATTATTCCATATTAAAACATGTTTAGAGATTAATTTTATATTTTTTAATTTTTAATTTTTTAATAGATAAAAAATACATTGATATAATGATTTTTAATAATAATAATTTTTTCTCTTTAAAAAAAAGAAAAAAATATAAAAATTTGATCTCTAAATATATCTTAATGCGGAAATCACTTTAAAAAGTTGAATATATATTTTGAATTCAAAAATAAGAGAATAAAAATTATTTTATACTTCGCGACTCCTCATATAATATAATACAATATTCAATGATATACGGTATATACACGTGGCCAACTCCCAATCAATATATAAACGTGCGGTTAAAGACATCTGAATGGTTCAATTACTTCTGCACCTGTGCACTATGGTTAATTTAAAGACCACTAGCAAGTATTTTACTTTCAGCAGGAACATTAGTTGTTTTATACCGCATGATTTGTGCACTAAATAACTTAATCATAAATCAATCCAAAGTTGGAGATGTTAGTTCCAAGTCAAATATCGGAGTCCTTAAAGACTGTAGAGTTAACTCATCGCATTATTTCTAAATTACAACTCATGCAGTAGTTGTAATAATATTAAAAATGATAATAATAAGAGTAGCACAAGTACAAAATATCTTTCATATTTCATATTATACCTCTCATTTTTGAATTCAAAGTGCCGATCTAACCGTTCAAAATATTCTCCATATTAAAATATATTTGAAGATAAAAAAATTCAAAAAAATCTATTTTTTGGTAGAAAATCATAAAATATTTTCTACCCCTCAAAAAATAAAAAAATCTAAAAAATATATAAAATTTAATATGTAGACATAATTTAATATAAAGATTATGTTAAACAGTTAAATCAGTATTTTAAATTCAGAAATAATTAATATAACGCGAAGTACAAAAAAATATTTTATACTTGCTACACACGGCAGCATAACTCATAATAATAAGAACTACTACTTTTTCAGTAACAGATACATAATGAAGCATGATATATTGATCTCCATTCACCATTCTGTACCACAAAATTATAGAATTGTTTTGTACCATGGTTAACATTGGGGACAATTAGGGGTCTATAGGGTGCTTACCCTGTCTTTTAGAGAAACAATTAAGTTCAGATTCTCTGTGGCAGGGTAAAAGTGTCACATGTATAGTGAGTCTCTGATGAACCAAAAGGATTTCAAAAGATAAGATTAAACACCAGAAAAAAAATGAACAATTAATTCTTCATGTTAGCAAACTCGCTGTACAATATCTTTTGTAGAACCATCACCATGTAATGTAGTTTATGAAAAATTTGGATTGCCTTCTTCAATCCTTCGCAGTGCCAATCTGTGTCAGATCCTATATTGCTACCTTTTTTTGCACCGAATTTGGCTCCAAAATAAACCCACAATTAAGACAACTAAAATAATTGTAAAGCTTCGCACATTCTCCTCTCCATGTTTCATGTCGGAGTATTATTTCATAAAATCCAGAACCTTCTCTCAATGTATGCCACCTTATTTTTATAGGTAGAGAGGCTCCAGGTATTATTATCTCTAAAACAAGCTGGTTTTGATCCCAAGAACCCACGAGCAAATCAGACCTGAATTAATAATATTCTTTAATGAACACTTTAATATATTGCTTCTCATCTCTAACCACTGGATTATTGATTTAACATGGCTTAGACACTGTACACTAGCTCGTGTTTGGTATAGGAATAAGAATAAATGGAATAGGACACCACCATTTTTTTTTAAAAGAAGGTGGCCCCCTAATGTTTTCATACGTTGTCATATCGTTCAATCTTAAAATAAAATGACATGTAAATATATTTTGGCATTCCAGTTAAATTCATGGCAAGGCCAGCTGGGCAAGGTTACATGTGAAAGCATTTGGTAATAAAATTACTAATTAATCAATCCTGATCACTTCAATTTACTCATGAACTATTATTTTTTCGTGTGATAGAAAAGATGAGAGTTAAGTTCTCAAATTTCATAAATATTCATAAAAAAACCTTCATCTAGATTTCGAACTCATGACTTCTCACAAAGAGGATATTGTCTTTTGTCACTAGACCAAAGGTCGGTTCTCGTGAGCTATTAATTTTTACTTATTTGAATCAACTTTTTGAAAAAGGGAGTGAATATATAGATACTACGTCGATATCATTTTATTATTAAATTACATTAAACAAGTTATTATTCATAATAACGATTTAATTATTCAACTTACTTTGTACTATATCTTATTATTCAACTTAACTGAGTTATCATTTAGAATTATACTATTTCAATTAACTCATTTAGAATTATACTATTTCAATTGAATAACAAAATACTGTACAAAATAAGAATGATTAAGTTATTGTTGTTAATAATAATACATTTAACTTGAATAATAAAATAGGATCAACTAAAGTATCAACTATGTTATCTATCAAACATTTCATGTTGGAAATTGGAGTCAATCTTTTTAAAACAAAATAGAATGAGTTAATCTTCTTACAGATCACTGAACTTTGATGTTTATCCATATTTGATAATTGAACTTTTATTTATCCGTTTTTAGTCACTCAACTTTGATATTTATCCAAATTTGATCACTCCCATTAATTTTACCATTCAAAAATAATTAAAATAAAATTATATTTGTTACAAAAAATAATTAAAATAAAAAATAGATAAATAAAATGATTATATTTGTTTTATCATTAGTTTTTTAATTATTTTTGAATGAGTGAGTGAACAAATTTGGATAAACATCAAAGTTAAGTGACAAAAATTGATAAATAAAAATTCAGTAACTAAATATGAATAAATATTAAAATTCAGTGATCAATTAGAAGATTAACCTCATTGCTTGTGAGTCCTGATTAACCCCATGTTTTATTTCTTCAACCAAATAGCAACACCCCAATACCTCATTAAGACCTGAGGCTTGCATTAAATGCCGTCTACCAGGTCCATCCAATCAACTCCACAGCTCAAGCTACATCAAATGCCAATCATTAATCGATCCACTTAAATAACTTTCCCTCCTCTCCTTCTTCTCTGGCACCAAAAAACAAATGCGCCCAAAACTCTAACTCAAGCACCAAACAAAAAGGAGTAGAAGAACACACCAAGAAGAAGTATCAAACACCCCCAAAATGGTTTCCAAAATGCCAGTCTTCTTCCTGTTTTACATTTTCTTCTACTCGTTGCACCACCATGCTTTTCCGACTAATGCTGCAACAGCCCCAGATGAGGCCGCGACATTACTTACTATAAAATCATCCTCATCGACCCGCTTGGTGCGCTAGGTGACTGGAAATCTGGCACACCACATTGCAAGTGGAAAGGTGTGGAGTGTGACAGCAAGGGCACAGTCATTGGCCTTGATTTATCGAACCGGAACCTAAGTGGGGTGATTCCGGATGATATTCTTCAGCTGTCCAATCTTTCATCTCTTAATATATGCTCCAATGCCTTCTCCGGCACTCTCCTGGCCTCTCTTACTGGTCTTACCTCACTGAAATCCCTTGATGTAAGCGACAACAGTTTTGATGGCAAGTTTCCAGTCGGGTTTGGATTGTTTCTCCAATTAACATACCTCAATGCATCAGGGAATAATTTTGAAGGGCTGCTGCCAGCTGATATTGGCAGTGCAGTAGCATTAGAAAGCCTCGATTTCCGTGGGGGTTTCTTCACGGGATCTATCCCAGCATCCTACCGTCGGTTGCAAAAACTCAAGTTTTTGGGTCTGTCAGGAAACAACCTGACAGGTAAACTGCCGAAGGAATTGTTTGAGCTCTCTTCTTTGGAGCAACTTATCATAGGATACAATGAGTTCGAGGGGGCAATACCGGCAGATATTGGGAAATTGGCCAAACTGCAATACCTTGACATGGCGATTGGAAATCTGAACGGACCGATTCCACCTGAGATAGGGAAGTTGAAGTCCCTAAACACAATTTATCTGTATAAGAACAGTTTGGAAGGAGAGATGCCAAAGGAAATAGGTAACCTTTCTTCACTGGTAATGCTTGATTTATCAGATAACATGATAACTGGTTTTATACCATCAGAGATAGCATTACTGAGAGAACTCCAGTTATTAAACCTGATGTGCAATCGGCTCAAGGGGCAGGTACCAGATGGTATAGGTGATTTGCCAAAGCTAGAGGTACTGGAATTATGGAACAACTCACTAACCGGCCCATTACCTGCTGGTCTTGGTAAAAACTCTCCATTACAATGGCTTGATGTATCAACCAATGCCCTGTCGGGAGAAATCCCACCAGGGCTATGTGAAGGGGGCAACCTCACGAAATTGATACTTTTCAGCAATGCATTTACTGGACCCATACCAGCCAGCCTGACCACATGCATGCCCCTGGTACGTGTAAGGATGCACAACAACCGGCTGAATGGTACAGTGCCACCTGGTTTTGGAAAACTACCAAGGCTACAACGGCTCGAGCTGGCTGGAAATGAGCTAATTGGTGAAGTACCAGATGACATCTCTTTATCGACCTCTCTTTCATTCATCGACCTTTCACACAATCAACTGCAATCAAAACTTCCCTCAAGTATCTTATCAATTCCCAGTCTACAGACCTTCATGGCAGCTGACAATGAATTAACTGGAGGTGTTCCTGGTGAGCTACAAGATTGCCCCTCTCTCTCAGCATTGGATTTATCGAACAACCGGCTAGAAGGAGCTATTCCCTCAAGTCTTGCGTCTTGTGGAAGGCTAGTTTCCCTTAGCCTGAGAAATAATCATATTACTGGTGCCATTCCGTCGTCAATTGCGATGATGCCTACTCTATCAATTCTAGACCTTTCAAACAATTTCTTAACAGGCTCAATACCAAGCAATTTTGGTAGCTCGCCAGCCTTAGAGATGCTGAATTTAGCATACAACAACCTCTCGGGCCCAGTACCATCGACTGGGCTACTGCGCACCATAAATCCAGATGATCTTGCTGGGAATCCTGGCCTATGTGGCGGTGTTCTCCCATCATGCTCTACTGCTACTGGTATGTTGGAATCTCCTTCAGGATTCAAACGGCACATGAGACATGTGGCAGCTGGGTGGGCCATCGGTTTATCCATTGCACTTGCAGCTTTTCTGACTTTGTTCGTTGGTAGAACACTTTACAGAAAATGGCGCGAAAGGGGATCATGTTGTGATGATGGATTCGAGGAGGGAGGTGAGTGGCCATGGCGGCTTACAGCTTTTCAGAGATTGACTTTTGCAAGTGTCGATGTGCTGGCGTGTGTCAAGGAAGGAAATGTGATTGGGATGGGTGGAACTGGTATTGTGTACAAGGCTGAGATGCCCAAGCACCATGCTGTGGTGGCTGTTAAGAAGTTGTGGCGTGCCAGTTTTCCAGAGGCTGGTGGTGCTGCTGGTTTGGAAGGCGGAGAGCTTGCAAGAGAGGTATAATTATGGTTATTTAGACGAAAGTTTTAGTTAGTTCAAGATAAAAATTAACAAAAGTTCTTCTCAAGGATTAACATGTTCCATGGTAATTTATCCTTTCTATTGGCCCGTATTTTATTTTAGTTATGAATTTATTTGGACTGAAAACATGTTTTCTTCATATCTGTTAAGCTACAATTTATCTGAAAATTCAAGTAGAACAAGAAGGATAGGAAAGTAGAAAAGACAAGAAACAGGAATAAAATGAGACCACTAAATTACAATTTTAATTTACCCTACCCTACACCAGAAATGTGCGGATGATCTGGTTGATTAGTACCTAATTAATGCACTTCACAATAAATAAATAGTACCAACAGCAGCAGGATTACAAACAGGTACATGACAGTCTGATACAGAATTGGAAATTACTGGTTTTGCAACATACTGCTTTCCATCCTCCAGTCGGTCGACCAGAACTGTAACTTGGAAGGCTACTTTTTAACGTTTTAATTGCCAAATCGACCTAATATTTTGTAATGAAACGGGCTTTAATACCCTTTTTGTCAAATTAAAAATCAGCCTAACATTTTTTCTTTTGTTTTCTATTTAAGGTGAGCTTACTTGGCCGGCTCCGACACCGAAATGTTGTCCGGATGCTCGGTTACCTAAGTAACGAGTCTGACACCATGATTCTATATGAATATATGCCAAATGGTAGCCTCTGGGATGCACTTCATGGGAAAATGAAGGGAAAATTGTTGATTGATTGGGCTTCCCGGTACAATGTAGCAGTAGGAGTTGCGGCTGGCTTGTCTTACCTGCATCATGACTGCCGGCCTCCAGTTATTCACCGTGATGTCAAGTCAGGTAACGTACTACTTGACTCAAATCTTGAGGCAAGGATTGCCGATTTCGGGCTGGCCAGATTGATGATTCATAAAAACGAGACAGTTTCGGTGGTTGCTGGGTCTCATGGCTACATTGCTCCAGGTTGTTATCTAATTGATGACTGAATTTCTTTATTCCATCTTCAAGATATGCTTATATTCTTGACTTGAAACATAGAAAATCTAATTATATCTTTTATATTTATTTTTCAAATACCACAGAATATGGATACACACTAAAAGTGGATCATAAAAGCGACATATACAGCTATGGTGTGGTCCTAATGGAGCTCCTAACAGGCAAGCGACCGATTGAGCCCGAGTTCGGCGAGTGTCAAGATATTGTTGGCTGGATACTTGAAAGGCTTCGGACCAACCGAGGTGTGGAAGAACTGCTCGACCCAACTGCTGGTGGTCTGTGTGATCATGTCAAAGAGGAGATGCTCCTTGTGCTTCGCATTGCAGTTCTTTGCACCGCCAAATCACCCAAAGATCGCCCATCAATGCGCGATGTCATCACCATGCTTGCTGAGGCCAAGCCTCGGCGAAAGAGTGCTGCTGTGGCTGCAGCAGTTAAGGAGAAGCCTGTTTTCACGACATCTCCTGAAATGGATTACGTATAGTGTAAAAATGCAGGAGGGTATATAGCAATGGCTGTCAAAAAAATTTCCCTTTACCCTTTTATTTGCAAAATAACTTTGTATGTAGTTTCTTTTGCATTTTCTTTTTCTCATTCAGCTATTGGGATGTGTATTTAGGTGGGGTGGGCATGAGTTCATATTGGGTTTTAATTCAAGTAATCTAGTTCTTACTGTAGATGCTAATTTACTGAAAGGAAATGAAAATAAAAATAGGTAAAATATTGAAATGAGAAAAGAGCTCACATAGTTTCTGTTATTTCCTTGAGGCCTTTGTAAATCTAGTTCATTTTTTTATTGTAGAATAAAATTGCCACTTCCCCTATGATTTAATGTAATCAATCAAACATGTATGTTCGTTTTGCTTAAAAAAACGTAAATAAGTAAATTATTTTGTTGTGTTGAAATTGACCTTGAAAGGCCAGAAGTGCAGTTCAAGATGGCCTTGGTATATGAGAAAATGGACTGTTGATTTAGTCTTGGACAAGAACCATCAGCTGAGTGCCTTGGAAATTCTGGACTGATACTGTTAGTTTGCGAGTACCTTTAGAAAGGGTTGTATAATGCATAATGGGTCTCCAATTATATGTTATCATAATGAGGAAATTGGATTGTAAAAGAAGGGAAATATTTAAGCATGTAAAATTTTTGGATGAAACTTAATGGAGAATGGACCTCAATATCCAGAAAATGGAAGGAAAATTGCAAATTGGGTTTGAATTGGGTCCAATTATGCTTGTAAATTCATAATGGACTTGAGGCCTTATTATATCTCAAACGAGGCCTCAATGGTCATAAGATTTATTGGGCGACATAAATTCTCAGGCAAAAACATAATATGATTGATCCTATGAAACTTTTTAGAACAATTTTCAATGAAATGGAAACACTAATACTGATCTTGGCAGTTGTCTACCGATCCAATCTATTTTGTTGAGAAATAATATTGAATTGTTAAAGATTCTCCACCCCTTTCCAAAATCTAAATTATAAGCAGTGAGTTCTCTATTTTCAGATAGAACACAAAATTACGTCTGAAATTTGAATGACATTCTCTGAAGTCTGAACACATTTATAGCTCTGTACTTTTGTGCTTTTTGACATTTTTTTTATAGTAGATGAAAGCATATGTATATTCAAACAAAATAGAGATGCTCATTGCAAATTTTGGTTTAAGATTAAAACATTCTCAGCACTAACGCATTATCAGGATTCCTTTTGAATGATAAGGATATCAACAAACTCTCCGTCCTTCTCTCCCCTTCTCCCTAAACCCCGATAGCCGAAGAAAAACAAAAGGGAAAAAAAGCACATAGTCCCACCCCGTCGCACACTATTCTGATAGCGGTATTCGATATAGATATAGTATATCAAATGTCGATCAACTTTTTATCTAGTTTAAATGTGTAAGTTAGGTTGTGAATAAATTTTTAGTAGGCTTAAGATTTCTATTTATATACCTTCCGTGAGATCAAAAATAAATATGTCAGAACAGATAGGTTAGAGATAGAGGGATCTGATACCTTCTATAATTTACATAAATTAGTAAATATTATTGATTTTTATTTATATTAATAGAATATTTAAATATTGGACATCTCTCATAATTTTATTTCACATACATAGACTATTCAATCAAATCCTCAGCCCCTTTTACAGTTATACTTATTATTTAGGCTGAATATCCAAGACTCTTAACTGAACCTGGACCGAAATTAGGCCCAATATAGTTGGGTCCTATCACACCCCATCCTCTATCACCCAACAGTTTCAGGACCACTGTCAGGGAAAAGAAGAGAGCGCGGAATAGAAGAAAACTCCTAGGGTCAAGGATGGGAGTCACGACTCAAAGCTGGGATCGGATTTGGCAGTGACAACCCCAGGATTTTTGAATTTTTTGGGCTCGAGGGTGGATATTTCTTGCGACGTGATTACCAGGTGCGATCCGAAATCTCAGACGAGAATAGCACCCCCTAGATCTCAAAATAAATCATGGATTTATCTAAAAATTTAATAAAAACTTTATAATTTTTTTTGCTTATTTAAAAAAACGGCATGCAGTGGCCATTATATGCTCGCTTCTAAATCTGGGTTATTCCCTGATTACAGATTCATAGTTACTTTAATATAAATTATAAAAATTAGCTTAGGCCTCTGCCTTTTAATCAACTTCACAAAAGATATGTCTCCGAGCATGTTAATTCACTTAATATGATTGAGAATCACCTTTTTTTTTGGTTGGAAATTCCAGTACGCGAGAGAAGTACAGCTTTGGGATTCATAATTGGAATTGTTACGTCTTCCATGGCCAAATGCCCCAATCAGACTGAACCAATTAAATTGAATTGAATTAAGCAATCTCAACTGTGCAAATGCATGTGCACGCATTGGACCGCCAAATGTGAATGGATGTCAGGCTTAGTTGTGAATAGCAAAAATAAAAATAAAAATAAAAATAAAAAAAAACTATGCAGGGTGGACCCATCACCCATGGCCTATCATCTCTAAGAAAAATTTACATGGATTATGCTGTTTAAATAGAAAACTTAAATTTTAGATGTGTTTTATACCGTTACATAAATTAAATTTGGTATGATTTGAAAATTATTTATCATCAATAAAGTAAGTTAAATAAAACGAATAACTTAGTTATAATACTTCCATGATAAATGACCCAATAAATTTCAAATTGGAAACATTAAGCCAGGTCTGCGTCGTACTTGAATAATAGACGGTATATGTACAACTTTAGCTTTTCTTTATTGATTAAACTTGAAAGTGTCTATCAAATGTATTAAACAGAGTACTGTGAGTGAACAGCAGATCTAGGATTTTGATTAGGGGGGGACAATTATCGGATTGTAATGGCTTATTGGGTTCAAATCCATTAACTAATCGGGTACTAAATAAAAAAAATTAATAATTTAATATATATACTTAACTAATAATTTTTTTATTAAATAATAACATTTTATATATTAAAATAACAATAAAATAAAGCTCAAAGTAATAGATAATCAAGTTGATGAAGAAAGTTTTCGACTAAGGAACTTTATATTTTGATATCTTTGCATAATTATTTCATTATGCATGGTATTAATTTTTTTTTCTCAATAAAAATAACCAAATAATTCAGGGGGGGGCAAAAAAAATTTCCAAGGGGGGCACATGCCGAAAACATTACCGAAAAGCATTATTTTTAAAAATTTAGAGGAGGCATGTGCCCCCCTGGATATAGCTGAGTCCGCCCCTGACTGTGAAGACAGATGTTCAGCAGGCTGTCTATAAAATAAAGATGTGGTACCAGGTTGATATTACTATAAGAATAATTCGGGTGTATGGCAGGATTAAATGCCCACACATACTCCACATCAGGGATCTTGATTTTTTGTTGTGTAGCACCATACAACATAGTACGTAATTCATTGAACCATTTTGAATTCGAGCCGGCGTGAATCATAAAGAGATCCAACAAACTACGTGCCATGTTGTACAGAGTTGCACATCAGAAAATAAAGATTCCCACACGAAAGTATTATTATTGCTGGTGTATGTATGACTTTAATGGATTATGTTTTTTTTTTAGATTTTACCCAGTATTACTAATCTTTCCAACTGCTTAATTATATGAATGTAAATAAAAACAATTTTCATTTGGATCATGCAACAATGTCAATGATGTTACACGTATATATATATATATATATATCTTAAGCTTATGTAGCCCATTCGTAAGCTTTACTCAAAAAATATATATCAAATCATTTCTAAGTTTTAATTTATCATGCTCATTAAATTTTTTATATGAAAATCTTGTGGGATGCAAAAAATTGGAGTGTTTTGAGCTTTTTAAGTCATAGATTTTAATTTTTAAAAATAGCTCCAAAAATAATAATAATATATTTAATGTTTGAACATTATTTTTAAAAATTAAAAACAATGACTTAAAATAGTCAAAACAGTTTAAATTTTTGCATCCCACAAGATTTTCATATAAAAAATTTAATGAGCATGATAAATTAAAATTTGGAGATGATTTGATATACTTTTTGAGTTAAGCTCACGGAAGATCTCTGTGAGCTTAAATTACACACACACACATATATATATATATATATATATATATATATATATATATATATATATAGAGAGAGAGAGAGAGAGTTAGACTATTGTGAAAACATTTGCATTTCGAGCTCAAGTGCATACGGCTCAAATTTTATCGTAACACGTCCAAAATTCAAAATTATCATTCTTCATATCAAAATATTAGAGGATACAAAAATTAGGGTATTTCGAGTTTTCTAAATATTTTATTTTGAATTTTTGAAAATCAACACTAAAATAATAATAAAATATTGAATTATTGTTGCTGATTTTCAAAAATCCAAAATAAATATTTAGAAAACTCAAAATGCCAAAATTTTTGTATCCCCTAATATTTTGATATGAAAGATTTAATGAGAATGATAATTTTGAATTTTGAGACGGGTTACGATAAAATTTGAGCCGTATGTACTTGGACTCGAAATGCAAACGTTTTCACAAAAGTCTAACTCTTTCTCTCTCTCTCTCTATATATATATATATATATATATACATACTCCAATTGTGCTTAAAATTAAGACTAAACATTCAATCTCATGTTTAATTTATTGTATTTTATATTTTTTGTTGAATTTAATTTGGCCTTGATCAGTTTTGTATTTCGAAAAATACACACTAAGGATTCAAGAAATCGAGGCTAGAACACCAATTTTTGCACTTAGAGCAACATGAGATCTAGTAAAAGCCTCAAAAAGACACATTCCGTAGAAAATCAAGGCATACGACCAGTATGTAGCTCTGTACAGGTCGTATGTGCCTTTATCCGTATGTGCCTTATCCAGAAATCATGATAGAAAGAACAACAAGCTGATCTAATTGATTCCTCACAATCGCTTGATATTGATGATTGATTGATTGATTGACACTCCACCTATATAAGATGCCTCCAGCAACCTCAAAGAAGTTTTCCACCTCCCATTCACCTTCACCTCAAACCCTAGCTGTCATCTCAATTCTTGAGGCGATTTGAGAGATCGAAGGCTCAAGCATCCGAGAGGAAACAGAGATCCGACCGAGAGATTGACACAGGAACTTCATAGAATTTGCTTTACTTTGTTGATTATAATCTTGTTATTTTTGTAACTCTTGTATCATGTTCTCTGTACTTATTTTTTATCTTTATTTTTCTTTTCTCTATGCCATGAGCGGCTAAGTTTTTAATTCATGGGGTTTAGGGACATTAAAACTTAAATTTTGATTTCTTATTAGAGGTTTTACTTATAATATGGTTGTATTTTGCTTGTACCGAGTAGTATTTTTATACTTGTTTGATTGTTGATGTACTGTTAGGGTAGGTTCCGAGTCGAGGTCAGGCTCTAAGTTTGACCATTTAACATTCGAGTAGTTTATCAAAGTCATTATAAATATAATAGGCAGATTGAGGATCCAAGAGGGTAGATCAGGTTTATCCGAGATGTTGAACCCTACTTAGATCGAGAGATAGAGCGTGTCTATAAAAATCAGCATTCAAACTAAAAGATCTAAGCCAACACGCGAGAGTTGGGGTTTATGTGAATTTAAAACCTTGAACTGATCACCAACTAAATAAATAAACCAACATGTGACAGTTGAGGTTTATTATCTAGGTACTATTCATCTAGAATTCACACAACCAACGAAGAAATGACCTTTGTTTCGGTAATTATAACTCATCTGTATCGACTAGATCTAAGTAGAAATTGAACTAAATCCTAGAAATATTATTTAATTGATATAAAACCCCATAAAAATATTTTTTTGCTTCATTTTTATTTATAAAAATATAAAAAATTAATTACTTGAACAAACTCCATCGTTTTCCTATTTTTGTACTTCTAGAAGTTGAAATAGTCAAGTCTGATAGTTTTATCGTCCTTTAGTTTGACGCTCATACTGAATGTAAGTCATATATTTACAACCAAATCAAAGTATCGTGGGGTTTATAAATTTAAAGGTCAGCGCGTGTCAGTCAAGCTAGAAAATTAGTGTGTTTACAATACTGCATACGGATATGGCTGACCACATACATTCATGAGCTTAATACAAAAATCCTCGGATTGACTTCAAACCATTAAAGTTGATATATTTCAAGATTATATAAATAATTCTTAAATTTGTACACTAATATTATAAGCACGATATAAAATTAAGAGGTCAAATGCACCAAAATAATTGTTCAAGTTTGCAATCATGCATTAAGTTATAATGTTGTTGTAATTCAGGTAGCCCAAACTTTGGGTCCGTTTGGCAAATCAAGGAATAGCTTTGGAAGAGTGATAGAATAATATTTTTTTGGAAGAGTGGTAGAAGAGTGGTATTCTTGACTATTCGGAAGAGCGAAAATATCGTTTGGCAGTTGTTACTCAGAATAGTTAAAATATGAATAATTATGATACTAATAATGATGATAATAATAATAATAATAGTAAAATAATAATCATAATAGTAAGATAATAATAATAAAGTAATAAAAAATAATCATAATAAATAATAATATTATAATAGTAATATAATAAAAATATAAATATTATCATAATATAGTAATATAATAATAAAAAATTATGATTACAATCATAATTATATAACCATAATCATAATCATAATAATATAATCATAATCATAAAAATAATTATAAATAATAATAATTATAATAATATAATAATAAATTAATCATAACTATAATCAATATATAATAATATAATACAACATAATAAAATAATAATAAACTAATAAAAAATAATCATAATAAAAAATAATATTATAATAGTAATATAATAAAAATATAAACATAATCATAATATAGTAATATAATAATAATAAATTATAATTACAACCATAATTTTAATAATATAATAATAATAAGTAATCATAATTTTAATAATATAATAATCATAATCATAATCATGATAATAATAATTATAGTCATAATCATAATAATATAACCATAATCATAATCATAATCATAATAATATAATAATAAAAATATTATCATAATCATAAAAATAATTATAAATAATTATAATTATAATAATATAATAATAAATTAATCATCACTATAATCAACATATAATAATATAATATTAAAATTATATTTATAATTTTAATAAATAATATAATAATGCTAATGGTAACGATAATATAATAACAATAATGATAATAATAATAATATAATGATAATAATAATAATAATAAATAATAATCACAATATTAATATAATAATAAATTATAATCATAAATATAATATAATAATATAATAATACTAAATCTTAATCATAATCATAATATAATCAAACAATAATATAGTATAGAGTGGGGATCCATTGACAATGAGTTATTTTGACAACCTTGACAATGAACCTCTAAATAAATATAAAAAAAAATTAATTTTTTTTATAGATATGTTCTTCTACCTTTTGATTGATGATCATTCAAAATTCATACAATTTCATTATCGTTTGATAGTCCATCAAAGACCGTTAAATTAGAATCATTGCAAATTATATGAAAATTCGATGGTCTTTGATGGGCCATCAAACGATAATGAAATTATATGAAATTTTAATGACCGTCAATCTAAAAGTAGAAGAATACATCTATAAACTTTTTTTTCATTTTTACGAATTTTTTGTATTTATTTAGAGGTCCATTATCAAGGTTGTCAAAATAACCCATTGTCAACCGATCCCTTCATATCACACATATAAGTTATAATGTTGTTGTAATTTGAGATTGATCTTTTAAGCAATCTAAAGAGTTTGAACAACACATGCCCCAGTTAAACAATGAATGCAACTGGATAACAGATTGAATCGTCTATAAGGCGCCAGGGCTTTACAGTTTTACTTGGTCCCATGATTTTTTTGTGAATTTTTAATACGTAAATAAGGTTAAGTTTCTAAAATTTTCAAGTATGCCACTTCATTACTTTTCTCCATTATTGATTTTGTTTAAATCTTTTCATCTACTTAAATTTAATGATTCATATATAATTTTTCTCTCTCATTTAAAATAGATGAGTGTGATATTCTTGATGTGAAATTTAACTTTAGCATGATCTAATTTTATTAAGATTATTCTTTAAAAAATATCATATTTAATCAAGCTTTTAAAAAACTTCATTTTAACCGTTTTAACTTCGTTTTAACTTCATCAAAATGTTTAGTGTTAAGTAAAAAAACTTCATTTAAATCGTTAAAACCATTAAGAACCGTTAAAATAATCTTGTTTAAACCGTTTTAATTCAAAATTATTGTCTTACCATCAAATACCGTGAAACATTTTAAAAGCTTGCATTTAATTATGTTATTATATATATATATATATATATATATATATATATATATAGTGGAGATACCATGAGCTTAAGCTCACGGAGACCTTCCGTGAGCTTAACTCAAAAAACATATTAAATCATCTCGAAATTTTAATTTATCATTCTCATTAAATTCTTTATATAAAAATCTTATCGGATGCAAAAATTTGGAGTGTTTTGAGCTTTTTAAGTCATCGTTTTTAATTTTTTAAAATGATGTTCAAGTATTGAATATATTATTATTATTTTTAGAGCTAATTTTCAAAAATTAAAAACCACAACTTAAAAAACTCAAAACGCTCCAAATTTTTGCATCCCATGAGATTTTCATATAAAGAATTTAATGAGAATGATAAATTAAAATTTCAAAATGATTTGATATATTTTTTGAGTTAAGCTCACAAGATATCTCCACTATATATATATATATATATATATATATATATATATATCTTGAAGCATCCGACTATGGTGCTTTGCAAAGCACAGAGGTGTTGTGTGTTTTGCGCTCTATTTTCAATTTCAAGTCAGAAATAATTGATCTGAACCATTCAATCTAATCTTCATATCAAAATTTATTACTAAATTAAATTTTATATTTTTTAGATTTTTTTGCTATTTTTTTCGATGAGGAGAAAATGACTTGATCTGAGAATTCTGGTTCATTCAAAAATGACGGTTTCCCCCTATCCAAAAAAATAGCAAATGAATTCCAAAAAATATAAAATTTGGTTTACTAATAGATTTTGATATGGAGATTAGATTGAACGGTTTGAATCGATCATTTCTAACTTAAAATTAATAATAGAGCGCAAAATACACAACACTCTTGTGCTTTTGTAGTGCTTTGCAAAGTATCATAGCCTAATTCATACCTTGAATATATTTAAAAAAATATATTTTTAATTATTTATTTAAGAACTATTTTATCAGATAAAATCCGAGTCATAGCTGTAGTACCAAAAAAGATTGAACACAGAACATTTTCTTCACAATTAATTTACCAGGTAGGCAACACAAAGTCGTTTGTTTCGACATGTGAGGGAAGGGAACACAATTTCTTACTGACATTTACGGTTGTCTTACCTGTGAAGCTGTGACTGACTGTAAGCATTAGGTCAAAAGTGGTCATTTGGTACGGACTGTTACAAAAGACAATTATTAGTAATGCTTTCCACTAACGCATTCGTTACTTTGGTCATGCTTCCAGCCACAAACATGTTTGATTTCGTTTGCTTTTATTTTATATTAGACAATTAGACCTAACATGTTGCACAAATTTGGGTCCCACTAGCTTCAAAAGTAAACTAGGTCCCAAAAGCAAGGTAGTTGAGTAGTGATCATGATTAGTAAACGTGTTACAATCATGTGTATGGGCAATGTGAGATACTTATTGTCTGACAAATGCCTAAGCTAGCTTTAGATTCAAGTAAAGCTTGTGTTCTCATTTTATTATGCATGTATAAAGAACAATAATGTAAAAGGACTGACATAATAGATTGCAAAATTCAATGAGACTTGGTATTCTTTATAAACGGTTAGAAACACAGATTATGAGCAACAGTAGTATTCTCTATAGACTAAACATGTTACAAATTTTCAAAAGAATTATTGCGGAAAGGGTTCTAAACAAATAATGTTTCTATTCTATTTCAAAAAGTAAAATAAAAGGAAGAATAATTTTTCATATATCAAATTGACATAACCAACATTAAACACCTGCGTTTCATTTCTCTGAACTCAGAGTTCTGGTGACAAGTTCCCGCTGATATGCCAGAAAAGCTCAAAATTTCTGACTCATCTGCTCGCTTTTCCAAGAATTCTTAGCAGCTTCAGCGGATAAACTATTACCTGGATCTGAAATACCATCTTTTGGTTTTGAGAAAAAGGGGTCCCACTCATGGGCGCCGACAGTTTCCTGTCCTTCATCCAACAAGGCATACTTCCAACTGTTTTCCTCTATGAAATCCTTGTCTGCTCTCCCCTCTACCATATCTCTTCTAATTTTAGCGACCTTGTTGATGATTGCCTCAACTGCCACATCAAATGCATCCTTCAGAGTCTCCAATTTAGATCTCGGGTCCGCATAAATCAAACTCGGGATCAGATTAATCACTTCCTCTCTCATTTGCTTCACCATGAGAGGTGAAAACTGCCTCAGCCTCTCTTCTATGCTAACAGTCCCATTTCTTATATCATTTTCGGGGATGAACACCGAGTACCTGGTATAGTTCTTTGGGAGGTGCCATGTGTACTGAACGTATGCTGATCCAGGGTGGAAGAAAACAGGAATACACCCAGCAAGCATAGAGTCAAAAGCTGACCTCCTTGTGTATGAATCCCCTTGCGGTTGCAAACAGAAGATAGAACTTTGAAACATTTGCATGATACTACTTGGTGAATGGCATTTACTTTCCCCAAAATCACATTCCAACAATTTACACACACTTGAATTTTTACACTGATCAATAAGCTTCCCTCTGATGCATTTTGGGTTATCAGGTCGGGGTGCACCCGCAAAGGAAAACAACCATTTCCTCTCCAGTTTTCTCATTCTCTCTTGCCATATGAACACATCTGCATTTCTTGATGGGTGGAAATAAGTCGGGTACGGTATGCCGAAATCATTTGCATTCCAAGGGCTCGATTCTACCACTAGCATTGACATGTTATGAGCCGCCGGTAAAAAAAGGAGCTTATTACCCCAGTCCTCCTCAGCATCTGTTAAACGCCTAAAATCCCATGTAATTCGGCCTGCCACCAAGAAATGGTCTTTACCCCCCATCACTTGCCATTCAGGTCTCTTCTCCAACCAATTAACCAAATCCAGTGAAGCAGCATCTCTCATGGAAATGTTATATCCCCACAAATACCGTGCTATGTCAAAACCAGCATAGAAAGGTACAAAAATGGCTGCAGCTATTGAGGAATCATTGGTTAGGCACTCATATTGCTTCATTCTGTTGCTAAATATCACATCTACAGCAAACTGGTTTGTGGCATACCAGCCAGTATCAGAGAAAACGCCTCCTGAGTTGTCGAGAGGCGGGCCCAGGCCATCATTGATCATAAACTTACACATATTTGTCCAGAGGCTCAGCTTTTTGCAATCACGAAGCATATCATCATTAAACCGGGATGGCAGATTATGCACATAGATATATCGGCCACCGCATGGGTCTGACTTGTTCTCTGCCATTTTCAGAGCCTTTTCAAATGCAAAACTCTGTGGAGGTTTTTCAGGTTGGTTTTGGGTAACAGGAGGTTTTTGGTTGGTCAATTGGGAATCTTGAGGTTCACTCCCACTACCCCGAGAATTTTGATTGGTCACATGGTTTTTTGACTTATCAGCTTCTTGCAGGTTATCAACCGGTTCTGGTTCATGCACTAAGACCGGTGTAGGTATGGATACCAACTTCTCCGAGAGGTTTTCAGAATCCACTGGTGGTTTCTGAACAATTTGA